>MQUG01000060.1:0-14995 GCA_007213375.1 Steinernema feltiae
CGGCCAACGGCGGCTTCATGCTGACCATGCTGCGCCTGCATGTGGACATGTTCGCCGGCTTGCCGGGCAAGCTGCTGCTGGCCTTCATGGGCCTGTTGTTCGTGGTGGCGATCATCTCCGGGGTGGTGCTGTACGCGCCATTCATGCGCAGGCTGAAGTTCGCCACGGTACGCCACGACAAATCGCGGCGTCTGCGCTGGCTCGACCTTCACAACCTGATCGGCATCGTGACCCTGACCTGGGCGCTGGTGGTGGGCGTGACCGGGGTGATCAGCGCGCTGTCCGACCTGGTCATCGCCGCCTGGCGCAACGACAGCCTCAGCGCGATGATCGCACCGTACCGCGATGCACCGCCGCTGACCGCACTGGCCCCGGCCAGCCGTCTGCTGGACATTGCCGCCGAGGCGGCGCCGGGCATGCAGCCGGACTTCATCGCCTTCCCCGGCACGCGCTTTTCCAGCGAGCACCACTATGCGGTGTTCATGAAGGGCAGCACCCACCTGACCGCTCACCTGCTGACCCCGGTACTGATCGATGCCAGCACCCTGCAGGTGACGGCGATTGGCGAGCGGCCGTGGTACATGGACGCGATGGGCCTGTCGCAGCCGCTGCACTTTGGCGACTACGGCGGCCGGCCGATGCAGATTCTATGGGCGCTGCTGGACGTGCTGACGATCATCGTGCTCGGCAGCGGCGTGTATTTGTGGTGGGTGCGCAGGCGACGTGATGAAGCGTGAATCGCGGTTCTGGAAGGTGTTCGGCATGCCGGGCCTGATTGCCCTGCTGGGCGCAGTGGGGCTGTTCGCGGCGCTGCTGGGGGATGGCCCGTGGGATGTGCTGGCGTGGGTGGGGCTGGCCCTGCCGGTGGGGTACAGCCTGCGAGGTTTTTGGCCGGCCGCGCGATAGTCTTGGTCGGCAAGGCCGGCGCCTGCAAGGTTTCACGTCGTCTGCAGGAGCCGGCCTTGTCGGCGAAGGCGCAGGTCAGTCAGCCAGTTTCGGCAGGCACTCATCCAGCCGCTGGTGCAACGCACTGTCCGCCGGCCAGTTGCGCAACAACCGCGCCCGGTCACGGGCGAAGGCCTTGGCGAAACTGAGCTGGGTGGCGTGCTGGCACATCGCATCAAGGTCGATCAGCGACCATTGACCGTCCTGCCAGAACAGGTTGTGGCCCTTCAGGTCGCCGTGGCTGATGCGTTCGCCCATCAGCTGCTGCAACAGGGTCTGCAGCGCTTGCAGTTGCTCCTCTGGCACCTCGGCGCTGTCGACGTAGGGCGCAAAGCTCTCGATCAGGTCGGCCGTCGGCATACTCGGTCACCAGGTACGCACGGCTGCGCAGCCCCAGCACGCGCTGCTCCAGCACCGCCAGCGGCCTGGGCGTGGCGATGCCGAGGAACTCCAGGCGATGCCCTTCGATCCACGAATGCCAGGCCCGGCTGGGCGCCAGAAGCGCTTGAACCAGTGGGCGGTGTTCTTGATGTTGTAGCGCTTGAGCACCAGGCTGCGACCGCACGCCTCGACCCGTGCCACGCTCGCCGCGCCGCCAGTCTTGTACAGGTGGCCCTGGTCGATCAGCGCGTCGGCCTGCTCCAGCACCGGCAGCATGGCCGCCACCTCCGATCGACGGATCGCGCGCAGGCCCGAGGCCCGCGCTGCACGCTGAACAGCGTGCACTCGCGACCGGCCTTGTCCAGGTAGTCCTTCAGACGCCAGCTGCGCACCTTGTCGATCTGCTTCTGCAAGGCTTCCAGCGGCAGCGCATGCTCGCCGTTGACCAGCACGTAGTGCACCAGCAGTTCCTCGACGAAGGGCTCCAGGCGCTTGGGCAACTGCGCAAAGAACACCCCAGGTTCTGCAGCACCTGCTGACGCGACAGCGGCTGGCCCGGGGTTTCGGCCTTCACCCCCGCGCCATCGATCAGGTACAGCTCCCCGCCATGGCGCAGCAGGTTGTCCAGGTGCAGGTCGGCCTGCCACAGGCCCTTGGCATGCATCTGCGCCACGGCGCGCAGGGCTTCGCCCAGCACTTCCTGCTGGGCATCGGCGAGCACCGGCAGGCCCTCGACCGCCGCCCAGGCATCCGCCAGGCTGTGGGCGTGCTCAAGAAATTCGAACAGCAGCCAGCCGCCCTCGCCTTCACGCAGGCCGTCGGCCAGCAGCAACGGCGTGGTCAGCCCCTGGCTGGCCAGCAGGCGCGCACCGTCCAGTTCGCGCTGGAAGTGGCGGGCGGCGCTGCTGCCCACCAGCAGCTTGGCCAGCACCGGCTTGCCACGCCAGATCCCGGCACCGACATACCGCTGCCCCGGCAGCACCCGCAGCAGGCTGAGCAGTTGCAGCTCGGCCGGCCCGGCGGCGTCGGCCAGGGCAATGCTCAATGGCAGTTGCGGGCTGCGCCCGGCGTCCTTGAGTTCAGACAAACGCATCAGCGGGCCTCTTTTTCACGACGGCGATGCAGCAGGCGCTGCAGCCAGGTATCCACCAGCGTACTGTCGGCCGGTTGCTCCAGGTAGGCGGCCAGCATCAGCCGTACATCGCTCTCGCTCCATGCGCCGGCACGACGCAGCAGCGGCTCCAGGTCCTTGAGGCGATCACGCTGGCCCAGCAGCAGCGGCCGGGTTTTCTCCAGGTCGATCAACTGCGCCTGCCAGCCTTCGCTGCGCTCGCGCAAAAAGATGTGCTTGGGGTAGAAGCAGCCATGCACCTGCCCCGCCGCGTGCACCGTGCGGGCCAGTTCGCCACAGGCGCGCAGGATGCCCTGGCGTTGCTCCAGGGCCAGTTGCGGCCACTGCCCGAGCAGGTGGTCAAGATCGCTCCAGTCATCCAGCGCACGGGTCATCAGGATCGCGCGGCGCTCGCCGTCGACCCGGCGCTCGGCGTAGAACACCGCCTGCAAGGCCGGGATCTGCAGCTTCTGGTAGCGCTTGATGTTGCGAAACTCGCGGGCGAAGGTCGGCTCGCCGAAGGGGCTGTGCAGGGTGCGCGTGAGGTAGTCGCTCTGGCGCTTGAGGTAGAACCCCTTGCCCTCCAGCTCCAGGCGGTACACGCGGCTCCAGCCGCCGCGCCCGGTGTTGGGCTCGTCCACGGCGTCCAGCTGCAGCGCCCACAGCGCCTCGAAGCTGTTCAGGCCGTGGCGTTCAAGCAGTGCAGCTTCGGCACTGGCCAGGAAATCACTCATTCGCGCCCCTCGAAAAACGTCACGACGTGCCGCACGCGGCGCTTGTCCGACGCGTTCAGGCGATCGCGACGGCGATATTGCAGGTAGAACCGCAGGCGCTGGGTGGCCGACAGGTGATACTTGGCCACCTTGTCCAGGCAGGCCAGATCCTTGGTGATGCGATAGCGCAGCATGAAGCCGACCCAGAACGCACCGGTCGGGCAGTCGATGAAGAACAGCATGCCCTTGTCATCGACCAGCAGGTTGCGCCACTTGAGGTCGTTGTGGGTGAAGTGATGGTCGTGCATCACCCGCGTGTGGCGGGCCAGCTGTCGGCTGACATGGTCGACCCAGCCGGCATCTGCCAGGCGCGGGTCGTTGCGCTTGGCCAGCGCCGAGAGGTCCTCGGTGCGCGGCAGCTCGCGGGTGATCATGGCGCCCCGGTGGAAGGCGAAGCCTCGCCGTTCCAGGCCGCAGGCCACCACCTCGGCGGTGGGGATGTCCCACTTGGCGAACTGCTTGAGGTTCTGCCACTCGGCCTTGATCCGCGGGCGCCCCAGGTAGCGGCGCAGGCCCTTGCCGGCGCCGGTGTAACGCTTGACGTAGTAGTTCACCCCGCCGCGCTCGACGCGAATCACTTCGCTGAGCGGGTCGTGGGTGAGGCGTTCGCCCTTGAGCGCGAACACCGCGTCGATGCTGCCGAAATCCTGTGCCAGGGCCGAGTAGGCCGGCTCCAGTGTCCAACCCGCCATCAGAGCGCGTCCCCATACCGTTGTTTACGCTCGTAGAGCTTGTTTGCCTTGCCCTCCAGCCAGCGCAGCAAGGTGGCGTGCTCGGCCAGGATCTGGCGCAGCGGCTGCTGGAAGTAGCCGCGCAGAAAGCGCAGCTTGTCGCGTCGGGTCAGGCCGATGTCCAGCGCCGAGAAGTACAGCGCGGCCAGGTCCTTGTCGCGCCAGCGTCGGGAAATGCTGGCGCGGGTCTGGGCCCGGTGCAGGTCGATCACCGACAGCCTGAAGTCGTCCGGGGTTACCGGGCGGTCGGTGTGCAGCAGAAAGTGGCAGATGTAGCAGTCGCGGTGGTTGACCCCGGCGCGGTGCATCATGCCGGTCATGCGCGCCACCTCGGCGATCAGCGCGCGCTTGAGACGCGGCGCCGGCGGCGTCCTGACCCAGTCGAGGCTGAAGTCCTCGAGGCTGACGGTGGGCGCCAGCTCCTCGGTGACGATGAACGAATGCTGGGTCGCCGGGTTGCTGCCGCGTTCGCCGTAGGCCACCGCGGTCATGGTCGGCACGCCGACTTCGTGCAGGCGCTGGATGGCCTGCCATTCCTGTCCGGCACCGAGCACCGGCAGCTTGGCGGTGAACAGGTTCTTGAAGATCTCGCCCCAGCCGATGCCGCGGTGGATCTTGACGAAATAACCGTTGCCCTCGACCTCGGTGCGCAGCGTGCGCCGGCCTTCCAGCTCGCGGTACACCTCGCCTTGCAGGGCCTCGACGGCGTCGAAGGCATCGCGCCCGGCCCACAGGCGCTTGAAGGGTTCAGCCAGTATCAGTTTCATGCGCGCTCCTGCGCCAGGATCACGTCGGCCGCATGCTGCGGCATGCTGTACAGGTCGGCGGTGTCGGCGAATGCCAGGCCGTTGCGGCCCCAGTCGGCACGCGCCGCATCGTCTTCGAGCATACGTTGCAGGTAGCGGTTGAGTTGCTCCTGCTCGAACGGCTCGTCGAGCACCAGGCCGGCATCGGCCTCAGCGATGTAATGGGCATAGCCGCACACTGCCGAAACCAGTACCGGCAACCCGGCCACCACGGCTTCGAGCAGCACGGTGCCGGTGTTCTCGTTGTAGGCCGGGTGGATCAGTGCGTCGGCCCCGAGCAGAAAGCGCGGGATATCGCTGCGGCCCTTGAGGAACTGCACCTGCTCGGTCAGCCCCAGGGTCGCGCTCTGCAGCTGGAACACCTTGGGGTCGTCCTGGCCGATGACCATCAGCCGGGTGCGCTTGCGCAGGCTGTTGGGCAAGGCGGCCAGCGCCTTGAGGCTGCGGTCCACGCCCTTGGTCTTGAAGCCCGAGCCGATCTGCACCAGCAGGCGCTCGTCGTCCGCCAGGTTGAACTCGCGGCGAAACTCGGCGCGGATCTCGGCGGCATTGGCCGGCGCCCGGCGGTCCTGGCTGATGCCCGGAGGCAGCAGGTGGAAGCGCTCGGTGGGGGTGTCGTAGTGCTTGACGAACAGCGGCTGCTGGACCTCGGAGATCATCAGGATCTGGGTCTTGGCGTCCTTGCCGAACACCGCACGCTCGTACTCGGCAAAGTGGCGGTAGCGGCCCCAGCGGCGGTACAGCGAATGGCGCAGGTTCTGCGCCTTGTCCTCGAAGCAGCCGTCGGCGGCGTAGTACACGTCCAGCCCCGGCATCTTGTTGAAGCCGATCAGGCGGTCGACCGGGCGCCTGGCCAGGTCGGCCTGCATCCAGTCGGTGAGCTTCTCGTTGCGCCGATGGTTGAACAGCGCCTTGACCGGCGCCACCAGCACTTCGAAGCCCTCGGGCACGTCGCCCTCCCAGATCAGGGTATACACCCGGATCTGGTGGCCACGGCGCTGGCACTCCAGGGCGATGCGCATGAAGTCACGCTGCAGGCCGCCGAAGGGGAAATACTTGTAGAGCACAAAGGCCAGTTGCATCAACGCACATCCTCTGCCCGCAGCAACGCGCTCAACTGGCTCGCCACACGCTCGGGGTTCAGGCGAGTGAAGCACAGCGGCCACTCGCGTTTGAGATCGAACCGGCGCCGGTCGTCGGCGCTCGGCTTGTAGGTGCACTTCTTCTGCAGGCACGGGGCGCAGGGGAAGTCACTGCCCAGGTGCACCTGGGCCTTGCCGTAGGCCCCGGTCAGGCCCGGGTTGGTAGGGCCGAACAGCGACAGGGTAGGCACATCGAGTGCCGCCGCCAGGTGCCCAAGGCCGGTGTCGACGGCCACGCAGGCCTTGGCGGCAGCCAGCACCCGGGCGACCCCGGCCAGGTTCAGCCTGGGCAGCACCTGGGCGTTCTTCAGGCCCTGGGCGATGCGCTCGGCGCGGGCCTTTTCGGCCGGGTTGCCCCATGGCAGGCAGATATGCAGGCCGGCACGCCCCAGGCGTTCGGCCAACTGGCGCCAGTACAGTTCGGGCCAGTGCTTGGTGTCCCAGGTGGTGCCATGCAGGAACACCACGTAGGGCTTGGTGGGTATCTCTTCCAGGCGCGAGCGATCCAGGCCGTAGTCACCCAGCCCCGAGGGCAGGTCGTAGCCCAGCGCCAGGGCGAACAGCTGGCGCACCCGCTCCACCGCATGCTGCCCGCGGGCCACCGACAGGCGCCGGTCGTAGAAGCGGCTGGCCAGCCCCTCGCGTGCCGAGTAGCGGTCCAGCCCGGCCACCGGCGCCTTGACGTAGCGGGTCAGCCAGGCGCTTTTCACCAGGCCCTGGGCGTCGATCACCAGGTCGTACTTGCGCTCGCGCAGGCGCTTCTTGAACTGGCGCCATTCGCCGTTCTTCAAGGTTTGCCAGAGGTTCTTGCGCCAGCGACGGATGGCCACCGGGATCACGTGATCGACCGCAGGGTGCCAGGTGGGGATTTCGGCGAAGCCTTCCTCGACCACCCAGTCGAAGCGGATGCCGGGAATGGCGTGCGCCGCGTCGGTCAGTGCCGGCAGCGCGTGGATGACATCCCCCAGCGAGGAGGTCTTGATCAGCAGTACCCGCAACTTAATCGACCTCGACCGTGACGTCGACCAGCGACGGACCGTTGAGCCGCTGCAACGCCGAGGCCACCGCCTCCGGTTCCAGCAGGCGCAGGCAATTGTAGTGGCCGAAGCGGCAGGTGCGGTCGAAGCACGGGCTGCATTCCAGCCCCAGGCGCACCACCTCGACCTGGTCGGCCAGCGGTGGGGTGAAGCCCGGCGAGGTCGACCCGTACACCGCCACCAGCGGGCGATTGAGCGCTGCAGCCACGTGCATCAGCCCCGAATCGTTGGACACCACCGCATCGCTGCACGACAGCAGGTCGATCGCTTCGGCGAGCGAGGTCTCGCCGCTGAGGTTCACCGACTCTTCACGCAGGCCCGGGATCAGCCACTCGCGGATCGATTCACCTACCGCATGGTCGTTTTTGGAGCCGAACAGCCACACCTGCCAGCCTTCGCGAATCTTGATTTCCGCGACCTTGGCGTAATGCTCCGAGGGCCAGCGCTTGGCCTCGCCGAACTCGGCGCCGGGGCACAGCGCCAGCACCGGGCGGTCCAGGCTCAGGCCGAACTTGGCCAGCGCCGCATCGCGGCTGGCGGTCTCGATCTGCAGGCTGGGGCGCGGGTAGGGTTTGGGCAGCTCGGCACCGGCGGGGTAGCCCAGGGCCATGAAGCGCTCGATCATCAGCGGGTAGCGCGCCTTGTCGAGGGTGCGCACATCGTTGAGCAGGCCGTAGCGCAGCTCGCCACGCCAGCCGGTGCGCTGCGCGATACCGGCAAAGAACGGCACCAGCGCAGACTTGAGCGAATTGGGCAGCAGGATCGCCTGGTCGTACTGACCGGCCAGCGACTTGCCGATGCGCCGGCGCGTGGCCAGTTCCAGCGCGCCGTGGCCGAGCGGGAAGCTCAAGGCCTGGCGCACTTCGGGCATGCGCTCGAGGATCGGGCGGCTCCATTCGGGTGCCAGCACATCGATCACGCACGCAGGGTGACGCTGCTTCAGCACATGGAACAGCGTCTGCGCCATTACCATGTCGCCCACCCAACTGGGCCCAATGATCAAAATTCTCATGCTTTATCCAGAAACGATCAGGGAGGCTACAGCCTGTTTTCCAACAGCCTGGCCTCCCCTCTTTATAATCAGGCGTGGTGCGACCAGTGTACGCCACTCAGTGTAGGACGTGGTCGCCGCCGCTTCATTGCGCCGTATCGCCTGGTGGCTGTTCAGCCCGCGTTCAGGTCAACCCCAGCTCGCCCCAGATGCGCCGTACCTGCCGGCGCTCGTCGACGAACTGCCCGGCATCGATCACCCCGGCCTGCTTCTGCAGGGCCTGGCGGTGCGCGGCGGAGCGGAAGGCCTTGTACACTTCACGCAACAAAATTGCATCGCTGGCCGGCATCAGCCCGACCTCCTCCAGCCCTTCGAGAATGCGGATGTTGTCGGTGTAGCGCAGCAGTGCCGGGTGCGTGTGGGACCAGGCCAGGGCCGCGTATTGCACCATAAATTCAATATCGACGATACCACCGGCATCCTGCTTGATATCGAAGGCAACCCCGCTGTCGAAGGCGTTGGGCCCAAGCCCGGCCTGGGTCGCCCGGGTGCCGAGGTTGTCGCGCATCTTGGCGCGCATGTCGCTGACTTCGGCGCGCAGCTTGTCCAGGTCGCGGGCCTGTCCCAGCACCTGCGCCCGCACCCCCTCGAAGGCTGCACCCACCTGCGGGCAGCCCACCAGCACCCGCGCACGCACCAGTGCCTGGTGTTCCCAGGTCCAGGCCTCGTTGCGCTGGTAGCGCTCGAAGGCGCCCAGCGAACTCACCAGCAAACCCGAAGCGCCGGACGGGCGCAGGCGCATGTCCACGTCATACAGCTGGCCGGAGTTGGTCTGGGTGGTCAGCAGGTGAATGATGCGCTGACCCAGGCGGGTGAAGAACTGCGCACTGTCGATGGGCTTGGCGCCATCGGTCTCGGCCTGGGGGTCACCGTCGTGGATGAACACCAGATCCAGGTCCGAGCCGTGGCCCAGCTCGATGCCGCCGACCTTGCCGTAGCCGACGATGATGAAGCCGGGGTCGCACAGGCTGCCATCGCTGCGCCTTGGCTGGCCATGACGCGCCACGGTCTGGCGCCAGGCCAGGGCCAGCACCTGGTTGAGAATGGCTTCGGCCAGCCAGGTCAGGTAGTCGCTGACCTTCATCAGCGGCAGGTTGCCGGCGATTTCCGAGGCTGCCACGCGCAGGCTGTGGGCCAGCTTGAAGTGACGCAGCGCTTCCATCTGCTGTTCAAGGTCATCCTCGGGGATGCGCGTGAGACGCTCGCGCAGCTCGGCGGCCAGCTCCGGTGCCTGGGGCGGGCTGAACAGGCGGCCTTCGTTGAGCAGTTCATCGAGCAGCAGCGGGAAGCGCGTGATCTGCTCGGCGATCCACGGGCTGGCGGCGCACAGGGTCAGCAGGCGGCGCAACGCACCGGGGTTTTCGGTCAGCAGCACCAGGTAGGCCGAGCGCCGCGCCACGGCCTCCACCAGCGGCAGCACGCGTTCGAGCACCAGGTCCGGGTCGGCGTGCTCCACCGCCTGCGCCAGCAGGCGCGGTATAAAGGCATCGAGGCGTTCGCGGCCCAGGCGCTGCATGGCACGCAACTGCGGGCTGGCGCGCAGGCTGGCCAGCTGCTTGAGCGCCCTGGCCGCATCGGCGAAGCCGGCGTCGGTCAACTGGCGGCAGGCGGCCTCTTCGTCCTGGGCTTCTTCCCACAGCGGCAGCCACTCGCCACCGACCACCACTTCGCCCTCTTCGCCTTCCTCTTCATCGGGGTCGGCGATCACCTGGCGGAAGTGCCAGTCGATGCGCCCGCGCCAGTGCATCAGTTGCGCGTGGAAGCTCGCCCAGTCGGCAAAACCGAGCATGAAGGCGATACGTGCGCGGTCCAGTTCGTCGTCGGGCAGCATCTGGGTCTGGCGGTCGGCGATGGCCTGGATGGCGTGTTCGGTATAACGCAGGAACTCATAGCCCTCGCGCAGCTCGCTCACCACCGCCGGCGGCAGGTAGCCCTGGCCTTCGAGCGTCGCCAGCACCTTGAGCAGCGGTCGCTGCTGCAGGCTCAGGTCGCGCCCGCCGTGGATCAGCTGGAACGCCTGGGCGATGAACTCCACCTCGCGGATGCCACCGGCGCCCAGCTTGATGTTCTCGGCCATGCCCTTGCGCCGCACCTCCTGCTGGATCAGCTGCTTCATGGTGCGCAGCGCCTCGATCGCCGAGAAGTCAAGGTAGCGCCGGTACACGAACGGGCGCAGCAGGTCCTGCAGCTGCCCGCCGGCCTGCTGGTCGCCGGCCACCACACGGGCCTTGATCATGGCGTAGCGTTCCCAGTCGCGGCCCTGGTCCTGGTAGTACTGCTCCAGTGCATTGAAGCTGAGCACCAGCGCGCCGGACGAGCCGTAGGGGCGCAGGCGCATGTCGACGCGGAACACGAAGCCGTCGACGGTGATCGGGTCCAGCGCCTTGATCAGACGCTGGCCCAGCCGGGTGAAGAACTCCTGGTTGTCCAGCGGGCGCTTCACGCCCACGGTTTCGCCGCCCTCGGGGTAGGCGAAGATCAGGTCGATGTCCGACGACAGGTTCAGTTCCACCGCCCCCAGCTTGCCCATGCCCAGCACCACCATCTGCTGGGGCAGGCCGCTGCGATTGCCGGTGGGGGTCCCGAACTGCGCGCACAGGCGCGGGTACAGCCATTGATACGCCTGGTCGATGGCGGCATCGGCCAGGTCGGACAGGTCGCGGCAGGTCTGCACCAGGTCGGCCTGGCGGGTCAGGTCGCGCCAGATGATGCGCACCTGCTGGCGGGTGCGCTGGCGGCGCAGGTTGCGCGCCAGTTCGTCTTCGCTGCCGGCGGCCTGCGCCGCACCGGCCACCTGGGCACACAACTCGCCGGCGGCGAAGGCGCGGTCGAGCTCGCCGCTGGCGGCCAGGGCCAGCAGCATCGCCGGGTCGCGCACGCTCTGTTCAAGCACGAAATCGCTGGCTGCCGCCACGCGGGCGAACTCGGCCCAGCGCTGCTCGTTCCAGTCGTCCAGGCTCAGCCCGTCGACGGCCGCGACGGCGTTGCGCAAAGAGGTGGCATTACGGCTGACCAGCGGTTGCAGGGCAGCGGGCAGTTCGGCCAGCAGGGGCAGGCTCATGGTCTATCCTTGATCGGCGTGAAAGGGTTGGTGGCACTTGGGCAAGGGAACTCGGCGTACGGTTCGACTGTCGTACAAAGGTCATAAATAGCTGAAAAACATAATTCTTTGATAGAAATCATCGCAAACAACCGCATGCCGACCAGTTTTTAACCACCGGTATCGTTTTATCCCACAACCCGAACAGGGGCCACGAGCCTTATCCGTGTAGTTTTACTACTGCTTTTTTACTGCCAACGCATGTAATGAGGATCGATTTGTAGTAAAACTACACGCCGCCGGTACAACGCCCGGTAATCCAAGAATTTCATGTCGTCTGCCCAAAAGGCCAGTCGCAAACTCAGGCAACCGATTCTGGAAGCCTTTCCGCCCTGGAGCAAGCCATGCAAGACCTCGATCCCGTCGAAACCCAGGAATGGCTGGACGCCCTGGAGTCGGTTCTCGACAAAGAAGGCGAAGACCGCGCTCACTATCTGATGACCCGTATGGGCGAGCTGGCCACCCGTAGTGGCTCCCAGCTGCCGTATGCCATCACCACGCCATACCGCAACACGATTCCCGTCACCCACGAAGCACGCATGCCTGGCGACCTGTTCATGGAACGCCGCATTCGCTCGTTGGTCCGCTGGAACGCGCTGGCCATGGTAATGCGCACCAACCTGAAAGACTCGGACCTGGGCGGCCACATCTCCAGCTTCGCCTCCAGCGCCACGCTGTACGACATCGGCTTCAACTACTTCTTCCAGGCCCCGACCGACGAGCACGGCGGCGACCTGATCTACTTCCAGGGCCATGCCTCGCCGGGCGTCTACGCCCGTGCCTTCATGGAAGGCCGCATCAGCGAAGACCAGATGAACAACTTCCGTCAGGAAGTCGATGGTCAAGGCCTGTCGTCCTACCCGCACCCGTGGCTGATGCCTGACTTCTGGCAGTTCCCGACCGTGTCGATGGGCCTGGGCCCGATCCAGGCGATCTACCAGGCACGTTTCATGAAGTACATGGAAAGCCGCGGCTACATCCCTGCCGGCAAGCAGAAGATCTGGTGCTTCATGGGCGACGGCGAGTGCGACGAGCCGGAATCCCTGGGTGCGATCTCCCTGGCAGGCCGCGAGAAGCTGGACAACCTGATCTTCGTCATCAACTGCAACCTGCAGCGCCTCGACGGCCCGGTTCGCGGCAACGGCAAGATCATCCAGGAACTCGAAGGCGTGTTCCGTGGTGGTGGCTGGAACGTCAACAAGGTGGTCTGGGGCCGTTTCTGGGACCCACTGCTGGCCAAGGACGTCGACGGCATCCTGCAGCGCCGCATGGACGAAGTCATCGACGGCGAGTACCAGAACTACAAGGCCAAGGACGGCGCGTTCGTCCGTGAGCACTTCTTCAACACCCCGGAACTCAAGGCCATGGTCGCCGACCTGTCCGACGACGAGATCTGGAAGCTCAACCGTGGTGGCCACGACCCGTACAAGGTCTATGCAGCCTACCACCAGGCGGTCAACCACAAGGACCAGCCTACGGTCATCCTGGCCAAGACCATCAAGGGTTACGGCACCGGTGCTGGCGAAGCCAAGAACACCGCGCACAACACCAAGAAGGTCGACGTCGACAGCCTGCGTCACTTCCGCGATCGTTTCGACATCCCGGTCAAGGACGAAGACCTGGAGAACCTGCCGTTCTTCAAGCCTGAAGAAGGCAGCGCCGAAGCCCGTTACCTGAGCGAGCGCCGTTCTGCCCTGGGCGGTTTCGTGCCACAGCGCCGGGCCAAGAGCTTCAGCATCCCGACCCCGCCACTGGAAACCCTCAAGGCGATCCTGGACGGCTCGGGCGACCGTGAAATCTCCACCACCATGGCCTTCGTGCGCATCCTCGCGCAGCTGGTCAAGGACAAGGAAATCGGCCAGCGCATCGTCCCGATCATCCCGGACGAAGCGCGTACCTTCGGTATGGAAGGCATGTTCCGCCAGCTGGGCATCTACTCGTCCGTCGGTCAGCTCTACGAGCCCGTCGACAAGGACCAGGTGATGTTCTACCGCGAGGACAAGAAGGGCCAGATCCTCGAGGAAGGCATCAACGAAGCCGGCGCCATGTCGTCGTTCATCGCCGCCGGTACCTCGTACTCGAACCACAACCAGCCGATGCTGCCGTTCTACATCTTCTACTCGATGTTCGGCTTCCAGCGTATCGGCGACCTGGCCTGGGCCGCTGGCGACAGCCGCACCCGTGGCTTCCTGATCGGCGGTACTGCCGGGCGTACCACCCTCAACGGTGAAGGCCTGCAGCACGAAGACGGTCACAGCCACATGCTGGCCGCGACCATCCCGAACTGCCGCACCTATGATCCGACCTACGGCTACGAGCTGGCGGTGATCATCCAGGACGGCATGAAGAAGATGACCGAAGAGCAACAGGACGTCTTCTACTACATCACCGTGATGAACGAGTCCTACCAGCAGCCTGCCATTCCGGCCGGTGTCGAGGAAGGCATCATCAAGGCATGTACCTGCTCGAGGAAGATACCAGGACGCAGCGCACCACGTCCAGCTGATGGGCTCCGGCACCATCCTGCGCGAAGTGCGTGAAGCGGCGAAGATCCTGCGTGAAGAGTTCAACGTCGGTGCCGACGTGTGGAGCGTCACCAGCTTCAACGAACTGCGTCGCGACGGCCTGGCCGTGGAGCGCAGCAACCGCCTGCACCCTGGCCAGAAGCCCAAGCAGACCTACATCGAGGAGTGCCTGGGCGGCCGCAAGGGCCCGGTCAATCGCCTTCTACCGACTACATGAAGCTGTTCGCCGAGCAGATTCGTCAGTGGGTACCGAGCAAGATTCAAGGTCCTGGGTACCGATGGCTTCGGTCGCAGCGACAGCCGCAAGAAGCTGCGTCACTTCTTCGAAGTCGACCGTCACTTCGTGGTGCTGGCTGCCTGGAAGCCCTGGCTGACCGTGGCGAGATCGAACCGAAGGTCGTGGCCGATGCCATCACCAAGTTCGGCATCGACCCGGACAAGCGCAACCCACTGGACTGCTGAGGAGTATTTTTAAGTGAGCGAACTCATTCGCGTACCTGACATCGGCAGCGGTGAAGGTGAAATCATCGAGCTGTTCGTCAAAGTCGGCGACCGTATCGAAGCCGACCAGAGCCTGCTGACCCTGGAGTCGGACAAGGCCTCCATGGAGATCCCGGCCCCCAAGGCCGGTGTGATCAAGGCCCTGAAGGTCAAGCTGGGCGACCGCCTGAAAGAAGGCGACGAACTGCTGGAACTGGAAGTCGAGGGCGCCGCTGCGGCGCCCGAGGCACCGGCTGACGCTGCGCCTGCCGCCGAACAAAAGCCTGCTGCCGCCCGGCTGCAGAGGCTGCCCCGGCACCGGCCGCTGCACCTGCGGCTGCCACTGTGCAGGACATCCACGTGCCGGACATCGGCTCGTCGGGCAAGGCCAAGATCATCGAGCTGCTGGTCAAGGTCGGCGACAGCGTCGAAGCCGACCAGTCGCTGATTACCCTGGAGTCCGACAAGGCCTCGATGGAAATCCCGTCGCCGGCTGCCGGCGTGGTGGAAAGCATCGGCGTCAAGCTCGAAGACGAAGTCGGCACTGGCGACTTCATCCTCAAGCTCAAGGTCCAGGGCGCCGCCGCGCCAGCAGCGCCTGCCGCTGCTGCACCGGCTGCCAAGGCTGAAGCGGCCCCGGCTGCTGCGCCTGCCGCCGCACCGGCTGCCAAGGCCGAAGCCGCGCCGGCCCCGGCCGCTGCGCCAGCGCCAAGCGGTGCCAAGGTTCACGCCGGCCCTGCCGTGCGTCAGCTGGCCCGCGAGTTCGGCGTCGAGCTGAGCGCCGTGGCTGCCAGCGGCCCGCACGGCGCGTGCTCAAGGAAGACGTGCAGGTGTACGTCAAGGCCATGATGCAGAAGGCCAAGGAAGCACCGGCTGCCGGCGCGACCGGTGGTGCGGGCATCCCGCCGATTCC
>MQUG01000062.1:0-69440 GCA_007213375.1 Steinernema feltiae
CGTTCTCGCCCCAGTTGGCGCCCCAACTGTTCTTCACAATCCAGAAGTGAACGCCGTTCTCGCTACCGTAACCCACGAGGAGCACTGCGTGGTCGGGGCTTCCGGGGTCGCACTCCTCGTGCGAGAGCTTGATGATTCCGCCCGTGTAGCCCATGATCGAGGCTTCCGCGTTGAAGGCTGAAATCTGCGTTGAAGAGCGGGGCGCTGGGGGAACGCACCAACGGAGACTCCGCCGTGCGCGACGAGGTACGCGGCGATCTTCTCCTCGTCGCTGCTGAGGGAAACGGCGTTGTTGATCTGCACGGCGACTTCCGACTTGCTGAAGCGGCACCGGTCGTTCACTCCCTCGTACGTGTAGTCCTTCTCCGGCTCCAGACCGCCCATCGTCTCCACGTCGCTGAAAAGAGCCAGAATCAGCGAGGATTGCGGGTTGCAGCCTACGCATGGCTTGGATCGGCCACCCGCCGCCGCAGCCGAATTGGTCCTTGGCGCAGTCGACGATCTGCTGCTCGGAGAGCGAGAAGAGTTTTCCCTTCTTCACCGCGTACACGGATTCGATGTTCGCGGCGGTGGAGAACGCCCAGCAGCTGCCGCACTCCTCCTGGTTCTTCACTCCGGTGATCGCGTGGTGATCGCGCCAGTCGAACGCTGTCGGGAGGTCCTGCGCGTTTGTAGGCTTCCTCAGCCGCCTGCGGCATCGAGTGCGGCTTGTTCGAGCCAGGAGGTCCTTGTTCATCAGTCGCGTCTGCAAATCAGTCAACCGACTCCTCTTCGGAGCCAAATCTCACCTTTCTGAACTCCTCGCGGGTCAAATCGCTGAATTCGTCGACTCCGAAGACGGCGCTTCCCTTCTCCTTCGCGTTGCGCGCTTCGCGGAGTCGCAGATTCTCGACGAAGATGTCGAATCGCTTCGCTTGTTCGGAGGGATCCGCGTACGTCTTCTGGTGCTTCGTGAGGAACGTTCCCCACTGGGAGAGCTCCTCGGCGAGCGAATGGAGACCGAGGACGGCGGGAAAGGAGGAGGAGGAGGAGAGGGAGAGAGGAGAACATCGCTGATGTGGTGATGGGACGAGCGCACGTCTCTTTTAAGCGACGCTGAGAAGTGTTACTCGCTGACACACCGAAAGGCGATTCCGGAGAACAAACAGGAGATAACGAACTTGTATTGTTTGATCCGTGCTGACGCGTTGAATTGTAATAAAGCGGCACACGTGAAATGGACGGACGAAGTGGACGCTTTTGTGTTGTTTTTCGGCGACTTTGTCACTCTGCAAATAAATGATAATTTCGCTCAAAAGGAGCGCAATCAGCGAGTTTTCAATTGTCTGCATGAGTCTTACATAGAATTAAAGCAGGCACAACACAAGTCACCAGCATTCAAGTTGTAGTCGGTGTAAACTCGCGTGACAATTCTCGTTACAAACCACGCGTCCAAACTAGCGCGTTCCGAGAAAGAAACACCGTTTTTGCTTTGCAAATGGCGGTCACGCAAGCAAGCCCTTCCACTACAAAATACTACGTGAACGGCAGTCACTTCAACTCTCTGTCCGCTGTGCAGAATGTTCATCGACACCTGGGAAATCACCATCAGCTTCTACGCGCTTCTTGGCTTCGCCTTCGTCATTCTCTTCGCCGCCTCGTTCACGCTGTTCAAATTCGTGCAAACCACACCGAAGGTCCATCGTTACGGCACGTTGTTCGCCCTGATTGTCGTCTACTTGGCGTTCGGAATCATCTTCACCATTCAGGGATGCAACCAGCTGATCATCATCTACACGCTGACCGCGTATTCCTTCAATTTTCGCTCCACGAAGGTCATCAACGCGTGGGCCACAATGACCGCCTACTTTGAACTATTCTGGGTGGCCATCGCAGGGACGCTGTTGGCGCTCGATCGAGTCCTCATTATGCTCTTTCCCTTCAAGTATTCGATCTGGAAATTGGGTCGGAAACTCTTCGTTTTCACCGTCGCACTCTGCGCAGCGATCTACCTGCCCGCGCTCGTCTGGTTCGCGGTTTCCATTCCCTCGGACGATAAAAGATATCTGAACATCAACAGGCACCTCAATTCGCTCCAAGTCTACGTCACTCTGCTCGAAACCGGACTCCACGTGGTTTTCGTGCCCTCTACAGGAAGCACAGCGTCGCTACGCTGGAACCGAGGATGAATCAGTCATGTTCCCATTCACGGAAAACTTTGAGTCTTTCTGCAAAATCGACAACGACGTAAGTCCACGCAAACGCGTGCGCATGTGTGGAAGCAAATTGATTTAGTACCTCGGGCTTCAAGTTACTTGCTCTGTCGGAGAAGCGTCTTCTGTCGTCCATCTGGAACCGTTCAGTCCCGGAATGGTTCCCGTGCTGATTATCAATCACACTGACCTTCCCCTAGAATTCTGTCAGAAGGGAGCTAATTCCTTGCACAAGTTAGGACCAAACCAAACGTGCTTCTACACATGGACCGACGTTCTCGCGAAGAGACTTTTGTTTTGGAAGATGGGAACTTACGAGCAAGAAGCTGTACTTCACAAAAACGACCTTCGGCGATTCATGCCCGACAACGCTCATGGATACTGTATGTCGATGTCCTTCCTTTACGGACGACAGCGTGTGCTGATGCTGACTACGGATACCGTAATGGCTGAGATGGCGTTTGAAGCCTACGAAGTGGAGCGCATTATGCAATCCATTGAAATTTCACTCGCTGGTCTTTCTGTGTCGGTTGTCGACAACGAAAAGAGTCAGGAAATACTACACATGGCAATGTCGTCCTCCGATGTTGTGTGGGAAAAGCAGCAGAAGTACCGATTCAAACCATTGGCTGTGAAGTACATGGCTCTGTTCGAAACTGCCTATCAGCAATGGCTCAGTGGTGGTCAACAACCTGGACTTCATCAAGTGGACAAGTACCAAGTCGATTTCAGTAAAATGACGATGAAGAGGAAGAACGTACAACAGAAAATACGTCGCGGGTTTGAGACCGGATTCTGGATGCAGTACCGTACGTCGCCTCACCAGACTCAGATTCACATGAAGATGAGTCATCTGCAGATTGACAATCAGGTAAGCTTTTACTCGAATGTTATTAACCTCGAACATGTTTTGTTAGTTGCCCGCCTGTGTATTCCCGGTTGTGCTAGCCGCCGTTCCACCTCCGAAGTCTGTGATCGCTGATAGCGGTGAGTTCGTTGTAACAAATTTCAGCTATTTGTTCAATTTCAGCTCCCAAACCGTTCCTGGAATTCAGCTTCCTCATGCGACAGTCCGAGCATTCGAATGTCGTGCAAGTTCAGTACCTACGTGTGCTCGTTCAGGAGTTTGCTGTGCAAGTCGATCAAGGTTTGATTAACGCCCTTCTTCAACTCATCGCCGCCAGTGGTGACGCGAAGCCATATAATGTTTGTTAATAGGTGTCAGAAGGTTTGTTCATCTGCCGGTTCTTTTAGAAGGAACTGTTTGACAAAGACTTGGATGTGACGAAAGCTCAACTCAGTGAACGAGCCATTTCGACGGCTACAACGCAGCAGAAGGCGTATTATGATGATTTACACATTTCGCCCTTGATGGTAAAGCGCTAGTGTTTACGGTCAAATGATTGTTTCGTTGCAGATCCATTTGAGTTTCTCACAAGGAGGCTCTGCGGGAAAAGGCGACAACGAGGCGTTGCCCATTCAATCAGAATTCATCAACGTGATTCTCAAGAGTGTTGGTGTCTCGCTGACCGAACTTCAAGATGTTGTCTTCAAACTCGCCTACTTTGAGAGGGCGTACGTCTTCTACAACCGCGAGCAGTTGCAAGCTGAGATTCAAAGCCACTACACGATGCAAGCCTTAAAACAGCTTTACGTTCTTGTGCTCGGTCTGGACATCATAGGAAATCCTTTCGGATTAGTGCGCGATTTGTCAACCGGTGTGGAAGATCTCTTCTATCAGCCTTTCCAAGTAAGGAGTTTGACGAAACAGCTGTAACAACTATGGTTTTAGGGACTGATTCAAGGACCTGAAGAATTTGCTGAAGGAGTTGCTCTCGGAGTTCAGAGTCTTTTCGGTCACGCTGTAGGCGGTGCAGCTGGTGCAGTTTCTAGAATTACCGGCACTGTTGGAAAGGGAGTTGCTGCGTTGACCTTTGACGATGACTACCAGCGAAAGCGTCAGGAGGCGCTAAACAGAAAACCGCAAAATTTTAGCGAAGGAATGGCTCGGGGAGCGAAAGGCCTTGGTCAGGGAGTGTACGACGGTGTCACCGGTGTGTTCTGGAAACCGATTGAAGGAGCGCGAACTGATGGAGCGGGAGGTTTTGCCAAGGGACTTGGAAAAGGATTGATTGGAGCCGTTACCCGGCCGGTCTCCGGCGTTGTCGACTTTGCGAGCAGCTCCTTTGAAGCTGTAAAAACGTTTGTTTTAATCCTGAATTACTCTTATTCTAGTTGTATCGTTTAGGGTTGCAAGCACTTCACAAGCGGCGAAACCGAGCAGACCACCACGAGTGATTCTTTCTGACCAGATCATTCGCCCGTATTCACCGCGTGATGCGATTGGGTCCAAGATTTTCAGGGTAAGGAAACTGCACGTGTCGCTGCTGACTTCATCACTTTCAGGACACCGACCGTGGAAAGTACGCTGATACTGACCATTTCATCATCCATGCTCCGATCTCCGAGAAGTGCATTTTCATTGTCACCGATAACAGAGTGATGCTGTCAAGGAAACACGACGTTATGGGCGTGTGGAACGTCGACTGGACGATGACCTACTCCGAGATCAAGGCCCCGGAACGCTCTGTCAAAGGAATCCGTGTTCTTTTGAAAAACCCGAAGAAGGGATTCCTTGGAATCGGTGGAACTAGTGGGAAGTTGGTGGAATTCGTTGATTCGCCCGTGGCTGATGTGAGTTTTTCATTTTGACCTCTTGTGATCCAACATAATAACTATTGCAGAATATCTACAAGAAGCTGATGGCGGCGTACGAGAAGGCTTGTTAAGTTGAATCCTAATCTTTTCGACCTTCTTTTTTGGTTTTTGTTCTCTGTATAGTGGGGTTGTTGTTTATAATAAGTGATTTTGCAGTATTAAATCAATTGAAATCTTGTAAGCCTTGTTGAACGTGAAGTAAGTGGCGTAAGTGCGGGTACGGTAGTGAGCGAGCGGTCAACGTGTGTGGGTCTGGACTGATGCATTTCGAGGAAACAACTTTATTAACCATTCAATGACAACATTTCCGGGTCTGTCCGCCATTACGAATTCAGACCTGAACTGGATAGACTAGATGTTTGCACTTGTCGCAGAGACTCTCCCGATGCTGCGTTGTTGAGGTCAGGTCGCTCTTCGAGATCACTTTCTTGATAAGCCGAAGTCTGTCCTCAACGGTCAAATCGAGTCGGGTTGCAAAGTTGAGCCAACCTGCCACCCCCAGCATGGTGCAAGCAAAAACCCAGTAAGAATTGAAGGCTGCAGTCATGACAGCAGGCCCTACCAATAGCAGAAACCCTGAAAGGATCAGCACGAACGTTTGCATGCCAAAATGAAGCTCCAGCATCGACTTCTCCATTGTTCGGCCAGCGCTGAGGATCGATTGCTCTTCGGTGCGGTGCATTTTGAGCTGACGTTAGCTTCCCTTGCATGACCAGTGGTTCGTCTGCTTAAATAGGCGCGAGGATAACGAAAGCCATGCTTCCCATATGTTATGCATTGCTTCGGTCTTGATTTTGAATTCACATTTTCACATCAATTGCATACATAACGTGCTGGTCCGGAGGAGTGCTTTTGAATCCAGTTTATCTCCGCTCGAGACGCTCAGGAGTGGATGGAAGACATCGTTTGTGGTCCAAGGCTTTTAGAATGCGGGCGCTAGCCAGGTGAGGGGTTTTGTCTGATATTTAACGTGGAAGCAGCTGTTTGATAGCACATCGGGGCTGTCTACAAACGACCGGAGGCAATTTCAGCCGGTAATCAGATGAGTGATGTGAGCCATCATTATGCCTAATTGACTTAATCCATGGGAAGAGCTTTCCAAGAAAATGAACTCAAAGAAGGAGAAACGAGATATTCGCCTATTTTATTCTGACTGCAAATTCCATCCTCTTCCAGCTACTTTTTGACTTCAGGATCGTCCGATCTCGTTGAAAACACTCTCGTTGTAATGACACTCGGCTGCGGTGACATCGGATGCCTTAAGAACAGCGCAAACTGCATCACTGCTTGCCTGTACTGCGGGAACGCGGTCAGCGCACAGATTGTGCTGATGAATAATCGTAGCTAAACGTCATTTTCAGCAAGATCAGGCCTTATCCTTACCATTATTGTGTTTTTGGCCAAATACATGAGGATGTTTGATTGGCCGTGCGCTAGGCGCGTGGCCTCGTTGATCTCTGTTAGCTTCATGTTGTCCATCATGGAACGAATGGAAGCACCTGCAACACGCCATTTAAAATAGTCCAACTTTGCACGCATACCAATGCCCAACACCATGAACACATTTGGAGAAGTACAGTAGATTAGAACCGCTTTTAAGCTTGCACGATTGCGTTTCTCGGTCCTTGATTGTAGGTTCGTTGGGTCGCATCGTTTGAACACCAGAACGTAGAGGGTCTAAAGGAGTAATTGAAGGTTGATATTGAGGCTTAGAGGCCTACCCTAAAGTACAACGTGAACATTACAGTGAACAAGCAGGCTTCAATGGAAAATCTGAAGATGTCGTGCGCTTGGATTGCTTTCAAGTTGTGTAGAATCGATATTTCTTCAATGTACATGACGAATCCAAGTGCAAAAGAGACGACATTGCCGACGATGAAACTGATCCAGATGTTTCTAAAAGTCATGCTTAATAGCCAGAAATATGTAGTTAAAAATCAGAGTTCTGCGCACTCCTGGTGCTCCTAGATCGTTGCAAAATCCTGATATTTCAATTTCTCAAAGATTTGCCAACCCAAAGACCAACATGGTGATAAGCACCCACCGTCTCGAGAACAGATGTCTGAACGTCAGTGGGCGTGTGAAACTCAAATAGGTCAACACGATGAGAAGCGTGCCTTGGACTTCGTGAAGAACGAGCGCTGGAAATAGCATTGTGACGTGGAAGATCGAATCGATGAGATTTCCACTAAAACCGCATTGTACGTCTTGCTCCAGCTGCCTCATTCCCTTACAGATGATTGCTATCGGGCAACAGCGGATCCAGAAGAGGATCGAGCAGGTCTCGCGTAACTTTGTAACTGGAGCACATCAGGCCAGCAACGCAGATGTTGAGAGTGTAGGTGCGAATAAGTGAAGGGCGAACGTATTTGAGCGAGAGGAAGATGATGAACGCGCAGAGGACCAGAGCGGCGTACTGAACAAAGAGTTTCATGTATTTGAGGTAGGCCTCAATGTCATCGAAGACGTGATGCTCGTGACCCATTGCTGGAACAGGAAAGAAAGCTGGAATTGAGTTATAATAGAATAACAGAGACCCTCATAGGCAGCTGCATATCCACACACAAGAAAAGATGAAAGCGCGCGATAGTGGAGTGAAATTGGCAGCTGAAAGCTGAATTTGTGACCCTATCAAAGGCTGACGTTCTGGCAGTGATTCACTTATCAATATTTACGTTCATTTGTTTTTGCGCGGAGTGGATCTCACACATCACACGTCTAGAACTTTCAGGTTATGTGGTGGCAGCTGATTTTGACTTTTCGCGAGGTTGAGTATCGCACTCCGGGATCATCTAGAAAGCCTTAACTAACGTTTTCGGGTAGTTAACAGGAAGCAGTTTGCCATGCTATTCGTGTTTTCGCAATTTTCAGCGTTCTGCAAATTGCGCGATTTACGAGATTGGCCGTGTGCGCGTGAATCAAAACTTTGATTCAAAATAGCATAACAAACTAGCCGCAAAAACCACCATAACAAGAGGCTCAGGTGCTGCAACCGGCTTCGTACTACGCTCACTACGTTTGTCAGCTTCAAAAAGCTTATGTGCGCAAGGTGCGGATGACTTGCATGGCTGGACGGAGTTATTGACGGACCAACCAGGCTTTGTCCTAACAACATAGGCCTAATCCTATCCCTTGTTAGTCAAAACTGTGATTCAAAAAAGCATAACAAATGTTGCTTTGAAAATATGGCTTACACAAATACATTGTATGGCTAATTTACAGCAAAATTTGCTAAATAAATGAACAATTCAAAAACGCCTTAAACTTGGAAATCAGAGGTCACACGAGACACATGATCACTGAGGAGAAGTCCCGCAGTCGTCAACTATACACGTACAACTTAAGGGTTCCGTAACTCAACTTCCTAATCACCGAAGCGCATGAGAAACAACGCTTTGCGAAAAGTGCATCTGCGAGGTCAAATCACCTTTACAAAACCCACGAGAGCCTCGAGTTTGCCTCAGTGGGCACGCTATTCTGATATGTGGACTTGGGGGCATGTGAACTTCATACTCGAGTGACCTTTGACTCGTGCGTTTTTGTGTTTTCCACGCCTCTGGGGAAAGTGGGCAATTGGCGTAAACAAACAAATCGATATGTGAGTTGTTGTTCGCGAATTCACCCCAAAGCGCTCGCCAACAAAACAACGCGACTGTGCTGTGTGACTGCATCGTCGATTTTAGTTCATTTTCCGCGATGCCCCGTTTCAGCGGCAAAGTTGCTATCATCACCGGCTTTCGAATGGCATCGGTCGTGCGACGGCCTTGCAAATGGCGTCTGAAGGAGCGCTGGTCACCATTCACGGTCGAGATCTCGATGATCTCATGGTAAGCGCATTCCACGGCGGTTTTTTGATCATTTTGCGTTGAAGACGACTGAGAAACTCCTCCTTACGAAAACCGAAAAGCTGTGCGTTGTCCAAGGCGACATCACCGATGAGCGCGTGATTCAAGAATTGGTGACGAAAACGTTGGATCAATTCGGCCGAATTGATGTTTTGGTGAACAACGCTGGTTTGGCGTTGGATCTACAAGCCGACCCAAAGTCAATGGAGCTCTTTGACCGAATGCAGGAGGTCAATGTGAAAAGGTATGCCTGCTGAAACGTTGCTTTCGATCAATTCTTGTTTCAGCATGCTAAAACTGGTCCAATTGGTCGAACCGCACCTCGAAAAGACAAAAGGCAACATTGTGATCACCAGCAGCGTCGCTTCTCTCTTGCCTGTAAGCCAAACATACAGTATACCATGGAATTTGACGAGTTTAGCGTCCAAAAATGCTCTACTACTCGATGGCTCGAGCTTCCGAGGACCATTTCGTTCGAGGACGCGCTCATGAATTGGCAAAGAAAGGAATTCGCATAAACACCGTCAAGTAGGTCTCGTCATAAACCCAGGGAAATCGGATAAACACTGGAGTTTCAGTCCCGGAGTGACCAGAACGAATCTCTTCCGTCGTGCCGGAATGAACGCCGAACAAACGAATGAATTCATCGGCAATCTGTCAACAAAAATCCCGATGGGTCGTGTTGGTGAGCCGGAAGAGATTGCGCGGGCAATCTGCTTTTTGGCCAGTGAAGATGCGTCCTACATCACTGGAGTGATCCTACCGGTCGACGGCGGAACTGCGCAGTTTGCTCAGTTGTAAAGTGTTTGAATTTGGCATAAAGCTATTGATATTGAACCTACGCAAACGGAGGACTGGACTTTGCTCGCCTTTCAGTGATAAATCAGTGGCAACGCGGATTTGATAGGCCAGCAACAACAGCCAACAGGTCACCGACAAACGACAATCACTACCGCTTCGTCAACGCTGGATGATTATGTGAGAGGTCGACAGCGCTACCCTCTTAGCCTTCTTTCTTCGTAAGCTGATGAACGAGGTCTCGCGTTGCCTAGATCGTTCACGATCTGTTTCTTGATGTTTGCTGTAAGCACCACCAGAGAATCGCCGTTCGGTCTCGTAACGGTGACTTGAACCATCAGTTTCCAATGTTTTCGGGTCCTCAAGGTCTTCGCGCTTGATTTGACGAGCGATTTAAATTTATTGAAGCGCTACAGTATCGCTGAGTTTCTTAGTTTCTGGACAAGAAGGCTCTAACAGAAGAATTGACGAAATAACGATTGTTTCTGTGTGCGTACTGTAATTCCAACAATCGGAAGACGGACTGTGAACGATGTACATGGAAGATGAAAAAAAAACGATGTAGAATTCAATAAAATTCGATGGAATTAGGAGTTTTCACCACTGCTTCGAGAGCACTGCACGTTATCAAATGTATTGGAATTGTCAACAGAAACAATTGAAATTGAAAATGCGGAATTTATTGATCGAGTTAAACGACAAATAATTTAAAAAATCGACAACGGATTCGTTATTTACCTGCTCCAATGGTCACTAGAAGACAAAAGTTAGCTCAACTGCATGAAGATGTCGACTTACAGTATTTGTAGGAGAGAGAGAAGTTGAAACGGATATCGGCCGACCGATAGAGCACCAGAGCCTCATTGGTGGCACTGATCATGGTTTTACGTCCGGTCAAGTGCTGAGGACAGAACCTGAAATGTCAAAATTGACCAATTTCAACAGATTCTCGCACTTACCGCGCTCCGACAGTCTCAAACTGCGCGCCGTACTTCACCTCCACAAAGTGTTTTTGGCAATTCTGGAAGCTCCAATCTTCGCCTTGGAACTCGGCCGAATCGAGGACGAGCCAGAGTCGCTTTCCTGGTGGAGCCTAGGCAAAAGCGATATTAAAGAAGCACAAGAAGAACGAGTACGTACCGTAATCTTGAAGATGGCGTCTTCGTTTCCAGTTGCAGACAACGTTTGGAATTTCTGGGTCGCAATGAGAGTGTGACTTCCACGTCCTGCAGCGTTGGCAGCGATGCCTTCGCAGAAGGCTCCGGCGAAGCCTGTGGGACAGCGGCATTTGGTGCAGTCTTTGGGGTCCGTGTAGCCTCCACGGCGGCAGGGGAGCTTGTTGGGACAGACATCTACAGTAGGATGAGCATCTCAGGCTCTCAAGGCTGACTTACGGTCGCAGTACATCATGTTGATCTCCTTCGCATCGGTGAACGCGATTTCGAAGCGCTCACCCATTGTGAAATTGTAATTGCGGTCTACGGGGAGCATCGTGGGGAGACCACGTCTCAATCCAAAGCTCTAAACACCTGTTTGCTCCATCTTTGTCGAATAACCACTTACAAAGCGGTTGTACTGCATGGCCGATCCGTAGTCGTAGGGGATTCCACGAGCTGTGGCGTTAAACCATGCATTGGGAGGCAGGAAATTGTGAGTCTTGTTGGCATCAACGTTTTGCAACAAAAAATCAAGGTACTGACCAGCATCGCTTCGACTTTGCGTGTGGAAGAGTCCCAGAGAGTGGCCGACTTCGTGATCAATCGTTGTTGTACCTTGACAACCGTGCGCAATTGAAATTCTGTTCAATCCGGCATTTCCAACAGGCGAACTACATCTGAAAGTTGCATTTTAGAGCTACCAGAATAGTACGATTAAGATTCCTACCCTCTACCCTTGTAGAACTCCAAGTGACCGTCCGGGCTTGCTCCGTTCTCTTTAAAAGTCAAGCATGTTTTCTCCTCCCACACGGCAAGAGCTCTGCGGATGGCGGCAGAGCCACCGGCAGGCGGATTCGTGGCGTCGACGCTCCAGGGAATGGGGAAATGCGCAGGATCCCAAAGACGCGCTGGGTTGTTGGTGCTGAAGAGGCGCGAGAAGTGGCGACCTTCCTTCGTCGCCAATTCGACTTCGTAGCTCCTGAATGCGCGGGTTACTAGGGGCTGACAGGCTGGCGCCTACTCGACAAGAGAATCCAGCTGCTCCTCGCTGAGAACGATGTCGCCTTGGAAAAGGAACGGATTCTCTGTTGGGTTCTCGCTCATGGTTTCTTTGTCCCAGTCGAGATCTTCAAACCGATCAACGGAACCCTAAACATCTCGCTATTCATTATTCTCTCCAAGCGGAGCTCAACTACCGTATTCCCATTCAGTTTGTGGCCGATCTCCATCAGTCGGTTCCACGAGGAAACGTATTTCTCGACCGGAACTCCGTGGAAGTGAGTTTCTCCATCGGGGATCAATTCGTGGAAGCGCACCTAAATTCTCGTCATTCCAATACCGTAATCAGGAAGAGAGCTTACGGCTCCAGAGAGGGCGAGGAAGCTCAAAAAGAATCCAAGACGAAACATCTCAGAGGATAATGGTGGGCTTGTCGGATCGCTCGCTTTTATTCGCAATTTCAAAGGAGTTCAGACTGATAAGAGGAGCTGTTTGTCTAAAGTGCAACGCTGATAACGGGAGTGCATTCATTAAAGTCGCTTTTCCAAAGTACAATACGGCTTCAAATGCACTTTAGGCGGCAGTTCATCGACCGATAACCCCAAGTACCGCTGCATTTGTGCTATCGTCTTGTCTGATGACAACCGAGCTGCAGCTCGACAATGGAGGAAGTGATCAAAACAGACGGCTCGTCTCATCTTTAGTCGTTGCTCTCTTGCTCTCTAGTCAGTTTCACGTAGTCTTTGGATTTGGATTCTGAACATGAATATTAATCTGTTCTTCTACCTAATAAGTCAGTTATTTTCATCAGTTGTTCTGAGATTTCCAAACTACCGACTTCAGCTGCACTCGCCATATCGTCCAAGAGGCGCCTTTACCGGGCGATCCCGAGGCTTCTGTAGTTGTGGCGCATAACCAAACGGATTCTGGTATTGCACCCCTTGAGACAGAACCTGAGGCAGTCGCTGGTGCTGATTGGGCTGACCAGACACAACGAAAGGCTTTCACAGCTTTCGCACCATTTCCGAGTATTTTCTGGTTTCCGATTTCGGAAGAAGGATGACGGAAACGAACAAAACAACGGAATTCCGTCCATCTGGTACGAATCTTTGCTCGCGCGCTTGCCCGAGCGAAAGGACAAAGAAACAAGAGGATAAAGGGCGCTTGAGCAAGCCAGGCACGCTTGAGCAAGCCAGGCACGTCGCTGTGTCGACAAATAATCACAGTTCATCACAAACTGACAAAATTCCCTCCCCTGCTAATTCGCTACAGAGATTGTTAACTTTATAAAATTATCATACACAAAGTTATAAATGTAAATAAATGGGCAAATGAAAAACGACCAAAACTTACCACACGTGTAGCAGCAGATGGAGCGAATTGAGGAGGATTCTGAAATGCTTAAAGAAATTACAAAAATTAGTAAGAACCAGATGAAATGGTCGTCACTTGGATCACATGGAAAAAGGGTACTTAGCAGTCGTTTCAGCTACCGTAATCGCTCTAAATTTCAGTAAAAGACGATAGTTTTGTCGGAGCAGGACAACTCGGCGCCGCCGACTCGGCAACGCCGATTCGGCGCCAGGACAACTTGGCGCCGGAATTCTTTTTTAACTTAATTTCATAAAACATAATTTCTATGACAGAGTTCAAGTCTTCTGAGCACTGAACAAGTTTTAAACTTTACCTGAGGAGAATTTCGGCTAGCACTTGTTATTCTCACGTCGTGTTGTTGGGAAACATGTTTAGAACCGAGTGTTAAGGCTTAGTGCTGAGCTAACCATGTTGTAACTGCCTTAGGCTTAGGCCTAGGAGCTGCCGCAGGGTTTGCCTAGTGAATTTTGTGCTCGCTCCGCTCGCCCAAAATTCACTATGTTAACTCAAGGCTTCGTCCTAGACTTTGGCTTGACCCATTTAGACATCTTCTCTGGCCTTGTTGTTAGTTCAAGTTAATTCAAATGGTCTCTGAGTGCAAATATCATAAGTTCTTTTTCATGTTCTTGAGAAAATAAGACTTTAATTTTCATTTTCGCGCAAAAGTCGCTGTGCTAGCCAAAATTCTCCTCAGGTAACGTTTAAAACTTGCGCAAAGCGCAGAAGACTTGAACTCTGTCATAGAAATTATGTTTTATGAAATTAAGTTCAAAAAGAATTCCGGCGCCGAATCGTCCCAGCGCCGAGTTGTCCTGGCGCCGAGTTGTCGCGTACCGTAGTTTTGTAATTTACGGCAAAAGCGCCGATAAACTCGAGCACAAGGAGCTCGCTTCCAACTACCACAATACCCAAAACACGGAGACAATGGAGCATTTGGAAGTGTTGCTACCTAGGTTAATCGTTGCGTTGTCTCAAAGTACCCGTAAATTTTCAAACATTTTTAAGTGTAAACGTAAATGTTACTTATAGGTTGCATGTGAAAAATTTATAAATTTATTTTTGCACGTTTTTGCGCTGTTCTAAAACGCCAAAATATTGATCTTGTTTTTATTCGCCATCACACATACGAAAATGCAAATAATTTTGTATGAAAATGCCTTTTTTCGTAAAACTACGTTTCGTCTGAAAGAATTCATAGCACTCATAGGTCCTAGTCATTACATTATAAATGAGCTTAGAAATAAGATTAAATTCAGTAGTTTTGGCCTCAACACATTCTCATTCTCATCCTCTAATTTAAGGCGGAATTGCCACAGTTGATTACCAGCCGCTGAAAGTGTAAACTATATTATTTTCAGCTCAAATAGGTAGTCTCTCTACATATATTCGCTTCTGTTGTGATAGTGCAACAATTGGCCACCGACGACTCAATCAAGAAGCTGTTTGTTCTGTTTTCTCATCCTCAAATTCAAGCACTAGAAGATACTTTTGAGATAAACCAGCCGCTGATGACTAAAATACATTACTGGCTGTTATTGCTTCAGGCTACAAAATACAATATTTCAGCTCCTAGTCGATCATCGTCTTGTTCGATGAACTTGCGAAACTCCAACTACAAACTACAAAGGACAACAAACTACAAATTTTGGCTATTTATGCACCGCCTTTTGGCACTGTGCATCTCCCGCTATGGCCAAAAAACTCTCTGGAAAAGTGGCGCTCGTAACCGGCGCCTCTCGTGGAATTGGCAAAGGAATCGCGCTTCAACTGGGCGAGGCCGGCGCCACCGTCTACGTCACCGGACGTCCGATCGCGAAACAAGATGCTCAGAGCAAGAAACTGCACCTTCCGTCGCTTGACCAGACCGCCACCGAGGTCACGTCGAGAGGAGGCCGAGGAATCGCTGTTTTCTGCGATCATTCCGATCCCGACGACATCAAGAAGCTCTTCGAGCGGATTCAACAAGATCAGCGCGGTCGGCTGGACATTCTGGTCAATAATGCCTTTTCTGCTGTTACGGTAACTGTGGAAAATTGCAAAAATGGCGAATTTAGACCTTTAGACACTGTCAAACTCGGTTGGAACCAAATTCTACGACTTCGATCCCTCCGTTTATGACGAAGTCAACAATGTCGGCCTTCGAAATCACTACATTTGTTCTGTTTACGCGGCCAAACTGATGGTTCCGCAAAAGAGCGGCCTAATCGTTACCGTATCATCTTCTGGAGGCCTTTCGTACCTCTTCAACATTGCCTACGGCGTTGGAAAAGCTGGAAAAGACCGACTCGCAGCGGATATCGCCCACGAACTGCAGGAATCCAATATCTGCTCTGTTTCCCTCTGGCCTGGACCTGTGAAGACCGAGTTGATCACCGAAATCGTTCTTCGAGGTGATAAGGTGAGCGAGGAGGAATAGGCGAGGAACCCATCCAAAAAATTCATTTTAGCACCCAAATTACGCGATTTTCTCAAACGGAGAGACGATCGAGTTTTCAGGAAAGTGCGTGGTCGCCTTGGCAACTGATTCTGCGGTTATGGAGAAGACGGGACGAATTCTGCCCACTGCGCAGCTCGCAAAAGACTACGATCTGTTCGATGTTGAAGCGCACGGCGATCGAGTTGAAGCGCACGGCGATCTGCTGAAGGCGTTGAATGATGTCAGAGCACCAGCCAAATTGTGAAGAAAAAATATTTTAAACATTGACAATCGTTTGACATTGAGATAAACGGAATAAAGATTGAAAAAACCCCGGAAAGAGCCTTCATCTCCATCTCTTGAATTGGAAATATGCGTCTTTCTTTAGCTGTTTTGGAGCGTGGGAAAATAAACCGAGACTAAAGAGCGAAAAGACTAAAGATGGCAAGTTCAGGCCCACCAATCGCAGATCGAGTTTCTGAAGGCGTTGAACGATGTCAGAGCACTGAAAGGCAAACCGCAAAAAAGAGAGAATTTCAAACATTTAGGACAGTGACAGGAGTTTGACATTGAGAGATTTAATAAATTTAATTGGAACAAATTAAAGATTGGCTTGAACCTCGGGAAGGATCCTTCGACTAAATAAGCGATGTTTGAAGTGCAAATCTGCATTCCTCGCTGTTTTTTTTTTGCGTTTTTGCTAAGAAGCGTATGAAGCGTAAACTAGCGTAAGCTAGCTTACGCTAAGCGTAGCTAAGCTAAGAAGCAAAAACCCCCGTATGGGGTTTTTTTTAGTTGGCTAGTTGTTTACTAATGCACATTAGAATAATAAATAACTGATCCGCCGTCGCTGGTCAACGTTCCAGCTGCGTTCAGGCTAAAACATACAAATTAGATAACAAGAACTAATTGAGTATCTTTACCGTATCTGTAGAAGAGAGAGAACTTTTAGCTGGAATCGTTTTTAAGCGCTTGATGACAATCGCGGTCTTAACCAACAAAAGCGGTGGCTAGAAGCTCCGTCTTTTACTTTCTACTTTACTTCCGTCTAGTACTTTGCGAAGCAAGTCAACTTGGCGCCGCCGACTTGGCGTCAGGACCGTGACACGACGTTTCCGCGCAAACCATTGCCGCGCAACCGTTACCGCGCAATCTGTTACCGCGCAATCCGTTACCGCGCAATCCGTTACCGCGCAAACTGTTACCGCGCAAACGGTTACCGCGCAATTTAGAGCGCAGTTTTGCGCGGTAAACTTCTTACCGCTTTTCTTTCGATTTATTTATTTATTTGATAAACCGGCGCTAAAACTGAGATGATGCTTCGCACTAAGCTGAACTTAAGCATAGCCGAGGGTGTTTAGCCTAGTTTCCTGGCTTACCAGGCTTCGTAGGGCGTTCAGGCTTCGAGCTAAGCTCAGCTTAGGCTGACTGCCTTAGTGGTTTAGCCTAGTTTCCTGACTTACCAGGCATTCATGGTGTTCAGGCTCCGCACAGATAGGCTTTGCTAATCTAGTAAGAAGAACGTTTAGATGTTTTGTAACAAGTTGTTGTCTTCAACTCGCTGCTACCAAAATTGCGCGGTAACGGTCTGCGCGGTAACAGATTGCGCGGCAAAGGTTTGCGCGGCAACGGTTTGCGCGGAAATTTCATGACGCCCGTCAGGACAACTTGGCGCCGAGCAATCTTAGGGCTTCGTACTTGAGCAGGCTTCGTACTAAGTGCAGGCTTAGGCCTAGGAGCTGCCGCAGAGTTTTTCGTACTACGAACTTAGATTGCTCGGCGCCAATTCGTCCAGCGCCAAGTTGTTTGATATTTGACAATCGCGGTCTTAAAGGGACAGTGACGTCGCTCCAAAAAAGTCTCGGATTTTTCTGAAATTTCGTCTTTCCCCACTAATCCGACCCTTGCGACCTCGCTGGTGAAAACAGAATTCTTGTAGGACAGCTCAGTCTTGAGCTATAAAACTTAGGGGGACCCTACAATTCCTAGAATTTCACTGGTCCTGGCGCGATATGATTGCGGTTGGAAATGCGTTGTACGGTAGCACTTTGACCGTTATTTGCCGAAAACGGTCATTTTCCGCCATTTCGAGTGATTCTGATGGCATGAGAGTTCTTCGCGACCTCGAATTGGTCTAGAATGGCCATGGAAACACAGGTTTGCGGTTATTTGGCCGAAAAACAATCGATTTGTGCGGTTGCGCGCGAACAGCTAAGTCCACGATTGGTCAGCCAGCGAATGACAATATTTTGCTTTTTTTCGGTCAAACGGTCAAACAAACCTGTGTTCTTAATCGCGGACTTAACATGACGGTAACAAAAGCGGTGGCTAAAATCTCCGTCCAAACAATTGCTTCATTTCCTTGAACACAGTGTAAACAGCTCTATTATTATGACAGAGCGGATGAACAATCCAAAATCAAATCCACAAAAGGCAGATCGGAAACCACTAAACGCCGCTGTTTACCGCCAACAACCCACAACAATGCAGTTCTTATCTTGTTGTAATCTTGACTGTTCCACCGTTGTTGTCGCCAAAACAAACGTTTTGTGGGCGTTGTTGCTGGTGTCCTTAAATAGCTCTGCAGACTGCGTCTCCGGGTATCCATTCCTTCAACTAACTGCCGGTAATTCCGACTTTACTTCAGCTATGAAACCGCGTTTCTCCGGCAAAGTTGCCATCATCACCGGCTCTTCCAACGGCATGGGCCGTGCGACTGCGCTCATCATGGCGGCCGAAGGAGCGTTTGTCACCATCCACGGCCGTTCTCAACAAGACCTCAAAGTTTCTCTTTTCTTTGACTTTTCAACTAAATTCGGGCTCTAGAAAACGGAAGATCTCCTGGTCGCCGAGGGCATTCCACGAGAGAGGATCTGCTCTGTGCAGGGAGACGTTACAGTCGACCAAACCCTTCAGGATTTGGTCACCAAAACGTTTGAGAAATTCAAACGCATCGACATCTTGGTTAACAACGCTGGTTTGGCCCTGAATCCTAAGCTGGACGCTAAATCCATGGAGTTTTACGACCAAATTACAAGCGCCAATGTTAAAAGGTAAGCAGACGTTGGTGCTTAAGCTAAACGCCGTATTTAGCATGCTCAAATTGACCACTCTAGCTGAACCGTACCTCGAGAAGACCAAAGGAAGCATCGTAGTCACCAGCAGCATCACCTCCATTCTTCCTGTAAGCGGGGATTTTAGAACTCCACTCAATTAAGGCTGTTTAGCGACCGCACATGCTCTACTACGCAATGTCCAAGTCCTCTACCGACCACTTTGTACGCTGCAGAACTCACGAATTGGCTAAAAAGGGAATTCGCATCAATAGCGTAAAGTAAGCTCTCAACACCGCTGTAATCTGGCTTAGAAAGGCGATTTCAGTCCTGGAATCACCGATTCCAATCTGTTCAATCGCGCTGGAATGACAGAGAAAGAGAAAGAGGAGTACATCAAGAAGAAGACCGAAGCGATCCCTCTGGCTCGAGCTGCAAAGCCAGAAGAGATCGCCAAGGCGATCTGCTTCCTGGCGAGCGATGATGCGAGCTACATTACCGGAGCCAGTCTTCCGATTGACGGTGGTGCTGCGCAGTACGCGCAGCTCTAAACGATGAACGGAATAATCGGAATTGAAAATGTAATCAAGGGAATAAAATCATGATTTGAATTTGCAAGAGAAGCAGCAAGAGACTGTCGTCACATCGTCCGGCGCGTGGCTGTGAGAAGCTGTAAAGCAGATTTAAAATCGAGAGATTCGAGCCGGTAATGGTAATGACATTTGACTGATCACCCAACGTAAATTTGAATGTATCCGAAGCACTGCTTTCCTGAGCTCTAGCATTGCTCTAACGTCTTGAGCAGCCTTGCTTTAACCCCATATAAACGCGCCCTGAATGATCCTCCACTCACAAGCAACCATGTCCAGCCCCGTCTGTGCCATCTGTCGCGATCAACTCGCCAGCATGTGTGGTGCGCATGACCGCAATCGACGGTGCCCCACGTGCCGAAGACCGATTTGCGACCGCAGTTCCGTCACGAGAATCATTTTCCAAAATGAAGAAGCTCCGAAGAAGCAAAACGATCCCAAAGGCGCCGGAAACGACGTTTTTGCTCAGTTGCGACGCGTTCAGAAGAAAACAGATAAAATGAGCCGCAGATTGAGTCAATTGGAGCGGAGAAACAAGGATTTGGAAGCTTGGATCCGCGATAAGCAGATTCGAATCGATATTGTGCCTTTGATTTTGCTTACGATACTCGGAATTTGTTATTGGTTGTTCTATTATGTGCTGCCTAAAATCTTAATTTGAATTACTCATGGTTGAGGTCCTGTTGTGGGTAGCTGCTTAAATAGACCCAACTTGTCAATAAAAGATTTTCACCAATCAATTTAAAACAACGCTAATGTAAGGATCCTAGGCGGCACCGTCTTGCTGAGGCACCCGTCACACGCCTTAACTGTCTGTCGCCACACTCAGCACCGTCACCAAACCATCGACGGCACAACGACAATCTCACAAATTACGAAAGATCGTTTCATTCATTCTTTCCGTCTGTTTTAGATCGATCAGTGATCAGCGAGCACATGGACAAAGGAGCACTTAGCACTCAGAATGACGCGAACTTGCAAAACCGCCAGAGGAGCAATGGGAAGCGCAAGCGAACGACGACGGACATTCGAAACGTGGCCTCAACAAAGGAATTGCGCAATCGTTTCTACTCATGATCGCCACTTGATTTTCGAAAATGATTTGTATATAAGCGGAGCGTCCGATCATTCGTGGTCCGATCCCGCGCATAGCCTGCAATTGAGAATGAACAAGTAAAGTATTGTATTTGACGTCTTGTGTATTCATACAGGGTGACCAGAAAGTATTGCAACGGATAAAACCAACCATAACTTTTCAAGATTACCTCGAAATTTAAATTTCTTTTTTGTGCGTAATAGCCCACTAAATTCTACACAAACGCTGTCAGCTCGTTTTCGAATTTGTTGCAATTTTGTTGCAATACTTTCTGGTCACCCTGTACAGTTGGATTTGTGTACTATTCCTCGCGCAGCACTGACGAACTCTGAGACTGATACAGGATAGGATTGAGGTTAAGGTTGGTTTGAAGTTTAAGTAGTCGAAAGCGGACCATTTGGTGAGTGCGACTAATTGGGTGATTAGTCAGCGATTAGCATTGAGAGCTCGTGTTCGATCGAGAGTTGAGATTTAAGCGGGTTATTGAAGTAAGACGCAAAAGGAAAGCTCATAGTTAAGAAGTTATTAATTGAGTTAAGTAAGCGAAAACCAACATACGTTACTCTAAACAGCAATATTCTCTCCCCTGGATAGTCGGTCAAAGCAAGCAGTCAGCTTCCTAGCCAGCAATGATGCGAGCTACACTACCGGAGGGTCTTCCGTTTGATGGATTAATTTCCGAAAATTTGAACGATTTGAGCCGAGCTTTAAATTAGGCCTGCTTGACAGAAGTTTCAATCTAGTTGCCGCCTTGAAGAGTACTACAAATCGTGGTGGCCCAACACAAAGTGTAACAGAAGTGAAGCATTGCTTCATTGGCCTCTAGCAATGCTTTCTCGTTTTGATCAGCATTGCTTTAACCCCATATATACACCCCGGATGCTCTTCTCCTCACAAGCAACCATGTCCAGCCCCGTTTGTGCCATCTGCCTCGATCAACTCTACCACACCTTAGAAGAAGTGGCCGTCGTCACCAATTGTGGTCACTCCTTCCACTCTGAGTGCATTTTGCGGGCGCACGATGTCAATCGACGATGCCCCACGTGTCGAGGACCGATTTCCGACCGCAAGTCCATCAAGAGAATCACCTTCAATAACTGCGAAGAGTCGGAAAATGAAGAGCAATCCGACCAAGACGACGATGTTCATCAATCTGATCAACTGTTGCGACGCGTCCAGAAAAAATTGTGTCAAAAAGAGCGCAAAATCGAGTATTTGGAAGATCGGATCCGAGCTTTGCAGACTGAAAGCATAAACAGAAGAGATGGCCAAAGTATCCAACAGTTTTTCGATTTCTTGAGTTTTGTACTGCTTTTGATACTCGTACCTTTTTTTTTATTTTTTCTACTTTTGTTTTCCTACTTTTTATATTTGAATATTTGAATGTTTTGTTATGATAAAATTTAATTACGCTGACAACGCATCATTCTCGCACAAGTACGCGTCATTCAAAGAATGCCCAAGTGGCCCAAAACTCGCCTCTATGCGAGTTACAAATACGTGAACGTTGTCTTGCAGAGGGTGCTCGCTGGTCTTATACTCTCCGATTCCGATTTTTGAGTACCTTTTGCGATTTGTGGGCATTTTCACTGGGCGATGAACCCACGGGTAAACCTGGCCAGTGTCGATTGCTCCCAGAAATCCTGTCAACGTCTCCAACACACGTTTTCGCCAAACAGTCATCTGTTTTCTCTCACTTGAACACCAAACTGCAATTGCACCGAGGAACGCTGTTGGTTTATGTTTCTGGCTAATCCCCGCATTTACACTTCCGGCCAATTATCCACAAAACTGCACCGGAAGATTAATTTTGTAAAAAAACGGCGACCTTCATCAACCGGTTCCGCCTCGGTAATCCTGCGCCGGCCGATCAAATGCGCACTTATAAATCTATGTTTCCCCCTGTTGCACTAAATCTGCACAGCCATGAATTGGTTCATTGCTCTCCTGGCGTTCCCGCTCTGTTTCGGTAGCTCCCTGAACGGAACCCACTCGCGTCCCTTGAGCGGAGTTACCCTCGTTGTTGGTTGGTCAAATCAACTTGTTTAAGCATAGCAAAACGTCAATTTCAGGATTTGTCCCTAAAGAACTCGGTATTCTCGATTTCCATGGAAGAGACTCAAGAACGTCGCTACTAGCAAACAGCGGAATTTTCGAAGAAGATTTCACTCGTGTGATCCAAAGCATTCGGCTGCAAAACCCCGAATTCGCCGTAGAAGTTCAGAGTTTTTACGATGATGTTTCATTGAAGCTCAATCAGCTTCCCACTGCTCCAAAGAGTTTATGACTAAGGTACCGTATCCGAGTAGTTTTTAGGCATTTCACTAGATTATGTAGTTCTTTGCTGACGCGATCAAATTGGCAAAAATTGAAGAATTCGATTTTATCACCGCTCATGACTTGTTCAAACTCACCGTCAATTGGATGATCCGCGCTATCTTTGAAGTAATGAGGATGGAATCGAGCGACAAAGCTGCTATCGAAAACGCTTTCCCCACAATTAAGAATTACTTTGCCGGTGTGTTGCCCAGATGGAGTTGAGTTATGATCGATTCGAATAGACGCAAATGTGAAGAAATTCCTCGAGGATAACAAAGATGACTGGCACTCGGGACGCGTTGTCGAACGTGGATTCGCTTGTGATTGGCAGCCGCAGTGCCTCGATGCGTGCAAGATTAAGAAATTGAACTAAAGTTGGTGAATCAATAAATGAATTATTTGAAACTCTTTAAAAACGACCAGATTTCCGCTAAGATTGGATTGACGTGATATTGATTGTTGCTGGTCGAATGAGATCAGCGCCGCTAATGATTCATCACGCGGCAACACCTAGATCAAATACGGAGAAGTGTACACTGATGCTATTGGCGCGTCGACGCTTTTTTAACGCCGCCGTTTTTACAACTTTTTTTCAGGTTCTTTCCACAATCAGTGGCGCATTAATCGGCGTCATTAAAGGGACACGGACATCGTTCCAAAAAAGTCTCAGATTTTTCTGAAATTTTGTGTACCCCCACCAAATCGACCCTCCCCACCAAGATGGCACTTACAGAATTTTTGTAGGACAGCCCAGTCCTGAGTTACGAAAAAATAAGGGGGATCCTACATTTCCTAGAAATTCACTGGTCCTGGCGCGATTTGATTGCGGTCGTATATGCGTTGTATAGACGAGAAATGATGAAAAGTTGATTTGTGCGGTTGCGCGCGTCCACGATTGGTCAGCGAATGACAAATTTTTGCCTTTTTCGGCCAGATGACCGCAAACCTGTGTTTCCATGGGCATTCTAGTCCAATTCGAGGTCGCGAAGAACTCTCATGCCTTCAGAATCACTAAAAATCACTAAAACTAAAAATCTGACGCGTCCCCGAAAACCCTGAAAAAGTTTCATTGCAATCTGCGAACACTCGTTCATGACCGTGTATGTAAAACGCAAAAGCTTCCTTCACTGCTCAAAACAATCGTTTTTCATTTAACAGAAACGTTTATCTATTCGACCAGGGGGTCGTTGTGTGAAAGATTGACACAACTCCAACGATCTTCACCGGCTTCTGCCTCCAACACAGACGTGCAATCTTCTTCCTGATCGACGTGTTGATTGCGATTGTGGCGAGCGAAAACAGGCCGCAGTCGACGATCCACAGCAGCGTTACAATAGCCGAAGAAACCATTCCCTCTGTCATGAGCTGACTGCCCCAGAAGAACCACATAAGGAAGGTGCACTCGTAGAGGAATGAGATGACGGCGATGCTCAGAAGTCGAATTTCAACCGCCGATGAAGACATCCCCGTTTGAGCGCTTTTGCGCATCTAGAACCTCTTGATTAAGCCATGAATAGCCTGACAGGACTCACCAGAACAATGCGAACAAAGACCAAAAAGTAGAGCAGCAGGACGCTGATTAGAATTGAGAAATCGAGGATCATTTCGAGTGTTTCCAGGTATTTTGTATCCGATTGTCCGTCGTAGTACCATGTACCGTAGCCTTTACCGGTGTAGTACGTGAAGCCAAACGTAGGGAGCAGCAAACAAACCAGGTAGACTAAACCACAGAGCAACGAGAACACCAGAAACCCCCAGATGACAACTTCTGTCATCCGTGTGTCGAATATCTTGACGAAAGTGAGCGTTCTGTCAACAGCTAAAGCTAGCGACGCAGCCAAGTAGACGAACCAACCGCTCACCATCCACGCTCCGGCTATCTGCACGTGGAAAATTAGGATTTAAAAGAGAAAACGTGTTAACTACCCGCTCCAAGTAGACACTCTGGTCGCCATTATTGATCGTAATCACTCCACCGGCAAAGTGTGTCATTAGCTGCATTATGGATCCGAGCAGCATTATAAGGATGATACGGTATGTAGTGGTGTGGTACTCTTTGTGACGGATGAGCACCTGGGAATGATCAAAAAAGCAATGCAGACTTGAAAACCTAATTAACAAAACTTACAAAGCTGACGATTCCATTGGTAAATGCGAAAATAAGCGAAAGTGCCATGTAGCTCAAGCCAACAAGAATGTTCTCCAAAGCGACCATCTGAACGATCTGAACGAAAATGAAATGTCACAAAACCAGACGAGTGACCTCAAGTCTGTGAAACTGCTCCAGACAGGAGGAGAACGTCATGTAGGTATAGGTAGCATTCACGTCACGTAGCATTCCCGCATTGCTTTCAAATGAATACTTTAAAGTAATTTTAAACGCTACAGTACTAGGAAAGTGTTTTTAGTGCAACTCAATTGTTGACTTTGGAATTTTCGAAATTCCCTTAATTTTTTTCAGATTTTCGGCCATTTTTACATTCTCAAAGCGTTCGAGCCTCCAAAAACGTACAACATGCGCTCGACCGCCGGAGTATCATTCTAATATTGGCGCCAAAAGACGGAGAATCGTTGAACCACCGATTATACATGCACACAGAGTATACGTGAGATAAACGCGTTTTCTGTTGATGAAGACTCACAGCAAACATCATCGTGAAAAATTCTAGCATTGAAAAGGTTACAGGAGGCTCTCACCCTTGTAGCACCTTAGCGCAATTAGTTATTAGGACATTGCACTAAAGCGAACACAACAACTACTACCAAAGGACTAGGACGGAAATGATGGATATTTGCCTTGATTCGCTTGCCTTGAAACTCAGACTTTGCACAGATCTTCTTCACTTATAAGGGACTTTTTTTTGGCAAGTCAACATCCGTAGTGTACTCTGCACTGAGCTACTTCTATAGGACTGTTAGTACGCAAAAATGCGTGGGTCTCCTAGAGTAGTGATACGTCCCGGTGTGCAACATACCGGCGTGATGCGAATCATCAGAAAGAGAGCACCGATGCAGTTCGTGCTTGGTAAAATCAACATCGTCGTCCAAAAATCCAAATTCTGAAAGCAGGGGTTTTTGTCACTTATAAACGCCCACTTTGCTCTAATCTCTTTCTGTACTTATTCCAGCGGGTGATGCATAGTTGAATGGCAAATAGCTGAAGAAACCTACTGAAAGGAATATCAAATAGTCCAAAAGGAAGTCGTTTGTTACGCACAGCTTTGCTCTTTCCTACGCCTTTTTGTTCGCAAATTTCAACGTGGAATTCGTGGAATTGTTTTCAGTCGAATCGTCTGTTTCGTGGTGGAGAACAAAACGCGTTGACATTAAGAATTAATCAATTCATTTTTGTTAACCGAGGTTTTCATTAAAGCAACGCGGTCATCACCGCCAAAAACATGTCGATGATGTTTATCGTGGGCATCCGTGTCGTCCGTGTCTCGAGAATCAAACGAAGCATAGACGTTTAAACGCTATTTGAACTGAACACAACGGTTTGTGTCTAGTCCGAAACCTGACCGAGCGTCACAATCCGGTCCATGACGATTGGGCGCCGCCGATTGGGCGACGGTTTATTGGGCGCCTGGACGTTTGGGCGCCTGAACAAATGTACTTGTCTGCATTGTAGGACATAGTGATTTGAGGTATGCAACCCGATACTTAGCTCTCTGCGCCCTACGAAGCCTCACAAGTAATAAAATTTGACTAAAAGCCTGAGGCAGTCAGCCTAACCTGAGCTTTTTTGTTTATTTTTTTGTTTAAAATTCACTAGGCAAACCCTGCGGTAGCTCCTAGGCCTAAGCGTGCACTTCGTACGAAGCCAAAAAATCTAGAATCAGGTGGCTAATCGTCCTGGCGCCCAATCGTCCTGCTTCGTCACAATCAGTATGCCGACCCGCCTGAGATATTACCAACAAAATCGTATATTCGCTTGCAATCAGCAGTAACAGCAAGTTTAAGAGAGAGATAAGCTTGATCAGCTCCTCTGAAAAGCCAAAAACTATGAAGAAAATTCGAACAAAATCAACGCCACGTGGCTTCATCAGCTGATTCATCAGGGCCTAAGTGCACAATTGACGTATTGACGTCTATAGATCATTTCTTTTCATGTTTTGAGCAAACAATTGCAAAAATTCACACGGTCAACCTATGGTTCACACACTGTCATTACGTTTTCGACTTGCTCATAACAACCAGCTCAAACAGAACCTATGTCGGCGGCCGAAAGCACCGTCAGCATCGTGCTGTTCTATGCTCTGATGGCCGCAGCGTTGCCTGTTGGCGCCATATTCGTTTTCGTCGCTTTGAAGAAATCACCGGCAGCACTGCGTTCCTATCGCAATCATCTTCTCAACATCAGCTTCTGGTTTACTGTAGCTCTACTCATCATGTGTGTGCTACTGCCAGTGATTGATGACGATTCGCAGAATCAGCCTGAAATTTGTTTTCGACTCCTAGGAATTGTGAATTTGATGAATCTGGACGCTGTTTTCGCTCTGGGAATCCTCCTTTTGATCGCCACATTTTGCGTCTTCTTCGCGATGCTCGCAGCCTCGTTCTATCGCTATGTGACCCTCGCTTCTCCTCGGCTTTATGAGCTGTTCCGATGGCCCTACGACTTTGTCAGCTGCATTGTGTGGCAAGTTGTTGGCGCCACAATCGGCGGTACCGTAACCTATGTGATAATGAAGCACAGCTTCATTGGCTCAACGGAGAACGTCTTTGTGTTTTGCTTTGACGTTCAATCTGATCCAATTTTTGTGGTCTTCTACTGTGTCCTCAAGCTCTGTTTGCTCGTCTTTAGTGTCTGTGAAATCACGTTCATGGTTCTGAGCATCAGAGCTCTACGCAGGCACCGATTGTCAATGAGTCCAAAATGCTATCGTCTTCAGATGCTTCTAACTGTGAACTTGGTCCTCTTCACAACGATGCCACTGCTCTTTGAGGTTATTCCGCTTGTATTCGGCTGCGCTGCAATCCTCTTGAAAATCTGTAAACTGAGCACAGCGTTGTCTCTTGCGTTCCACGTCCCATTTCTTGAACTTTTGCTTAGCTGGTGCATGACACTCGGATTTGTCACTCCCTATAGGAGATATATGAGAGAGCTTCTGGCGCGGGTGAGTTGTCGACGTATTACTACTGTAGTAGATCTCAGCATCGAAAGCTCATTTCAAAGTTCCTAATCATTAATTTGAACTTGCGAATAAATACATCAGCATACTGTAAGCATCAAAATTACTCAAAAGTATAACTCACAGGTTTCACAGGTCTAATTTGGAGGCCGCCAGCTCGTGGATCGGAAATTAACAAGAGCACTCGAACAGTTTGGTTTAGTTTCCCATAACGACTTGCAAATTGGCAACGATTGATTTATTGAAATACAATGAAAATCAAATTTAATTTAGTAATTCAGCGTGGTGCTCCTCAATAGCATTCAATAGCAAGAACAAAACTTGCGCTTAGCTCCGTTGCATGATCCTAGAATGAAGTAGAATATGCTCAGAAAACAGCTGTTAGAAATGCACCCCCTTTGTAGCCATTGGTCATGCAGAAGGCGTTGCACAGAACTTCAACTAGACAGCCATCGGTTCGGGCCCCAAGAACGATGGTTAGGAGAACGTTGACGATGACGAACAGAAGAAGAAGTTTGAAATACATTAGTAAACGGGAGAATCTGACAAAGCGCACGCCGCCTCGACGCCGTTTTGTAGGCGAAAAGAATGATGAAGAAGTTGTTTGTTGCGTTGTCATGTGCCCGATGATCAACAGCAATTCAATTCGGAACATGTATGATTCAGGGTGATTTGTCAGTTTTGTTGTCTCCGAGTGATCAAACACCAGAACTGTCATTAACAATGTTCACTTTGTGTGCTTCCGAACACAGAGCGGACCGCCCCAGCCGTTGACATTGTCAGGTGAGTTCCAGGTCGTGATAATCTTGATAAGAAATTGTTTTGCATCTTTGAGTAATGACTTTGAACTCGATAATGTCGTCTGTTATGCTGGTAAACTGCTTGTTCGTGGCGTTTGTCTGATTTTGTGTAATAAGAGTGATACAGATAGTAGGAAGCCGAAAGTAAAAGCTTTATTGTGTTTTACATTCAAATTCAAACTCAAATAGCCGCGCAGACACATTTGCGTTTACCAGCTCCAATGCACGCTCCTAAAATAATGAACTAGAACATTGTTTGCAGCCAAAGTTGACTTACCAGCTCCACCGCAATACAACTGACAAGAACGAGCATTGGGGCAGCCATGGTCGAACTGAACGGGTCTGTTCAAAGCTCCAGTTACCATTTGCGGAGCAGCAACGGCCACAGTCATGACGCTGGCGAGGACGAGGAGTAGAAGGATCGACTTGGAGAACATCTTCGGAAGACGCTGTGAAGACAGAGCGCGCAGCGCTGGCTTATTTATGGCCGAAAGAGGGAACTTTGAACTTGAAAGAAGCTGTTTGCCACGTTGGCGCAAACAGAATGTGACCAGGAGAACTGATAACGCTTCATTTCGCACGACAAACACCGTTGATAAGAGACATCATAGAACACAGCTAACTGAGTCTGTCCGCACAAGCTCAATTCCTATTGACCCAAGCTTTCTTGGTTTCAGTCAGTTCCTCTCATTTCCGTGCTGAAAGCGTGGTTACACAGTGCCAGGAAGAAGGCCTTGATTGTTGAACGCGATAGTCTAGTCAGAAACAGAAAAATCGTATGCATTTATTCCAGATTACATTACGAAAAGAGTCATTTTCAGCTCAAAGGGTCATTTCGGTGTTCAGAGGCATCCGGGCGAGAAGTTGGGGCAGCAGAGGCAATGGCCCCAATAGCACGAGACTAAACACAGAACCAGCTATTACGTGCATGTGCGCTCTTTTAACCTACAAGGCACATGTGCTCCACACAGTCCGCGGCACTCGGAATCCTCGCTGCAAGGATAGTCCGGAGGTGGAGGACCGTCGGCGAGGCCGCTCGGAGCCGAGAAGGCCACAGTCATGACACTGGCGAGGACGAGGAGAAGAAGGATCGACTTGGAGAACATCTTCGGAAGACGCTGTGAATGCAGACCGTGCAGCTCTGGCTTACATATGCTCGAAAAATGGAACTTTGAACTTGAAGAAGCTGTTTGCCACGTTGGCGCAAACAGAATGTGAACCAAGAAATCAACTGATAACGCTCATTTCGCACGACAAACAGCGTTTTCATTGAAATTGAACATCACAGAGACGACGCCTAACCAACTCTTGTTGTTTGTCCGTTTGCCGGGCCGACTTTGTGATCGCACGTTCGAGCCAACTTGATACGGTAGAGAACGCTGCAGGCGAAGATGTAGATTGACAGCGATGTGATTAGATACGGCCCGAGATCACTGGCAAATTGAATCCAATTGCGCAGTTTAGAAACGCGGTTACAAATATGGGAATTATAGCAAAGATGATCTCGAGTAGCATCTGGTAGATTACAATGATATTAGCCTAAACTCAGCCTTATTCGCAGGTTCAAACGCGTGCATTCCTACCTTCAGCAAATCGCTGTTACTCCTCGCAATTCCTACTGTCGTTCTTCTTAAACTCTTGTTGAATTTGCTCAGTTTGAGCATAAAAACTACCGTAATCACAATGTTTATAGCCGAGAAGACCATATCAACGGTGGTATGAATGAAAAGAACCAACGGATGGACGTGTTGCGCGAATATTAACGCGTCAGAAGAAGGTTCGATTCTGTTCAAAATCAGAATTACAATCATCGCTACTACAGCCAGTACGCAGACAACGAGAGCGATACAGTAAGCCTGTTCTTGTAGCTGCACTGGTAGCTGATAGGATAACTTATTGCAAACTAGCGATCAAGAGCGAGAAACAAGTCGGCGAGACCTGTGGCAATGACGGCCGAATATGCGAAATTTCCAGTCCAATAGATGATCGAATGATTACGGTAAGAGTCTAATCAGTTGCTCACATTGAGCCACAATCTGAGATCTCACCTCGGAGAGCGGAGAGCTCGTAGGTGCTGTGGACGAGCGTCGGGAAAGCAAACAGAATGTGGAGCAGAATGTGGCTCAAAACCATCGTCATCTGCGTATTCGTCTTCTGACGCTTCACTTGACCATAGAGGGTCATCGTATTGAATATCACGGTAATCAGGGAAGCAATGAGCTGAATCGTGTAATTGACAAAGAGAAGAGCGGTCAACATGCCGGTTTAGGGTCGAATCCTCGTATTGAGGATGAAAGTGCGCATTGTTTATAGTGCGCGCCACAAACGCGACCGTATTACTTTTATTTGGTTGTTTAGTGAGTTCAGTACACTGTCGTTCGCAGTGCGCTGAACTCCAATCGCCTCAGGACCAGGAAGTCTTTGTTTTTCAACAAGTGCGTGCGGGCGCGCGGCAAAATTGCTTCATTGATTACGTAACAATAGCCCAAACGCCCTCAAATTTGAAAAACAGCCCTGAATTTACGGTTGGACTGCATTTGACTTAACCAGGTGAATGTGGCAGATTATAGGCCTAATGCAAGTCAGTTATCCAAACCAAACGAATCGAAACGAAACGAAACAGATTTGTCCCGCTACAAACAAAGATCGCCCACATTTGCTGCAAAAAGGCTGAAATCAGCTATCTTTTGAAGTCTTTCACAAAAATTAAGTCAATTTTTAGATTTGGTCGGTCACGCCATAGCCATAGGTTGTTAACAAGCTACGCAACGGTTGAAAATGCTTTTATCAAAATCCGCATCGTTCACAGTACTCCGATCGCCTCAGGACCGAAAACGTCTATTCTGTTTGCTAGAGTCGCCGACCGTCGGTACTGTCGTTCAATTCCAATTAGCGTCTCCGCGCATCCGTTTGCAGCAAAAACAAACAAACAACCAGCTCTCTGTCGTTGCTGCGCAGAGCAAAGGTCACGTTTTTCACCTTTCCCAAACGAACCTAACAAGTAAACACAAACAGACCAAATTGAAGGGATGTCCGACACGAACGCGCGCGCAAATAATTTGTTTACTCAACGCACTTTTGTCGTCCGTTGACAAAGCGCCGCGTTATCCTGCGCACATCGTCACATTTATAAAGCGCCTCTATTGAGCTGTCTGACCGCTCCCGTCGTGGTCGTCAACTGCTGGCTGCTGCTGCTGTCGCTGTTGCGTTGCGTAATGTGGTCGCAGATCTGGAGTATACTCCAAGCGATCGCGCTGATTCGGACTGGAAGCGAGGAGAGCGGCGCTGATCCTGAGGAGATTCCAGTTGAGGCCACGTTTAGGCTAACCACAGGTATACGGTAATTTGAGGCTTAAATTACTAAAGTTCTAGAAAGACCAAATTCTGTCATTGAAAAGACGATGGGAAGCGCTTCGAGTTGTCCTAAAGCAGCGATCTTTGCCAAAGGACCAGCAGCCGGATGTCAAATAGCTTTGGATCCTCAGAATCGACCTAAATCGCCCATTGAGAGCTGGTTTACCAAGGAAATCTTTGAAGTGAGCGAGCTCTTAACGAAGTCGGGGACATTTCTCATCGCGTTTTAGGACCTCTTCCCCTTTGCTAACCTTGGCTACGGCCCGCATCCCTGCTACCCGTACTCCTACGAGGCGTTCATCATAGCGGCGCGCTATTTCCCTTCATTCGGCTCCGAAAGTCCTAACAAAGTCTACACCGAACGTGAGAACAGTCGACGTGACCTGGCGGCTTTCTTCGCGCACGCTGTGCAGGAGACCGGCGAGAACAACATTGGACTCTACAACGGTCGCCGATCGGTGCAGGACGCCGCCAACTGCTTCTATCGGGGTGGATTTTACAATTGGTTCGAAGGAGGACCGAAATCTGCGTTTTTCGCGCCTGAATCACCTGGATTTCAACCGGAAGACGGCGCGAATTGCACTGAAGGAGGTCAATACTGTCAGAATAGCCCGGAAAACGACTATTGGTGTCGTTGCAAGACCGAAAAAATTGCCGAAAAACTCTATAAAGGATGCTATTTTGGTCGAGGAGCAATTCAGATATCGTACAACTTCAACTACAAGCGCTTTCAAGACTGGTTGGAAACCCAGGAAATCCATGTGGACCTCCTGGAAGAGCCAAACCTCGTGATGACCTCTATGGAGCCGCCGCTGGCTATAATGGCGTCGTTGTGGTTCTACATGACTCCGCAACCTCCAAAGCCGTCCATGCATGACATCGTCATGGGTGTGTAGCGCCCATTTATTCTGTACAAATTGAGCTTTCCAGGTTCCTGGAACGCCGGCGCGAAGAACGAGGCCATCGGCTACTCGGGTCCTAATTTTGGCGCAACATCGCTGGTCATCAACAACGAGTGCAACGGCGAATCACCAACCGAACCAAGCGAGGGAGGCGAATCTCGTCGAATCAAGGCGTTCAAGTGGTTCTGCGACTTCTTCGGCGTCCCCGCCGGCTCGAAAGAGTCGCTGTCCTGCAAGGTGATGAAGGACAAATTCGATTCGATGCAATATGCAAAGAGCTACGGCCCCAAATGGTCAACCGCTTGGAAGAATGAGCCCTGTGATTGCGTGCCAGTGGGCTATGAAGGTGAGTCGTAGCAGGCTATCATTCCGACAGGCGTTGGCGTTGTTTAGGCTGGTTACTGTACTACCACCCAGACCATTACCCGGAGGAATTCGTCGCGTTGAACGAGCTGAACCGACAAAAGTGTGTCGAAGCGCTGTATGCGAATCCTGAATTGTACGGAATGTCCAACAAAACCTCATCTTGTTTGGATTTTCCGAGAGCGCAGACCGAAGACTGAAGCCTCTGTGTGTGTGTTGCTCGTTTGTTCAATTAAGTTAAATGCGGTTTTTAATAAATTAAACTTCAATTTTTCGTTGTTTCTTTTCAATTTTTGACGCTGGTCTAGTGGAGGGAAAGCATCGATTTTTCGGATTTAAAAATGAAGCGTTGACCCTCAAAATAATAATTTTTGTCAAAACGTTTAACCCCGTTTGGAACCTATTTGTTGTCTGAATTGATTCCCTAGAATCCCAAAGACTGCTTTCCAAATCGCAAAAACAAGCTTTCTGATTTTTTATGTTTTTCCGACTGGCACAGCCGTCGGTCGCCGCCGGTTGCGCGCGCACGGCGAACTCAAGGCGCAGAGGCGCCTTTGAGTGGCATAGATGTTTACAGTTATGGATCGCGCAATGTTTTATGCGTTTGTGGCTGGCACAACAGCTGGTGATCGTTGACGTGTCTATGTTGCTTTCTGCACCGTCGTCCTAAGTTTTATTTCTTTTATAACGAATTATGAACAAAAACAGAAAATAGAGCTAAACCAATGTGAGTTACTCCTTGTCTCCAAACGTCCGATTCGACGTTCTATTTAAACCGTTTTCCTCGGCCCGTCACTCATCACTTGATCATTGAGTCATCGGAGATCATGGAGTCACCGGAAACAATCACCGACTCGCGCAATTCCTTCCAAGTTTCATTTTTGAATCTTTGTAAAATTGTGCACAATTTCTGATTATGCAACTGTCACAATAACAATAACAGCCGCTGCCGATGTCAAAGCCGATGCCGCTCCTCAAAGACAATGCACCATCACCACCACTGTTTCGGTAATTTCCTCTGCCAAACAAACCAGAAAGAAGCCAGAACCTTTTCAAGCGCGTCGTTTCAAACGAGGCGCAATCCTTAAAGAAAAACGCTTTAAACAGACCGGTCAACTTGGGTCCACGCTAATCAATAGATCTGCGACAATTGATAGGGCAGATGTTTTTCAACACTGCGCCGCAGTCCGCTGTAACCCTCGCGTCCCCATCGAGCTATCATCGCCGGCATCCATTCGAGGAGGTTACGCGTCTCCTCTTCCCTCGCCATCACGTCTTACTGCCACAACAGGTCGTCGTGCGCTTGCTTCACTTTGCCGTGCGTGTCGCCCTCGGCGACAGTCGGCCTTTTCCGCTCCTCTCCGCCTGTCGGCGCGCGGTTCTGGCTCTTCAGCGAAAGCCGTGACACTGATTTTAATTGATTTTTACCAAAAACAATCCTTTAATCATGTGTTTTTTTCCGATGATTGGTCAATCGCACCGGGAATTCTCCATTCGTGAACAAAAGGAGAAGAAGCTCTTCGTTGGCGGTGTGCGTTCCATTGTAACCGCGCGCGACCTCAAGAACTATTTTGAGAAGTTTGGTGACGTCGCCGACGCAGTTGTGAATCTAAATCAATTCGGACGACCAACGTAAGTCGCAAACTCCGCCGAGATCATTCCAAAAGTCGCGCCTAGATCGGGATTTGTGATTTTCGAGCACGCGGATTCCGCAACCGAAGCTCTCAAATGCGAACAGCACATGATTCTTGGCCGACAGGTGGATGTAGCAAGAGCAAAGCGCACCTATGTGCCTGGTTTGCCGCAGACTCCATCGCTCTATCGCCACAGTCATCCGTTGAATCCGCTCGATGAGGCTGGAGTGTCCTCTGATCATCCGCGTATCTACGAGACTGTGAACAGTCACCGTCGCTCTAAATACGGGTTTCACGAACGCAAGTCAGATCGCGGCTTTAAGACTTGCTGGAATGCTGATCAGTAAGCCACAGAGGGGGCGTTTTGTGGTCTCTCATTGAAGCTCTTTGCAGTAGCAATTGGAACGATCACAAACGCTTCACAGAAGCTGCTTCGCACAAGGAGCCCACGTTCCCGAGAAAGTTTGGCAGAGAGAGGGCGGTCAACGAGCGTCGCTACACGGATGACGAGAAGCGCCTTGAGGAGAGAAGCAGCGGTAAGCCGTGGCAGCAGCATTAAAAGGCGCTGACTCGCGTTCATCTCGTTATCGTCGCTAAATTGTGGCTTCTCGCATCTTCACTCCCATTTTGTTGCTCTTCGTTTGTCTTTATATCAATTCGCTCACTTCGATGTCATTTACCACTTTATGTTAATGAATTTCTTGATACACCGCGCACAACAGACAAACGCACTGCCAATGAGCCACCGCGCGCACGTCTTTCAAACGTTGCAATGAGGACAGTGAGGGCAATGAGGAATGAGTTTCACAGTAAAATAAAGGCGCGGATCGCGTGCGCCTCAGCTTTGATTAATGAATAAATGATCCATAAAGCCGACCGAAGAACTGAAACCGAGGGTAATGGCTCTGGAGGTCCTACCAGTGCACGATGAATGAGTCGGTTATACTTGAGTTGTACAAAGTTTTCCAGTTGGAGAAAGCGAATTCACCCAGTAGCTCTCCACGAAATGAATTCTGATATTTCTGAGACGAAAAAAGTGAAATAAAAATGAAACCACGCAAACTGGAAAAGCTGTTCCGGGTCCGTTCTCTCAGCGGAAAATCAGCTCCACATGGAAGCGTGCGTCCACAAATGTGAAGACACCGAGATTCAGCGTTTCAGGAGCCAATCTAACCGATTGTCCGCAGGGTGAAATGGTTGATTTCTCGTTTCTTGTTGTTAAACAGGAACTCGGGTTACGTGCAGGAAGGAAATTTGGGGAAATGCGATGTTAGGCGTTGCGTTTTTATTGAAAAATTGGAGAAGCTTCGGCTTGGCGACCTCCCACGGAGGCCAACTCACATTCCCCGCTTTCGACAGTTTTGGAACAGCGAAAGATGTTATAATTCTCTGAAGCCACGCTCACAAAGAACTAGAGACTGCAAGTTACAGGCTGCGCTCCGTGAATATCAGATCTTCTACGGAGCAAGCGATGCTTTCTCGTGTCGTGACCGCAAAGCGATCGCGACAAGACCACCTCACGCGGGCGCATCGGGGTCGCGGATTCACACATTTCGCGCCCCGATCGCTCCATTTAACCTCACATTATGTGCATTTTCACCTTTGAGTGAAGGCTAATAGACCTTTATCTACATCCCGCTGACCCACCAGCACATCTCGCATTGTCTGCCTCTCATAAACGTTTCGCCGAAGATCTAGCAATTCAACCGAATTCCAGCATGGATTGGGTGCCCCATTGCTTCATCGACGACGTCTGCCATCAACTCGAATTCGAGTTGTTGTGGCATATTAGCCAGATATCCGAGAGCTGGTCGACAATTGGTTCTGAACACCACAAGAAGCGGCGTGAATGTAGTTTTAGATTTGAAACTAATTGCTCGGAAGCCCGTTATGCCGTAGAGAAACTCGAAGGGAACAAATTCTACGGACAGGTCTACGATCTTGACTCGACATATGACAGAATCACGTTTATTTTCTGTGATGGGTTCTTATGGGATCAAAAAGCTGCTCCTGGAAAAACCCGCATTCCATTGGAGGAATTTCAAAGCGATGTCGTTCCGATAATCGCTTCTCTCGCAGCGAACTGCAGCTGGCCTGGCCTTCCCCGTCGGTGCCCGGAAAACTACATACAAAATCGATTAATATTTAACGCATTCAAGAACTGCCCCGGACTGAGCAACGTCTCTGTCGTAGAACAAGGAGAGGAGTCGCGCGATTTTGTCTTGCGGCAGGTTGAGATCGGAAATGTCCAGAAGCTTTCCCTGCAAAATCATACGCCGACTACGTGGCCGGAACCAGAAAAACTCGCCAAAACACTCAAAGCATTTGTGAGTTCGGCGAGATTCAAAAAACTGCTTGTCTTTGATCGCCTGCCAAACAACTTTGAGCTGGTAGAGTTGTTCCTGGATCGCGCTCTCGCGGGCGAACTGAAAAAGGGAGCATTCATTTTAATAGAAAGTAGCAATGTTGATAGGAGCCGATTCATCGGTCTCCATCCGGAACACCGTGAAGAAACCCGGATCGCCTGGAGAATTCCAAACTCAAATCGTACAGTTCTCGAGGAGTCGGCAGCGTTTACGCGTTTTTCTCGTTTTTCTCTTAAAGTGCAATAGTGCAGAGCGAGAGAGTTTTTCTTATACAGTGGGATTTTTCATTTTCAAAGCTACGTATATTTTAATATAACCTCCGTTTCCGCTTCTGTCTCCGTCTCTTTGACGGACACTGGCGGCTTAATAAAGGCTTGTTCCCTATCCTTTTGCGGGGGGACACAAATTATACCGTTTCATGAGCGCTCTGCGCGCGCCCATACGTCCTTTCCGCCTGACTCACGCGAAACCGGGAAGCGAGCCTCGCCTCGATGCTTCAACGAAGACCTCATATGGCAAGCACTTTGCTTTGGATCAATTATCATTACACCTTACAAGCAGGACTTTTTGTTACGTTGCGTTCGGATATAAATGGGGTTCACGTGTTCCTGGAACCGCAAGATCCTAAATTGTGAGTGCATCTGCGAGATGAGGAGCCCTTTCAGCACCCGCGGACCCTTTCGTCTTTGTCTTTCGTCGTTTTCAAGCACGTTTTCGTCGCGACTGTCGCCGTTTATCGTTTCTCTGTATTGGAAGCGTCGCTCCTTCTCTGTCCCCATGCGGCATCCCTCCAAACAGTGACTTCGATGTGACATTTCCCGCTCGAACACCTTCGCCGACGCTTTGATTCAAGTAGTTGACCCCTCCGAGTTCTGTCAGTCGTGTTTTAGTTTTCGACATTTAGTCAGCGAGAGAGCACAACGATCTTTCCGCTCTTTCAGATGTTGCGGAATCCCCCGCTGCCCGAACACCTAGTAACGCGCAGATTCGATGGTTCTCGGCTGCGTGAGCCTGAATCAACCAATTCGGGACCGTAAGTGGAAAGGACTGCATATTACATTAAACGATTTGTACCCCGTGGGACCTTCATATAACACAATGAGCCCCGTAAGTCCAGCGTGCCAAATCGCTTCTTTTCATTCTCTTTTCTAGGCGTCGTTCTGGTCATCTTACTCGCTGTCTGCGCTGGATATTCCATGTGCGCATATTGCGGTGGGACGGTGAGTGCTGCTAGTTCATTCAATAATTGTCTTCTCAACCCTCTTTTACTTGTTACTCATTTCAGATAATCAGCGCATCTCCGGTATTCGCTTGTTTGGAGTGAAATCGTGACGATCGGATCTGGCGAAACCGAGAAATCGCCGTTTGGAGTGAATTCGATGAAGAAGTAACCAACAGACCGGCGAGCGGTCAGCCGCCCTCACTTTGATCATTTCTCATCCTCGAAGTCGGCTGAAATGAAGTCTCTCCGCTGCCTTTTGCTGCTTGTCAGCGCTGCCGTGCTGCTCCAGGCCGAAGAACTCTCCAGTCCTTCTGTTTCCGTTGAAACGAAGCAAATCACGGTTAGTTTTAGCTTATATTCAACGTTCTTTCACATTTTCTTCAATTTTAGCGAGCCGATCGCATGTCGAACGACGATCAGAGCTCTGAAAGTGACAAAACAATTATCTGTAAGTCCAGCGCGTCAAGTTGCGTCCTTTTACTCAATATTTTCTAGATGTCATAGTGGTTATCTTGATTGTTGTCGTCACAATCGCGGTCTGCGCAGTACGGTGCCTGTGCGCATATTACCAAGCGAAGCGTTGTAGTCCGGATGAGGACGTGTCGATGGCAGATGTGATGTTTTTCCTTTGCTGCACTCGTGGATTCTATTATTATTAGTTCAATGAATGTTCTTCTCACACCTCGTTTACTTGATAGGAGCCGTGTCTCTCTATTTACTGGATTATTTAGAAATTCAAATTCCAAGATCCTATGCGAGTCGTTCCAGCGCTCGAAACAAGCTGCAAGCATTGGGACTCTGTGAACGCAATTGGAGTGAAGAAGTGACCAACAGACCGGTGAACGGCCAGCCGCCCTCACTTCGATCATTTCTCATCATCGAAGTCGGCTGAAATGAAGTCTCTCCGCTGCCTTCTGCTGCTTGTCGGCGCTGCCGTGCTTCTGCAGGCCGAGGCCCCATCGAATTACCATGTTTCTGTTGAAGTGAAGCTAATCAACCAGGTTACTCGCGATTTCACAAGCGTTCTCTCATCTTTTCTCAATTTTAGGAAAGCGGTGGCCTGCTTTACGGTCGCTTCGAACCTAAAACCTTTGGACGAGATGACGATAGCGAAGCTGTAGGAGATGGGAACAGTTTAAGCGTAGACGCCCGTAAGTTCTGTGTTCAATTTGCGTCCTCAATTCCATTTTCTAGGGATATTTATATTAGTCGCAGTTTTCTCGATCGCATACATTACGGGAATTTGTACTTTTGCGTATTGCACTTTGAAACGAAGTAGTCCGGATGGAAAAGTTAGGAAGATGGATATGTTCAAGTTCTTTTTTAGTGACACCTAGTGAAACCAATAAATGCGGATGATTTCATGTCTTGCTCGAATTATCCCGAATCCCGTAGCGCTACGCGATTTCCTCGTTCGTTGTGGGAGCCTACGCGATTTCGCGACACACGAAACCCGGATATTCGGAATCGCGTCGAAACGGCCAACGGAGAAAGAGTGACGCGATTCCACCACCGAAGCCGATCTGTGCGATAGCAGCAGCCTGCGTTTTGATTTCGAAAATTGCTCGTGGCAGTTTTCAATTTTCGAACGAACGCGCGATGTTCAGTAGCCTGTGTTTTCAATATTTCCACTGTTGCTGAACAGCTGAAGGCCGCGGAAAAGGACGAAAACATTGAAATTCCGCAGATCTTTCGTGGTCATGCGCAATCGGTGATGGTTGCTGTGATGCACGTGTTTATTCTGCTATTTTGAGTTTTTTGGTTCATTTGTTGAAAAAACGTGTGATGTTATGAATATTGCGGTTGCGCGGTTGCTGAAATCCGCCATATTATTGCAGTTTGTGGCCGTGAATCGCGATTTTTGTGCACGTGACAGCGTGCACAAAAATCTATGCTATCATATCGACGAACATTTCAGGCAATGGCAGTCAGAATTGGAGCGTCCGATCCATTTCCGAAGCCACCCGAGTACGCGGAGATCTACACGAGCGTGGCGGTCAGCAACGGCCTCGTCTTCGAGCCTCCTCCCATACCGACTGAATATGAAGTTTTTGGCGAAATGTACAACTCGACGGAGGTAAATTCTCGCGGATCGCGCGTATTCACTCCAATTCTGCTCATTTCAGGAACTTATCGCTCCCCTGCAAACCATGGACATCCAATTGTTCGAAACCAGCGACCTAACATGGCGCGAAGAGCTAAAGAAGATGATTTCCAGTGTTTGGGCCAATTTCCTCGATCTCGTTGAAATTCTGATCAAGTCCGTCGACAATCCTGAGCGTCTTGCTAAAATCGAATCTATTCGATTGCTCTTCATCAACATGCATTACTTGGTGAACACCTATCGTCCAAAACAGGCACGCAGCACGTTGGAAGCCATACAGAAGCGCCAGTTGAATGAAAAACTCAACCTCGCCGATCAAATAAGAACTGTTATGTTGCGCGTTGATGAAGACATTTGCGAGATGATGACCAGCGTTCCTGGAATGCCGAATGTTCCCAAAATGGACGATCCTGAGCAATGTAAGTTAATTTATACTCGTTTATTTCGTATTCTCGTATTTTCTGCTTCAGCAAAGCCTGAAGATCTAGTCCGACGTAGCTACAAGAGCGAGCAGAAACTCTTGGATGTCGAGATGCACTTCGCCAAGCTTATGGACAGTTTGATGACACAGAGAGCGGATGCTCCTGTTATAGTGTCGAAAAAAACTTCTTTGTATCCTCGTGATGACTATGTGCTGTTGGAGTTTATGTCATAATTAAATGGTTTTTGTTTGTCACGAGAATTGGATCCACTGGCCAATATTTAGCGGTCAGCTCAGGCGTGCCTCTTTGGTATACTTTAGGCACCAATTGCTGTCTTGGTCAGTCGGAACCGTGAAACGGAGGACGAAGCAAACGAAGCAGCCAGGCGAGCATAGGGAAAACCTCTGGGAATTATTTAGACCGACCTGCTGCTGCACTTCCGTGCTAAATAGTTCATTGCAGTCGCTTTCGACCTCACAGTCGGCTGAAATGAAGTCTCTCCACTGCCTTCTGCTGCTTGTCGGCGCTGCCGTACTTCTCCAAGCCGAGGACCCATCGAATTACCATGTTTCTGTTGAATTGAAGCCAATCAACGCGGTTAGTCACGATTTCACAAGCGTTCTCTCATATTTTCTCAATTTTAGGACAGCTTTAGCGGTAGCCTGCTGTACGACGGCGACGATACCACCATGAGTGCCCAGGAACGTGAGAGAGAGTTGATCAGTGAGTTTTTGTAAATTTGTGCTTTGATACCTTCTGATCTGTTTTCAGTATTCTTTGCTATCCTGTTCGGCATTGCATGCCCTATTGCATGTGCGGCGAGCATCATACCGATGTACTGTGGATATAGAAGCATGAAGAAAGATTGGAGGCGGTACCCGAGCGGAAAGGTGCCGATGAAAGATGTGTGGAGAGAAGTGATATGTAGAAAGCGCTGAATATAAACAGTAGTAAAAGCGTCGCTCATCGGACTACGTATGCGTTACAGTGTGTTCCGCGTATCCGTAAACGCTCAAAAGTTCTCAGTCATAGCGATGACGTGGAAAATCGTCTATTGGTAAGAATTGAGACAGAAGAGTCTGATTCTGGGCGCTCGAGTTTCCTTTTCGTTTACTTCGATCATTTTTCACCTTCGCAGTCGGCTGAAATGAAGTCTCTCCGCTGCCTTCTGCTGCTTGTCGGCGCTGCCGTGCTGCTCCAGGCCGAGGACCCATCGAATTACCATGTTTCTGTTGAAGTGAAGCCAATCAACGAGGTTACTCGCGATTTCACAAGCGTTCTCTCATCTTTTCTCAATTTTAGGACAGCTTTAGCGGTAGGCTGCTGTACGACGCTACCAGCATGGGCGAGGAGGACGACGCTACCACCGTGAGTGAGGAGGACGACGCTACCACCATGAGTGAGGAGGACGACGATACCAGCATGAGCGAGGAGGACGACGCTACCACCATGAGCGAGGAGAAACACGATCAATCGTTCTGGGATAAGTACGGATGGATCAGTGAGTTTTTGTAAATTTGTGTTTTAATAACTGCTGTTCTGTCCTCAGTAATAATAGCTATCCTGTTAGGAGTTGGACTTCCTCTTGCGTGTGCGTATTGCATCGTATCGATGTACTGTGATTATAGAAGATTGAAATTGCGGTACCCGAACCGAAAGGTACCGATGAAAGCTGTATGCAGCGAAGTGATATTTACCGGGTGGAATTCTTGGGAATGATTCTGATAACTATATGATCGGTATGTCAACGAATACAATATATTGACTGGACTTGCTAGTATATATGCATTTTGTTGTCAGTCGCTTGTCAGTCAGACAGAGGACCTGGAGCATCTTTTTAGAACGATTCCAGACTGAAGAGCCTGATTTCGTGTGGACGATTGTGCGTTTCGATCACTTCGATCATTTCTGACCTGCCGACCGGCTGAAATGAAGTCTCTCCGTTGCCTTCTGCTGCTTGTCGGCGCTGCCGTGCTGCTCCAGGCCGAGGACCGATCGAATTACCATGTTTCTGTTGCATTGAAGCCAATCAACAAGGTTAGTCACGATTTCACAAGCGTTCTCTCATAATTGCTCAATTTCAGGAAACCGATAGCCTACTGTACGACAAAAGTGAAGAAGAACTTAAATCCGAAAGCGACAAGGAACTTGGTGAGTTTTCTGTCAATTGTGTGTTTCACTACGTGATCCGTTCGCTTTTCAGTAATGATCTGCATCATCATAGCCGTCATTTTCGTTCTTGCTTGTGCCTCTTCCGTGACAATGACAGTTGGTCGCTACTGCTACTTGAAGAAAAAGTTCCCGAACGAGAAAGTGTCATGTATACATTTATTTTGCTGGTGGTCGAAGTGGTGAATGCGTGATTTGGCGGAGCATAAATGTTGATTTCCCAATTGATCTCTAGAACTTGGTAGCTGGATTTGTTTCTTTGTCATCCATTTCAGACTTTTTCAGCCTCGCGATCGGTTGAACTGGAGCTCCAGGGCGATGACTCCACCGCTCCTCTTCATGAAGCATCCTTGAAGCATGTATTTTGGTGGTTTTCGCTTTTCGCAGTTTTTGATATAAATCGGCTCCTGCCGTGCGATTGATTGCATTGCAAAACGATCGAAACATTCCTTTGTCCGTCCTTTTGCAGTTTCCACGTTTGATCGACTGACTTTTGGGTGATCTTCGATGCTTCAACTCACTTCGCACGTAGCGCGTGATCAACAGCGCATGCCGGCGGAACTAGTTTGCTATTGGACGTTCTCAGTAATTTCTGCCCCGTTCTCTCGTGTGCAAATGCTGCAAACCTACACGAAGAACGTTGATGCACGACTGCAACATCGCGTTCTTTGATTTTTTTGACCAATTTTCCACGTTGCGCTGCTCTTTTGTTGCCTTTAAAATTCACGAAAACCGGTTGAGAGACCTTGGACCCAACAGTGAAGCTGTGTAATCGATCGTGGAAGGCGCGATTGCGCATGCTCAGTGAGTTCCTTCTCGGCCTGGTATCATGTGGCTCTTCCGACTTGTCGTCGTTCATGCAGTCGGCCTTCTAGCGGCCTACGGTGCAAGTTTGAGGAATGAAACCTCGCTTCTTGATTACGCGTTTGACTCTGTTCCGTTCAATGAAACACGCATGAATGACGATGTTATTTATGATATTGTGAGTTCGCTAGCCGAAAACCGAATTTTAGCTCTTGATTTAGGTCAGTGACGTTACAGCTGAGGCTGATTTTGAGCCTTTCACCAATGCGACAGATTTTCCAGTTCCAAGTACCCCTCAACCACCGAAACGACCAGGTACAGTAATGCAATCAAACGATCAGTTGGCAGATTAAGACGTTTCAGATGGGAGAAATTCGATTATCACATGGCTCGCGTGTGGATTAGCGCTGTCCATCTCTGTGACCACATTGCTGTATTACGCTTTTCCTAGTTTATTCAAATGCATCAAGTAAACACGCTTCAAACCTCCAAAGTGCGCTCGCCATTTGCAAACAGTGACATTTTAGGAATTTAAAGAAAGAAATCAACGTCTGATCCAGATTGAACAGACTTATCTATTCCCTATTTCTGACTCCTCCTAATCTCGATTGGATTTCGGGCCGCAGTTGCAGATTAAAGGGACACGGACATCGCCCCAGAATGGTCTCCGATTTTTTGAAATTTCGTCTATCCCCCCGTTTTCGACCCTTCCCACCAAGATGGCGCTTACAGAATTTTTGTAGGACAGCTCAATCCTGAGTTTTAAAAGTAATGGGGATCCTACATTTATTGGAAAATCAGTGGTCTCACAGCGATTGGATTGCGGCACATATGATCTCCTTACGGTCGCTCATTGACCGATATTGGCGATTTGGCCGTTATCAGGCCATTTCCGGCCGTTTCACGTGATTCTGACGGCTTGAGCGTTCCTCGCGACCTCGAATTGGTCCAGAACGGCCCAGGAAACACAGGATTGCGGCCGTTCGACTGAGAAAAGCAAAAAATCGCGTGTTTCGAACGCGCGCCAAACTTCTAACAAGGGAAGTCCTCTCTCCTCTCCACCATTAGACTATATTGTAGCTCTTCTCATCGTCGCCGATCGCACGCTTCGGCGGAAGCGCGGTGGCCTGATTCTGATTCAGCTTTCTGCGTTGTACGCGGAGTCGATAGGTCCAGAAGATGACGGCGACGAGCGCGACGAGGAGAATGACGATGATCACCTCGACGGTGGGGGTACGAAATCGGGTATTTCATCCGCTCTGAAAGCACTCGCACAGATAGAGAGGAGAGGCGGAGAACGTTCGACTGAAACTGAACGGCGGCGGTTTGCGGCTTCCCAACGACGTTTCTGTCGTTGAAAGGAAGGAGGAACGCGTGCGCGCACTGTTTTGTCCTAAGAATTGATCGCACGGGGAGCCACGTGATGCGTTTGGAATTTGATCGTTGCGCTAATGGAACTGTTGGAACTGTACTTGAAGAGCGCAATGGAAGTAATGAGTCAACAGGACGAGGAAGGCGAGGAATTTGAGTTTCTTCGATCAAATATCAAATTTTAAAAAATCAACGCACTTTTTGGTGTCCTCAGTACAATCAGAGCTGCACACACGTGACAGAGCAGAGATGAGCGTCAATTTTAAAGGGACAGTGACGTCGCTCCACCCCCCTACATTCGACCCTTGCGACCTCGATGGTTTTTTTGGACTTTTTTGGAGCGATGTCACTTCCCTTTAAGCAAATTTTAAGCCAAAAAACTCCAAAGTTTCAATGGTTTTTGATTTTTCGAATTGCGCTCTAAGTGTGGGCAATTGCAGTAATGAGAAATTTGACGCCAAGCTTGGTAAGACGAGGATTTCAATGAGCATGACATAACTTACAGCGTCATTATTCTCGAACTGTTAAAAAAATTGATTTTTTGTTGTTAACCGGAGTACATATTGTGTATATTATTTGAACTTTATTCTGATAATTCGTGATTGAAACGCCAAATTTTAAAGTCTTCACGACTTCAACGCGGTCTTCAAAGCAAAGCTTCAAGAAAATCAACAATTTTTGCGATTTTTCTGCCAAATAACCACAAAACCGCGTGTTTCCAACCGCCATTCTAGACGAATTTCAGAATTACGCGGAACGGCCCGAACGAGCCCTTGAATTCACGTTTCAACGTTCGCTGTTCAGGTGCGGCGGCGTAGAGAAATTGCAATGAATCATGGCTCTATTGTACAATAGTTGTCCTTGTCGACAACAGTGGATTGCGACGGCTGTTCTACAATAGAGTCTGGTCCATTTCTAGACTGTTTGCTCACCGGTCGTTGGTTTTTGTGGTAATAAAAAAAAACCGAACAATTTTCCGAGATTTCCAGCTGTGCACACAGCGAAGCTCAACAGGACCTCCCAGCAGGGTTATAAACGCTACAGTCAAGCGTAGAGACGCCAGTCGTGTTTCGTAGCGCAGGGCGATTTTGCAAATTCAACCCTGAATACCCTCCAATCCGTGATTCCATGAGGCAGCGCTGCAAGAAGAAGCTACAAATTTCCCTCATTTTCCGCCTCGTATTTCAGAGCGCTTACCATGTTTCCAGCTCCGTTCAGCCACGATCCGGAAGCCGCCGCGCTCCGCGCTGCTATCGACGCTACCGATCGGATTACTGTAGCGATGGCGGAAGCGAACTCAGGTCACAGTGTTTCCACTCAAATCGACCTTCGATGACGATCGTTTTGCAGCCGGCCGACCGGTTAGGATCTACGCTGACGGAGTGTTCGATCTGTTCCACGAGGGTCACGCGAATTTGCTCCTCCAGGCAAAGAACCTCTTTCCGAACGTCCATCTGATCGCGGGAGTGTGCGGCGATGAGGAGACGCATCGGATCAAAGGCCCAACGGTGCTCACCGAACAGGAGCGATTCGAGATTGTGCGCAATTGTCGCTACGTGGACGAGGTATACTGTAGGAGTCCGTTCACGTTCGATATGGACTTTGTGCGCGAGATGAAGGTAGGCGAAAATCGCTGAAAATTGCAACGAAAACGGAGATTTGTTTGTTGATTGACTTTGTCGCGCATGATGCGCTACCGTACCCGGTGAGTGGTGAGACCGCCGACGTCTACCAGTGCTTCCGCGACGCGGGGATCTTCATCGAGACGAAGCGAACGGAAGGCGTCTCCACCACGGAGATTATTTCGCGAGTTCTGCACGATATCGATGGCTACATGATGCGCAACAACCTGAACGAAACTGTGAGCCTCTGAGGCGTTCAATAACGTCACATCTTTGAGAAAGTGAAAATGGCAGACAAATTTGGGTTGCATTTTGGGGCGAAACGGATGTTTTGATTTTGATTACTTAGGTGGTTAGTTCAGTGCAATAAATCACCCTTATTGTCGACATCAAACTGACCTGTACTTTGTAAAGTTCACACCGCCGTCCGAAAGTTCGATCAGCGCCGAGCGTTTTCAACGTGAATTGCCACCCCGGGGCTTGCGTTTGGCCCGTAAATCTTCCACGATGATTCAGATTGAAAACCGAGCCCACAGTGACCGTCGTAATGCTTGAATGCATGTCTGTGTGCAATTTGGAGCCGATTGGCCACGTACAACTTGAGTTCTATAAATTTGAACTGAAAAGAGGACTGACCGACCGTCGATGTGACCAATAAGTCAATCTGAATGGATTTTCAAATGGGATCTGCTTTCGGAAGTGCTATAAGGCGGGGAAACAAGAACGCAGCAAGAAACAGCACCAGATTAGCGAAGAAACACCAAAACGCAGAATTCAGCCAAATTTATAGAACTCAAGTTGTACGTGGCCAATCGGCTCCAAATTGCACACAGACATGCATTCAAGCATTACAAAGTTCACTTTGGGCTCGGTTTTCAATCTAAATCATCATGGAAGATTGCGGGCCGAACGCAAGCCCAGAGGTGGCAATTTACGTTGAAAACGCCCGGCGCGGGCGTTTTCTGACCGAACTTTCGGCCGGCGGTGCGAACTTTACAAAGTACAGTTCAGTTTGATGTCGACAATATCCGGCGGCGTTTAAAGGGACACGGACATCGCTCCAAAACAGTCTTAGATTTATTATGTAATTTCGTCTATTACCACTTGCGACCTCGGTGGTGAAATCAGAATCCTCGAAAAGTGTTACCACTTCGTCCTTACCGTTACCCACATCTTAAGAACTCTTGTAAAATTGTATTTCTAAATAATTTCCACTCACCGCTGAGAAAACATCCAATGAAATCGTGTCGAGACCGCTGGTTTTCGAGGAAATGTAGAGGCGCCTGTTAATTGTATCAACTCGCGACTGACAATGAGGGGTCCCACAACGATTCTGAGTTCAGCATCGCTTCTCGCAAACTCGTTTCTTCTCGCTTTCAGATAAAAGTACTCTGAGACCAAGGAAACAACGACACTTGTAAGTCAGAGTCGACCCGTCAATCGTGAATTTTCGTCGTTTCTGCCACTGCCATTCAGCCACAATTCTGTGTTTCCTGGGTCGTTCTGGACCAATTCGAGGTTGCGAGGAACGCTCATGCCATCAGAATCACGCAAAACGGCCGAAAATGGCTAGATAACGACCAAGTCCCCGAAAATCCAATCGCTGTGAGACCACTGATTTTCCAATAAATGTAGGATCCCCATTAACTTTTAAAACTCAGGACTGAGCTGTCCTATAAAAATTCTGTAAGCGCCATCTTGGTGGGAAGGGTCGAAAATGGGGGGATAGACGAAATTTCAGAAAATCGGAGACCATTTTGGGGCGATGTCCGTGTCCCTTTAAAGGAACAGTGTCATAAATGATACAGTGTCTCGGATCGTTTCGCAACGTCCCCTAGGGGTAGGTTTTTGGGGTCAAGTGAATTTTTTTGGTGAAGTCAGTTTTGTTCCAAGCGGAAATCAGGTATTTATGATACAATAAACCCCGCTTCAAAAAGTTTCGGTCTTGGCGCGACTTGTCTGCCGTCGCCTGCACATTATACGGGTTTGTAATGGTGTGGATTGCAAAATCTGGTTATATTCGGCCGTTTCGAGTGATTCTGATTTCAGAAGCGTTCTTCGCGATCTCGAATTAGCCTAGAATGGCAATGAAAACACAGAATTGTGGTTGTTTGACTGAAAAGGGGCAAAAAATCGAGTTGAGCGCGTCGCCGCGCGCGGCGAACGTCCACGGCGAACGCAAAATCATGAATTTTCTTCGATTCTCGGCCATTCAGCTATGACACACCGCTGACCAATGGGCAGCCCACATCGATGTCTGCGGCGGTCTTCACACGTGGTTGGTCATGACAATTAACCCCCAGACCGGTTTCCCATGTGTTCGTCGCTCTATAGAAGAGCAAAACACGACACTGATTGCAAAGACGCGCGTTTTTCTGCTCTCTTTTGGACATGACAGCGAGCTTTCTTCGCGGCTTTCATTTCAAAAATGCACTTTTTATCGCGTTTTTCCAATCGATTACCTGCAAAACCCTTTTATCGATGGTAAACATCACCGATATCGAATCTAGTACTGTAAGTAGCTGCCCGTAAACTAGTGATTTGCGTGTCAATTGAAGGCAGACGCTCACCTTGTCGACCAGGAAACCAACACGTTTCCAGTTCAGCCACAAGAAGGTCAGTTTCCGATCAAATGTATGACCAAACCTGGTGATCTCTAATTCAGATCACACCGTCGGAATCGCGCTGTTTACCGCATTTGGCATTTTTCTCTTCTTCCTCATTATGGGAACGGCCTACTGCTCGTATCCTCGCCTCTTCCGCTGCTCGTATCGTCCACCAAGAAGCGCTGCTAACGCTAAAAACGAACGTTTTCCTCGAACCGATCTTCAATAGACACATTTGAAAAGATAAACCCAGGCGAATAACCTTTTCTCACCGTTAATTCAACAAATTTTGTCTGCATTAACCGGTTTTCACCGAATCGCAATTCACAATTCAGTTCCTGCAGTTCGCTGCAATTCATTTCCTTATTTGAGAGCCTCGGAAATGGTGTCTGCAATGATTTCATGTCTGGTCTGTCTGACTCTCAGTGTTGTTCACGTTGTGGTTGGCGAGACCGACGGTTTGATAGTGGATAATGGACAGGTAAGAACATACGATCTCTTTCAGACTCTTAAGCTTCAATTGATGTGTAGTTGGCGTGTTGATGTGTAGTCAACAGTCCAATAAGCCCAACTAGCCTAAAACTAACGCCAGTTCTAAAATATTGCTTTACAAAAACTTGATAACCAATGGCCTAAGCTGAACTAGCCTGAAACTGATTAAGGCAGTTAAGCATAAGCATAAAGCTGTTAGGTTAGCCTAGAACAAAGCAAAACCTGTTTGAAACATTAGAATTTTTAAAACTCAGATCGAGGGTTGCCCGCTGCTTCAAAAATTTGTTAATTGGTGTTTAAAACACCCTCCTTGTTCAACTTACCGTAACCGACGGCATAAATTTAAAGCTGGTTTGTTTAGATCGACGTAATTCCAGTTGCCGGATCGCAACTATTCGCAGAAGACACCAACTACATGCTCGCAGGTGACCACACTCCCTCCACACGTTCATCCCTCTATTTAACACACCCGTTTAGTCTACACAATGAGCATTTTGCTCTTTCTAATGCTCAGTATGATCATCTTCGCAGCTCTAACATCGAAGCCAAGTGCTGAATTCCTGCAAAAATATCTGGCGACTTTCTCTCGGTGCGGGGCCAATCAACCTGCTGTGGTTCACATTGTTTAAGCCAATAAAACTTGCTTTTAACTTGTTCTCTAACCGTTTTTGGCGCCTGTGTACTTGAACGTTTTTATGCGTTCCAACTCAGGCATAACTGTCATGAACTTGTCAAAATACGCGTGTTTTCATTCTGCTCCGCTCGCATGCCATTGCGGAATAATGACTCCGCGCTGGCTTATCGCTTTACTCTGCGCTGCGGCCGTTCTGAACGCCCATGTCATAAGCCCTGAGGATAATTTCACCCTCGATGCGTCACAAAATGATTCAAGGAACCTGAGTGATTCTGCGCTGTTAAGCAACGTTTTGCAACTCAATGTGAGTTTGGTTGTTTCGCTCGAGAATCAGAGCGCGATTTTCAGAGAACGACGGCGTCGATCAGCAATGGAGATGAATACGTGCAGAGTAGGTTAATCTTGATGCGAACGATACTTTACTTAAGCTATTTCAGTAAAAGTCGCTACGATTGCAGCTGTTTGCTTCATTTTCGTTGTGTTCATGTTAATTGCCCCATAATCGTGGCCGTTTGAAACGAACGCGTTCATCGAGTAATCAGGGGTATGAAGCTAGTGTTCGAGTGCTCAAATGTTTATTGTGAAAACGGATTGTTGTTCATCTATTTGCTTTGCGAACAATGAATTTCAGTATAAATCTGCACATTACGTGTTTGATTCAAGATGTCAAAAGTCCAGATCTTTTTGGCTGGAATAACGAATTCAATGCATAAGGAAGTGAATCAAAAAAGGAAGAACATGTCAGCCGAAACGCACTTGCTAGCTCGTTTCAAAGTGCAGTGGGCAAAGTGCAACCAGATGAGATCAAGCTTCATCTAACCCAAAGTTCAAACTCACAGGGATGAGCGGATCTTTGACTGTTAACTTCCGCTTTTTGCTTCCGATGCGCGGAAGTAAAGATTTCGACTTGTGTTTACTCAATTCCGGTTAATCGGATCCGGAAGTTGGTGGTTCTGAAACATAAAAAGCTAATTAAACGATCGTCGACTTGTTTTATGTAGGATATGTATATGACTCTGTTTTCTGGCTGTTTTACACCGTTTTGCGCAACTCGCGCGACGTTTAATTGCTCAATAATGACCGCAAAACAGCTCTCGATTACCGACGAGCGTCTCTATTTACTTTTTGAGATTAACTTTATTCTTTTCATCGATTGCATGACGGGCAGCGCTTGCGACATTGGGATCTGCCATAATCAGCATGGTTGACATCAGCTCATTGACATTCTTGAAACGCTAAGTAACGCCTATCACGTGACCCAGCCAACTTAAAGCTGTTGATCACCGCACAGTTTATGACTTTTGGAGAGATGTAGAACGTTTTAATTCTTTAAAATTTCCGAGAAGATTTATGCAAATGTCGCAAGGTCAAGAATTCACGAGTATATCGCAAACATTGAATTTGGGCACCGGAAGAAGGATTTATCGTGAGCTCGATGGCAGTCTGGAGTTGTTTGTGACTGCGGTTGTCTCGTTTAACTGTGCTTTAGATGAGGGGTCTGTGCGCTTTTTATGAGGTTTGGAGAGATCTAGCGCGGGTGTGGACTTGTCTCTGTAGCCGAAGCGCATCAAACGTTTCTTGACGTTTCAATTTCTTAATTAATGGTGGTTAAAGACGGTGATTCATTCTCTGCTTGCAAGACAGTCCAGGCTGTCCACAATTCTAGTCTCTATCATGAAAACATCGATCGTTCATAGACAAAATGCGTGCAACTGTCGTTTATTGCGTTCTCGTCAAACAATTTACAAGTTTATTGGAAAACTCCCGTCTTGGACGACCAGAAATTGTGGTCCTGTTATAAATACGCATTTTCACGTTTCCCCTCAAATCACAGGTCAAAAAGCTGTTTGGCAGTCAACTCTGCCGGCGCCTGGTTGTTGTTCAGCTGAATCCGCGTCCACTTTGCCGGCGTCACTTTGGTCAACGCGACGAAAATGATATTCGTGACGATTAGGATGACGACGATGCCGTAGAACACGATCGCCCACTGAAACACGATTACAGTAACCCAGGCTAAATGATCGCAACTTACCTCGGTTTCGCTGTAATGCGGCACGATCAACGCGACAATTGGCGGCAAAAGAAGGCCTACGAGGCTGTTCTGCGCTGCGAGGACTGAGGACAGGATGTGCGTGTACTGTTGAGCGACGATTTGGCCCGCGTTCATCAGGCCGACATGGTGGACTCCACTGACGACCATCGTGATCGTGAACAGCGCTGATGGCAGGAATGACATATCGGCCGAAATCAGGGTTAGCGTGACGAAGGCGACGGTCATCGCCAGTTGGAAGAAGGCGGTGAACGAGACGCAGCGAAGATGCTCGCCCACACACGACGCTTTGTCGAGGAAGATGCCCGCGAGGAACTTGCTGATCATCGAGATGAAGTACGGTAGCGCGGCGAGAAGACCGGTTTGATGGATTTCGAGTTTCAGGACCTGAAAATTCACATATTAAGACTGAATTTATAGGAGAAAGCGTACGGTATTGACGTAAATAGGCCCGTAAAGGAGGAACACTTCATAACCAACCGAATCTCCAAATCCTGTGGCCAGAATACCCCACACAGAGCGCGATTTGGCCATGCGATTGTAGGGGATAATCTGCTTCTTGGTGGGAATCTGGTGCGCCTCTGGGAGAGCGTTGACCTTGCTCTTCGAAACGAGTCTAAAACAATCCGATTATGACCACACACGACGATTTCCTCGTTTCTACCTGTTCTTATGAGGCGAATTCGTGTACATGACGAAAAAGACAACAAATGTCGCAATCGTTCCAAGACCGTAGAGGTAGTAGACACTCTGCCAGCCGTAGGAAGACGTGCAAAAGTAGCCGGAGTTCAGCATGGCGAGGAAAGGACCCAACTACAACGATTACGGTAGGATTGAGAAATGCAATGAGCTAGGTTCTCACCTGATAGCTGCAAGTAAGAATGGAGACGAAAAGGCCTTTGGCTGGACCGCCCCAAGTGATCGGAACCGCTCCTGAGGCTAAATATGCACAAGCCATGCCAAAGCCTTGGATAAATCGCACCACGAGGATACTGTAGAAACTGTAGGCGCCCGTTGAGGCCATCGGCATGAGCATCGTGGCCAGTCCGGAGAGAAACCCAAAGAGCGTGAAGCTCAGCCTCAGTCCTATGATGTTGGTGATGTAGATGGCCGGGTAGGTGCCAACAATGCCGCCAATGGATACGGTAGCCAGGATCCATCCCTCTTGTGATGCGGTGAACGAGCGTGTCTCTGAACAGAAGATTTGAATTTTGATTTTTTGCGATGATTTTTGAACATTAGCGTTTGGGGAGGAAGTGAGCCAAAAAATGAGAGTTGTTATTGGGTCGCCGGTGTCAACAGTCTGTCGTTGTAATTATTTTAGGGTGTTGCCATGCGGTTGCGAAGACCGAAAGGAACACGTTGCGAAATGAGACGATCTTGAAAGATCAATATTAAGATAAAAGACTCGTTTTGGGTCCAAACAGGGATTGCGTCACACTAAAGGAATTTCATGAAGTGATGTCATCTTCAACGGTGATCATTGAGATTGTGGAACAACGCTTTGAGCGGGTGACAGTCGACAAACAAGACCAGATAAGCCTATTTGCCGATTACTGCTTGGCTCAATTTCACTGTAAGCAAAACAAGCAAAAGAATTTTGTGAAATCGCTGAAAATTTTGTTATTTAGGAGAGAGCATCTCGTTATTGGAACTCTGTCTGTCACAACGCGTCCTGTGAACAGCGTTAAACAGCGTTAAACTAAGTTACTAGAGTGCATAGAGGGATTTTCAATTCGTAAATATGGTTTTACTAGGCTGTTATTAGGTTGAATTCTTGTTGTTTTGATAGATTAGTGCAGATAGGAAGGCTACTTATTACGTGATCTACGATTTTCTCTTTTCTTGTTGTCTAGACAGGTCCATCTGGTTTTTTCATAGATTGTGGCAAAAGTTGATTTCAATGATGTGGTCGACTGACCGATTTTTGCTGTTTTTTATGGAGATAGAGCCGCACCTTTAACGTGAAAATCACACGATGTGCACGATGCAACGACTTAAAGGCAAAAGAGAACAAGAGGGAGAGAAATAGAGCCAAAATAGACAAAATTTCATTTCAAAATTCAAAATTCACAAATTGACTTACCATTACCAACGGTCCTCCTCTGTGCTCCCTGTTCCGGTTCCATACAGATAACCGTGAAATTGAACAGTACCGTATTCGCGTACAGCAGTGACATACATAGCAAAGTTAGGGAAATGATGAAATAGCGAAGCACTTCCATCGCTTCGTGCGTGCAAACTGAAATCGACTTTACTTCCAAAAGCACAAAACATGTTGATAGTTAAAAGAACGACTCGCCCACCTAGTTCATCACGCTCGCATCAAAACTGTTACACGTAAACGGCTCCTGGGATGACCTTTGGGAGGCAGCGGCAGCCAGTAGAACGAAACACGCGTCCGAATCGCAGTTGACACCCTACTACTTCAAAAGGTCGTCGTCGTGTTTTAAAGTAGAAACGAGCTGTTTGACGGAATTTATAGACGTTGCAGAGCCGTCGCCGCCGCTATTGATTACTGTCGAAGGTGGGGAAGACCGAATGGCCAAAGATTGGTTCCTGTTTTTATTGCCAAGCGGAGGTCTAATCGAGTGTGAGACAAAGCGGAAAGCAACAGGGAACCGGGAGTAAACAGGGTTCAGGGAAGACCGTGTCGTTGATTTTTATCGCCGAAGAAGAACTGCCATTGAGCAGGAAAGAAGCGAACATTCTGGAATTTCGTTTTTAGGCCTTGATTGGCGTTCTCTTTGACTTTCTACAGAGACGCTCCGGTACTCGCTTCACTCTACAACGAGCAATCAATGCAAATTCTAAGAAAAAACGCATGTCGGGCCTATGTGAAATTTCGTTGAAAATTCATCTTTTTGGGAAAAGAGTTTTCAGACTATTTTCAAGAAATTGTTTAATTACCAACAATTCACCCCAGTGTGCTCAAAACCCGTATCTTTGACCTTTAAACCCTCAAACCCGCATTTAGCGCAGCAAACAGAACGCTCCCGGTTCAGAGAGCACATTAAACTAAAACTGACTCCTCTCTTCGGCGCTGAAATCAATCAATTCGGGCAAACAACACAATTGGCGATCGTTGACCTTGGCGAGAATCTCGAGAACGTTCCATGCCGCGAACGCTTGTAGCCTGACGTAACAAAACGAGGAATTTGCGCGAATCTGATGGATTAATCCATATTTAAGCGATAAGCGGGCGGATCTGAATCGTAATTAGGACTTTGCGCGCAACCCACGCAGACGGATGACTCAGCCAGACACAGACAGACAGACGATTAAGCGGAAATCGCAATTCAAAGAGAAGAATGCTTTGATTAGGTACTGCGATTCAACTCATTCCCGATCCATTTTCATGTTTGAACGCGGCGGTTCACACCGTACACTTAATGGAAAGCGCTACAATCAAAAATCAGTCAAAAGTTGAACAGAAGAAGAACCTGTTTCCTCCATGCGGCCAATCAAGTTTCCGACAATACAATTCACATTGCAGCGCACGGAAAGTGCAAATCGGAGTTCATTCTTACGAACGAAGAGCGTGCGACTGCGAAAGAAACTTGACCGGAACGAGAGCGTGGACTAATTGATGGAAGACCAGACAACCAGCGATCGACGTTTTTTGCGGCGGCTGCGTTTGGTAGGCCGATCACGTGCAAGTAAGAAGGAATTTACTTCCGCAAAAAATTTCAAAGTTTCAATTCATTCATTTCAATTCAAATTTCAATTTCAAAGTCTGAAGGACCGGCAATTCATTTCTCGCTCTCCTTGCAGTCGCCGCCCCTCTGTGACAGGGACTAAGGTTACGGTAACAATTACGGTAGAAGTGACGGTTTGAAATTGAAAGAAGAGTTAATTTCCAAAGGGGAAATAATTCAAAGGCCGACAATTTGGCGCAAAAAATGAATGTTGATCTGTTTTGTGTTTTGGTGTTGTCGTCGACAAGCCTTTTTGTCGCTGAAATTGATTTTAGGGAGCCAAAATTTCATTTATTTTTGAGCTAGCAAGCTTGATTAGTTTTTAAAAGCACCAATTCCAAAGTAGGCCCGGTTATCTAAGAAAATCCCTTGATCTAACGCGTCTTCTATTGTGAAAAATTAAAAGAAGCAGGAGTTAGAGTTTCTGCAAAAGCGCAATTGTTCGCTTAGGCTCCGCCGGTTGAGCGCCAGACAATCGTGCGTCTCACCAAATGCTCTTGTCTGCACGTAGCGCATAGCACTGTTAGGTATGCAACCTGGCACTTACAATTTTTCGCACTTGTTGGCTCGCTGTACCCTACGAAACCTGGTGAGCCACAAAAAACGAGGCTAAAAGACGTAGTCAGCCTAACATGAGCCAGTTTATACCCATCCGTTATCATTTGAACAACCGACAGAATCTACAGAAGCGTAAAAGTCAAACAATTATCGAGCTTGATGCAAACTAACGTTTTTCCAGTGAGGCAAAGTGAAATTCACTTTTAACTACCGTACTCTCAAATATTTTGCTGCAAAACAAGCAAGGTGCAGTTACAATTTTGTGACAACCCGTGTTGCTTGGAGTGGGAATCTCATAAACACGGGTTTGCCCTAGATAGTGATTTCACCTATCTCTTAGCAGCGAATTTCTGAGATTTCTGGGATTATAGCACTTAAAAAATTACAACTTGCAGATGGCGGATGGCTTAACTTTACGCCATAGCCGAATATCCAATACCACCACTCTGAACTGACCGAGAGGCCAACAAAACAACCGAATAGGGCCACCGAAATGCTTCCCGAACACCATGCATCACCTTTAAATGCATCCGAGAGCAGCAGTAACTTTAAAAAATAGAAAAAATCGGCTGAAATATTGCCGCGAGAACCTCCCCGCCCGAACTCTTCTCGGTTTTTTTGATACTAAAACTGACAGCGATTTTTAAACTCGTTTCTGTCTCTCGTGCGCGCGCACGAGGCTCAAACCTGTTTTGCCTGAAACCACAGGTAGTTTGTGTAAATAGATCGTCTGGTGAACGCGACAAGAAAGGGCGTATTGATGACCGTAGCCAGCGGCGGTAATGGCGCCACAAGCGAACGTTTTCGGAGATCAGTTGGGTTGAACGCGTGATTTATGATCGGAAAGGAACGTTGCGAACGTGGAATTTCGCGTAGAACAAATCGCAACTCTCGACTGCGTGACTTGGGTTCGCTGTAATAGTTGGATTGAGGGGGAGCGAAGGTGGGTCACAAAATCTGGCGACTTTGACATTTGAAAAGTTTTTATTGAAGTAAAAGTCAAGTCAGGGTTCAATTGCGACGTCCTTGAAGCGAAGCTCAGTGATAGATGTGCGAACAGCGGTCGAAGGTTGTAAAGTAGTCGGTCGGTATCAACAAGTATGCTTGGTTTGTGAAGGATGAATGCGAGACGCGGTACTTCCTTGTTGCGCCCGGAGAATGTTCCAGTTTGGGATATCGAGTGGAGTGAAGCCGGAGCTCCAGTTTTTGACTTGACGAGTTTGCTTCTGGAAACGTTGTATTCAAAATTACGTTTTACAGGTTTCGAATCAGCGCGCGGAATAGCATTTCTATAAATATGTAAACCTACGGTTAAGGTTCCAGCACGCATTGGCAATTTCAGGCACACAGAATCAAAGGTTCTTGTTGGCTACAAGCTTGACAATAGGCTCACAAGGTTCCCATCTAGATTTTCAGTACGAAAGCCTGTCGATCCAGCTTGGTAATTCTTCGCAACATTCGCAACATTTGCAACAGTTTTTGTGCAGTAAAGCCAAAAACCGTGAATATTAATATCCTCATATGAAGTGGAGACTGATTGATCCTGACAATTTATACTTCAATTTTTCGGTCTTTTGACGACGAAATGACCGAGAATTGACATTTGAAAAATTGCTTTTTTCGAGAATTTAGGTCAGTTCAATGTTTAGCTAATCTATTCATGGTTCGTGTGAATTCTGCGCTAATTTAGCGGCAGGTTTTCAACTCGTAATTAACTGTCACAATTCGCATTCCACCTGGGTCAAACCGCATATTCTCTTGTGCTCTTGTTTCTGCTCATCGCACCGCATAAAATGCACAGGAACGACTGCTTCGGAACCATAAAAGAAAAAGAAACTTTCAAAATCAAACACTCAACCACTGTTGTTCAGCCCTAGAATCTTCAAACAGGTCTGAAATCCCAGCCAAACCATTTTTTCGAATGTCCTTTAATGCGGACATTCAGCTCTAAATCACGGAAACTTTTTAAACGCGCTGCAAAAACCGGGAAGTCACAAAGTAGATCATCTCATGTCGCAGACGCGAGTGGTCACTGAACCGAATCCGCAACGTAACAAAAACTGTTGCGATGTGTAGAGTTGAGTGTAAGATGAACGTAAACGCGTCTGATGTGAGCGAGGAATTTTCCTTTTGATCTGATTGAACTGGGTAATTGATAGTCATGGTGCGTTTGCATCAGTTTGCTTGTTGCTACGCGACTACAGGACTACACGCTGGCTACAAATTTAGTTGCGTTCCGTAGAATTCACGCGTCTCACGACGAAGTTGATGCTGATCATTCTCCTGGACTGACCTGTTTAATTAATGAAGCGCTTCATCACAAATTTTTCAATTTGTTTGTTCCACCGATAGTCTCTTGAAAAATGAGAATTTTGGGGGTTTGTAATTTTACAACAAAAATAGTTGAAGGAGTACCACAAATCGCCCAAATTGATTATTGAACCTTTGTCAATAGAAGAACAAAATTCGCGGAAATTTGATCTAAAAGCTTGGATGTCGTTTGTTGTTTGATGTCGTTTAAATCATCGATTACAGGATAAAAATTTCAAGCGCGTAACGACAATCACATTGTCTTCAAGCATATGTTGCGTGTGTCATGGTCGAAACTTCCAAAAATTCGCGCAAAAGTGACTAAAGAAGTCACAGAAATACACTAAACGTTGGATATTTTGTCGAAGACATTTGGCCGGAAGCTTTGGGAATGTATGGGCAATAAATTCATGTTAAATAAAATTCTGATATTTTTTCGTAGGGCAATTTCGAGCTTGCATAACAGCTTAACAGCGACCTGACAATAACGCCAACGAATTAAGCGCCAAGGACATAAGACACAGAAACATAGAACAGGACCCAGTTCTTGAAATTGGCATGTAACAAAGCCTAACAGTCTACCGCAGAGACATAGAGTGGAATTGAGGTGATTTTCCATGATGTAGAGATGTTCGTTTGTTGTCCCGTACACCATTTTTGTGGCGCCATTTGCAGCCTGGCAAGCCACTACCAGAGCCTGAATCCTATGCTTTGGTAATTGTTGAGATGTCATTTGAAGCCTGCCAACACCATTGAGAACAATTGGCTCGATTGCGACGTTGTTTGATCTCTGTGTGAAAATCAAACGTTCGAAACATCAAAACCGGTCGTCTGCAGCGACGTTGAAAGGTTGCATCCATTAATCGGTGTGGTCGTTTCCATGTCAGGGAAACAACAAAAGTCAAAAATCTTCTTCCTTGAACCACACCAAACTCGATTCCCGATTCACCGGACTTTGCTGCTCAAATCAGACATGTCAGCTTGACAAAACAGATCACAAAATTGATTCTCGCGACAAGCGCGACCAAAGCGCATGACGCAAGCAAGACGCTCTCGGGCCGCTTCGTTGTAATCTAAGATGCTTTAAAAGCCGTCGCCGCACGGCAGTCTTTGAATCTCAATAAATGTGATCGCGACAGTTCTCCACTCCGCTCCGCTTTACAACATTGATTTTGTTCCCAAAGTTTTAAAAAGTATTTGAATTTTCAGTTTTCAGTTTTTTCAAACTCTACTGTAAACGTGACAAAACTACAATATCCAGTGCATTGCCGTCTACAATTGATTGTAATAAGTCTTAAACGTTCAGAACACTATCTTTATGCTTTTAAAACAGCAAACAAAAGCAGAAGTCAAAACACTTCATTGTCCAACAATCTGTTCCTCATTGAGGAAGGGTTTGAGTCCATTTCGCCGGTTTCAACTTGGTCATGAGAACGAAGGAGACGTTGGTAGCGGCGAGGACAGCAACGATACCGTAGAAGAGGTGCGACCACTAAAAATATACACTTAACTACAGTAATCTTTGCGATTCAAATTACCTCCGCGTGGCTGTAGTGAGGAGCGATGATTGCTACCAAATGTGGTAAAAGTAGGCCGGTCGAGCTGTCTAACGCTGCAACGCCAGAGGAGAGGATGTGAGTGTATTGTTGCGCGACCTAAAGACTAGCGGGTTGCAAAGTACAGGGAGTACAGTACGCCTACCATATGACTTCCGCTCATGATTCCAATGTGGTGAAGGCCGCTGACCACAATTGTCAGGGTGAAGACAACCTGCGCCAAGATGGGGGTGTCTGATTTGAGCACAGTCAGGAGCATAAAGCTGATCGCCATTCCGATCTGCGAGACTACGGTAAATAGGATGATTCGAGTGTGATCACTGATGCAGGACGCTTTGTCGAGGAAGATGCCGCCGGCGAATTTTGTGGCAATGGAGATGAGATAAGGAGTGGAGGCGAGGATACCCGTGTCTGAGATGTCGAATCCGAGGATCTGAAGCGTATTGTCTTAGCAATGCGTAAATAGCTGACTGGGTCAAGCCAAAACATGTCATTCAACAACCTTCTCACCTTGTTGACATAAATAGGCCCGTAGAGGAAGAAGATCTGATAGCCCAACGCGTCGCCCAATCCAGTGGACATGATTCCCCAAACCGATGACGATCGAACGATTGCTCGATACGGTACATCGGCTTTTGTCTTCTGCAGTTTGGGGTGCTCATGAGTGAGTGGCTTCTCACCGGTCGGAGAGAGCGGCAGGACAGTGTTGAATTGAGCAAACCTGAATTTAGTGATTGAACGCGACCATCACTACCGTATACTCACCGATTCTTGTAGGGAGAATTGGTGTAAATAGCAGAGAAGATCGAAAAGCAGATGAAAGTGGAGATTCCAAAGGTGTAGTAGACCCATTCCCAGCCGTACACAGACGAGCAGAACCAGCCAGAAGCAGAGGTGGCGAAGAATGGGCCCAGTTGGTAGCTGCAGGTCAGCATCGACACAAAAGACCTTTCTGCTTCATTCCTCCCCACGTGTGCGGAATGATTCCGATGGCAACAAACGCTGCGGTCTTGGCAAACCCTAAAAAAGGTTCCACAAGGGTGTTTGTGGCTGAGATGGGCATACGGTACCTGCAAGAATCGAACTCCGAGCACAGCGTAGAAATACTCGGACGCCAGGGGCATCGCAACGGTTGCCAGTGCAGAGAGAAGACCAAAAATCGCAAAACTGCGTCTTAGACCGAATGCTTCGGCCGCGTGGATTGATGGAACGGTACCAACGATGCTTCCTACAGCTACGCTCGAGAGCAGCCAGCTCTCCTCGTCGGGGCGTAGAATCGCGATTCTAGAACAAAGCTTAGTTGGAGAAATGCTGATTTTAAAAGGCCTTGTTTTTGAGCCTTTAAGTATGCGTTTCATCTACAGTATGCCTACACTAACGTAAGCAAAGTGAAACAAGTTTGCTTATTTTTCTTACCATTAGTGTAGGAAACGAAGTCCGCATTCTCCCTCGGCTTCATGCAAATCAGCGTAAAATTGAACAGAACTGTATTGGCTATGAGAAGCGCCATACAGACGAGCGAGATGAAGAGGATTACATAGCGCAACACGTTGGCCATCGGTCGTTCAAACCTAAAACTCCGGAGATGAATCAGCGTCGCCGCATATCATTTGCGCGCATCAATCTCGCGAAGGAATGCGCGTCGCGCACCCAAATCATGATGAGAACGGGAAAGCCCCTCACAGCCCAGGCGGGAGACGAGTGTTGCCAACGTTGCGGCTACCGACTCTTAAATACGCGTGGCTGTATACGTCATAACGGGAATACCCCTTCCAAAGCAACGTGTGAGGGTGTGTCGAGCGTTGATTTACGAGTCGGTAGGTTGGTGGGTTACTGTACAGTTGATCAGACAACGACAAAAACACAGACTGAGATAAGGGTTAGATTGTAATGTTTTGACGGCTTGGATGATGTAATCGGCATAGATTGTCTGGCTGGTATTTGCCGGTAATTTTACGAATCTGATGGCAAAGTGCAGTAAAAACAGGTCATACGACAGATGCGCGAGATCAAGAAATCACGGTTCGGTTGGCTAGCGATCAAACCAATGTGGGTTTAAGGTACGAAGTACTTTGCGAAAGACGTCAGTGATAACCAACAACCATGTGGAAAATGTTTGGATTTGAACATTGAACTGCGATAAGATTCAATCAACCAGAGCGAATGAGCCCAGGAGTTGCTGTTAAGTTGCTGAAGACCGGAAAACATCAGACAGAAATCATTGAAAAGTTCAAATCGGTAATTGACTCAAAATAGAATTTGCTTATTGTTGAACAGACAAATTCAAAGAACAGTTCAATTTGATGCTATTCAAGAGCATCCGACTCATTATTGTCTCAAAACCCGTGTTCATAAAGTTGAATTTAGCCGCAAAACGTGTTACCATAGATACGATCTGATCAGGTAACCAACCGACGAGTGCACCCATCGCTGAGAACGGGAAAGCCCTTTGTGTTGGTCGTATAGCGCGCGACGTTAAAGAGAGACAAAGACGACGATCAGAGATTAAAAAGTTGAATTCACAACAAGATCACTTTAACTGAAATCAATCTCACAACCGCGTATTCAATAGAATTATGAAAATTCAAATATGTCACCGAAATTTCGGTTTTAAACAACCGAAATTCTAAAGATCATTCAAGTGAGCCGAATCGATCTTCTCGAGACCTTTAATTCATCAGACCAACTGCGTCACAGACATCCGGAGCCACTGGAAATGAGTCATTTGCATTAGTCTGTTTGTTTGTAATAGACTAGACTATCGTTAAGTGCCGCCTTGGAATATTACCAACTAAACCCTAAATTATGCTTTCATTAACGAATTAGTCGAGAAAAGAAGCCAAGAACTAAAGATGCCAAGGAGCCAAGAACTAAAGATGAAAAAAGGACTAAATCCGACTCTCAGGCAAATCACAACGATAGCAATTAAGAATAGACTCGATGAGGCGAGCATGTGCTGAGGATAGCCTTGCTAAAAACGAAAACAGGATGGATGCGTGTCTTCTTCACCGGTGGACAGGAGAGGAGAGGAAGAGAGGCACTTTAAGAGAAACAGCGAAAGCTGCTGAAGCTTAAAATTGTGTGCACTTTGTGGTTTTGAAACTAGTTTGCGCTACTGCAACGGTGACTTATCCGTGGTTGGCAGGCAGACGGCTGCGGTGATTGATTTGGCGCCACTTTTACAGGCGACAAGGCTATCCCTGTCTGGTTTGAGCTGCTGTCTGTGATAGACATATTGGTGTTACTACTAAAATGTGAATAAGGAACAAATTCGTGCCTTAGCCACAATGAACCAATTCCAATGTGTTTCACGGCGTTTCATTAAACAACAACCTTTCAAAGCAACTTTCATTCGATGTCAAATGCCAATGACAACATTTTGTTAAAGCCGTCGTTTGTTTTTCGCTTTCCAGTGACAATTGACCCTTTTGGTCTGGGTTCGGGGATGCCCAGAGAGATGAAAACAGGTTTTTTCTACTTGATAGGAACGTGGATATGTTTTTACCGGTCGGAATCGTCTACCAATTCAATCAAAACAAAAATTGGAAAACCCCAGTAGTTGTCAGTGCACAAGCGGCGCTTATTAGTTACGCCTTTTTCATGTATCTTGACAATTTGACAATATATGACAGCTCCGTGCCAGGACAATTCGACGCAAGGTCACTTCAAAGCAAAAAAAAAACTAAAGCTAAGGCAGTCAGCCTAAGCTGAGCCTTGTGAGGAACTCAACCTTAGTTATCGTCATGCGCGGTTCGCACCGAATTGTCCAACTTCGTGATTTTTCGTGAACAAAGCGTCCACCGCACGCGTTTTCTGCGCCGCCTTATGCTCCAAGCAGTCAGCATGAGAAAACCATGCAAAATCCCGGAATAACTCGTGCACTTTTGCGAGCAGGCGAGATAAATTGCGCATGGAAGTGCAATTAACAAAAAGGAAGCTATATTTTTGATCGATGACTTCTGTTCGCTGTGTTGTTTTGTTACTTTATCGTCAAATTCGAACAATCAAGCTTCACATTGAAAACAGGACACCAGATACACTCCATGCCAAAGCGACGTTGGTGACGTCGACATTACGGTATTACACTAATGAAACGCAAACCGAAAAATGAAACGCTTCTGCGATCGTTTTGTTTGCGCATTAAGCGGAAGGTAAAAGGTCATTCCCTGTCAGCTGGCTGGAATGTTCAACCCTGTAATAGAGCACGAGAACCGAACGAGCAAATCCGATTAAATTGTTCAGAAAAGCCCCCAACCAGGAACACGCAAGTGAGGTGCTGGATTGGAGCTCTGCTTCAATAAACAAGCGGTTTTTTGAGGTTATTCTAAAGATCGCAGTTTTCTCAAACTTTTATTTTATTTACAAGCAAAATTATAACAACAAAATTGTCTCAAATCGACGCCTCACCACTCATCAATACCGTTACTGTGGATAGTCTGAAGGCAGACCGCTGGCTCCTTCTCGTAGTTACTCGCTCTGAAGCTGAATGTAGCTCTCGCTTGCGTCTCGTCATGGCCAGACCACTCCGCTGGCTTCAGTCTGGTGATAATCACGAAGATAATGTCAGTCACGACGAGCACTCCCGAAATCCAGTAAAAGAGGATTGTCCACTGAAACGAGCCAATGAGGAATGAGCGCCAAAGGCTACAGTACCTCGGAGTTGTCGTGATTACTCGATACGTACGCCACAAAACGCGGCAGCAAAAGTCCGATGAGTCCGTCGAGCAGAGCGACGACTGAAGACAGGACGTGAGTGTACTTTCCGGCCACCTATAACGCGTTGGATTACGGTAGCTGTTGCGATAAATTGAGACATACAATGTGGAAAGCGCCCATAAGACCGATGTGATGAAGACCGCTGACCACGATGGCCATGATGAACACAACTTCAGCGAGAATGGGGGTGTCGGAGTGGAGGAGGGTGAGGAGGAAGAAGCTGATGGCCATCGCGACTTGGGACAACGCTGTGAAGAGCATGACTCGCGTGTTGTCACTGACACAGGTCGCTTTGTCGAGAATATTCCACCGAGGAATTTGGTGAAAATGGAGAAAACGTAGGGAATCGCTGACAGGAAGCCGGTGTTCTGGACGTCAAAGTTAAGGACCTGAAATTGGCATATTTGATCAATCAAGGGCTGCTGGTGCCGACCTTGTTGATGTAGATAGGGCCGTAGAGAACGAAGACCATGTAGCCGATAGCATCGCCTAGACCAGTGCAGAGGACGCCCAGACCGAGAGAGTGGAGAAGATCTTTCCGTAGGGGATCTTTTCCTTTCTCTTTGGCAGCTTTGAGGTTCACGAAGCGTCGGACCTTGATGGAACGCACAAACCTGGAAATTTCGGTCATTTCTGGCTCAAAATCTACGATTTTACCTGTTTTTGTGCGGTTTGTTCGAGTAGATCAAGAAAAAATGCAGAAACTGACGATGGTTCCACCTCCAAAGGTCCAGTAGACCCATTCCCAACCCAGCGACGAGCAGAACACACCAGCCAACGGCATGGCTAGGATGGGTCCAAGTTGGTAGCAGCAGGTGAGGGTGGAGACGAAGATTCCCTTTTGTTAACGCCACCCCAAGTGAGCGGAATGATGCCTATAGCGACTGAGGCGCAGGCCATTCCAAAGCCCTAAAAGGAGGCTTTAGAACCTATCAGCTTAACGAAACGTACCTGGATGAACCGAGCTGCGACGACAACCCACACATTCAGAGCCCAGAATGGAACGATGAACGTCGCTGCGCCGGACAGAATACCGATGACAGTGAATGTGGTACGGAGTCCCATGAATTCAGTGATTTGGATTGACGGCACTGTTCCGAGGACGGCTCCAACAGCGACAGCCGAAAGATCCAACCCTCTTCAGCGTTGGTGTAGACGCCGCCGCTTAGGTCGTTTAGGTCTTCTGCCGTTTCTGAAAGCAAATCTCGATTTGCGCGGCAAGACCAGCCAAGTTAGAGTGGCCTGAGGGGCTGGCCCATCCAACGAAACCAAATTAAATCGAATTTGGTTGGAATGTAGGGTTTAAATTGACAACATGTATCGTTTGGCCTAGCCCTCCCAGCTGAACAATCCTAATTCAAAACGTCATCTAAACTCCAGGTCCACTTCTTTTCATCAAATTCGTTAATTTTACGACCAAAATCCTACCATTCAACGAAGTCGGCTGCAGCGGCATGAACGCCCTTATTCTTCGGATTCATGCAAATCACCGTGAAATTGAACAATACCGTATTCGCAATGAAAAACGCCATGCAAATGAGCGAAACGATAAGGATCACATACTTGATTGCGTGACCCATCTTGCCTGAAATTGCACAAAAACGTGAATCAATGGAGGAGGCGAACCGCCGCAAACACCCGCCACTTGTAGATGAACCAAGCCACCGCGTGTGCCGTGTGTAACAGCCGCGCACGATTGATAGTCGCTCGCGTCTCAATTGCAAGCAAAACATTTATGGAGTAATAACGAGAATTACGCGCGTTCGCCACGAGGCGTCGCCACCAACGCGGAAACGTGAAAGTGAGAAGCTTTCGCAATGACACGGCAGTTAGGAACCGTTTCGGTTAACCGGTTCCCTTCGAGGAGAGATTCAAGAAGCGATAACGTAGTTGCTCGTTGATCTCGCTCGCTCGCCAATCGGTGCGCGTGAACCTGAACAATCGCACTCAGATTCGCGCTCGCGTGCAACACTCATCGGTCATCTCTGTGCTCTCTCTCTTCGCTCTTCGGCAAAGGTCCTGTTTGTCTAGACAGTTCTGTGTGTGTGACGTTATCAGATTGAATTTATTCAAGCACAAGGTGCCATGTCGGAGGTTTTGCGGCGGAGGTCCACCTTGTCGTCTTCTTTGGTCCAGTCGGCCGGCTGAAGCTTCGTCAGGAAGAGGAAGAGGAAATTGGAGATGATGAGGATGCCGGTGACGCAATAGAAGATGACCGCCCACTGAAAAGGATTGCTATCAATTGGGTGACTTTTGGGTTTTATTTTGACGACTTTTGAATCAAATTTGATAGTTAGCCACTCACCTGATCAGCGCTATGATCCGGCGCCATGTAGGACACAAACGGTGGCAACAGCAAACCGAAAAAACTTTCGATAGCGGCGATCGACGATGAGAGCACTTGGGTGTACTGCTGAGCTACCTAAAACAGGTTCTTGGTTGCTGGTTAGCTCGGTTGAATCTACACGATTTGAGCTGCTGCCATGACGTAGATGAAATGAAAAGCTCCCGCCACGACATTGATGGTGAGGAACAGTTCGGCCAGGAGAGGAATCTCTGCTTTGACGAGCGCCAAACCGATGAAAAGCACGATGGCAATCTTCTGAGAGATGAAAGCGGCGGAAATGACCCCGCGAGAGGTGTTCATGCAGCTCATTCGGTGCATGAAGACGCCTGTGATGAGTTTCGTAGCGCCGGCGATGAGGTTCGGAATGGCAGCGATGTAGCCTGTCTGACCGACGTCAAATTTCAGAACCTAAATAGTTGTGTTTGCGGTCTTTTTTTGACTCAAATCTTCTACCTTGTTGACATAGATCGGCCCGTAGAGGAAAAAGACCAAAAATCCGACAGAATCGCTGATTCCTGAGTTCAAAACACCCCAAACAGAGCGCGTCGTGAAGATCTTCCGGTAGGGAATTGTCGGCTTTGTTTTCGGCTGCTTGATTTTATCTCCCGCGAGTGGAAGAACCTTTGTTTGGGACAAAATTCTGAACAGGTTCAAATTGTCGAAAAGCGGAAAAATTGATGAACTTACGTATTCTTGTGTGCTGTGTTACGGTAGAACGTGAAGAACAGTACGAAGACGCTGATAGTGAGCGTGCCAAATAGGATGTAGACCCCGGGCCAGCCAAATGAGGAATCACAGAATAGTGCGGACGAGGGTATGGTTGAGACTGGTCCGAGCTGAAAAATTTGAAGAAATGAACTATGAGCCTGAAAGCCAGCTGGTTCCCGAGAACGGCAATTTGCAAATTGATTGGCAATGCGACTAGGCGCCGGTCATCTTGGCGCCAATTTAGAGCGTCCGAAACATCGCTCTTCGCCGTTTCCTACGCCACTTGCTAAGGCGCAAATATTAATACAGTCAACCTGAGACAGTTAGGTAGAACAACGAGTTAGGAGCTCAAAAAGTACTTTGAAAATTTGGATTGTAAGTGATTACAGTAAAAAAACAAGCTAAAAGTGTCTCAAAATTCAGACCGACGGTCGGACAAATAAGTATATCTGCAAATTTGAAATCACCTGATACGTTGTGGTCAACACAGCAACGAAAAGCCCTTTCTCCTTTGCTCCTCCATACTCAATAGGAACAATTCCAATTGCTACAAATGCGCTAGCCATTGCAAAACCCTGAAATCGACGATTGCTCATCCAAGCCTGTTATTTCAAGCAAAACCTGGATAAATCGAATAATCAGCGAAGCAACAATGCTATCGGCCAAAAACGGGTAAGCGAGAGTCACGAGGCCCGAGCAGAGGCCAAACAACGTGAACGTCTTTCGCAATCCTCGTCGTTGCGTCATGTAGACGGCGGGAAACGTGCCAGAGACTAGACCGACCGATGGGGCGGCGATGATCCATCCTTCTTCTGTTGACGAGTAGAAGCGCGTCTCTGAACATTAAAATTTGAGAATTTAGCCTCAGCATCGATGCGAGTACCATTACTGAGGCTAGAATTGTCGAATTGGCTGTCTGGCTTCATGCAAATTACGGTAAAAT
>MQUG01000063.1:0-90664 GCA_007213375.1 Steinernema feltiae
AGGGCGAGCCCATTCTATTTGTATACATATCAACTTGAAACAAGATTTTTTGTCACGTAATGCGTATTAATTTGAGATTAGATGCTTCAGCTGACAATAACTTTCGTCATTCAGTACAATACAAAAATGATCGGAGCGAATAATACACACGACTTCATGGTGGAGGACTGAGCTCTGTAACAAAATGGAGCTGATAAGGCGCACAATTGAATGACGTCAAGGAACGTTCTTTGCGGTGCTACGTGATTTCGTGTTGTTGCACGCTACAACTCCCACGAGGAGCGAATTCCTGCAGCCCCTGGAGGTAAGCAATGCGCCTTGTTACTGATCACCGATCGTCCGCCATGAACAGGAAGAAAGCAATGCGCACAAGCAGGGCGCGTGGTGCATATAAGCACGAAGTTGCCACCTGCAATCAAACACTGGTTGAGCAAACAATCCAAGGATCATCATGTCTCCCAGCGACAGCGTCTACTCGAGAATCACAATGATGAAAGTCAGCAATTCGGTGAATCTGAATGAAGCCGACTCACAGCTGCTGGCGAAAATCATCGAGATCGGAATCGACATAGCCAGCGCGCCCGCGCAACGCGAATGGAAAGAGAAGAAAACGAGTCCCGAGGGTCAGAATCGCACATTCGCCCCTCGCGACTCGAATCAGGAGCTCCGCGCACCGCGATGGGCTCAGCGGAGTCAACAGAACTCACGATTCACGCACAACAACCGCGCTTTGCACGACGGTCCGACTTCTGACGGACAGCGCAAGCAGTTCACTCCTCGCAGTCAAGCAAATGGAAGAATCTCTCCTCAGAATACGAAATTCGATCGGAATGAGGAATCGACGAAGACCGGCTGGCCAAAACGCGAAGAAACGCTTTTCGTCCCCAAAAGAGCGCAGAACGCGTGGAAGCCGCGCGACAAAGCGACCGCCGAGGACCCCGTGGCAGCGAAGGCGAAGGAACTGCGCGGTCTCCTCAACAAAATCACTCCGACGACGTTCGAGGCGCTCGCGAAGAAGTTCCTCGAGGAAGAGATCTTCAAGAACGAGGCGGTGCTCCCCGTCGTCGTCGACATCATCTTCGACAAGGCGGTCGAGGAGCCGGGATTCTGTCCGCTCTACAGCGACCTCTGTGCGCGGCAGGTGCAGCGGGAGAGGGAGAGCGCCGCCTCGAACTGCTTCCGCTGCAGCGTCCTCTCGCGCTGCCAGAAGACGTTCGAGGGCAAAGCGGCGCACGAAGAGGCGCTCGCGGTGCTTCAGAAGGAGATTGACGCGGAGGGCGACGCGAAGAGCCGCCTGATGCTGGAGGAGAAGCTGCAGGAGTCGAAGGCGAAGGAGCGTCGCCGCGTGATGGGGAACGTCGGCCTCATCGTGCAACTCTTCCGCCACCGCATCCTCAACCTCCGCATCCTCAACTTGTGCCTCGCGACGCTTCTGAAGGCGGGCGACGAGGGCGCCGTCGAGTGCGCCATCAAGATGATCGCCGACGTGGGGAAGCACTGGGAGGCGCAGCGCCAGCTCGAGGTCAAGAAGCTCACGAAGGGCGCGCTGACGCAGGCGCAGGACCACCTCAACCTGCCGGGCTACGTCAGCTTCCTGCAGCAGAAGGCGGGCAGCTTCTCGAGCAGACTGCGCTTCGCGATCGTCGACTTGGTGGAGCTGCAGAGGAACAAGTGGGAGCCGAGGGCGTCGCAGAAGCAGAACGGACCCAAGAAGATGGAGGAGGTGAGGGCGGAGGCGCGGAGGGAGCAACTCCAGAACGAGATCGACCGCGAAGCGTTCATCAAGCAGAAGAAGAACGCGTCGCGCACCGGAATCTGCGGTCGCCGTCGTTGAGATTTCATTGAATTGCATTTGGAAAGAACAAAATAAAGTTTCTGCGTTATTTACAATCAATTTGCGCGTCTACAAAGAATCCTTCGCTCGTTGGCTTCAAGTTCCCGCTGTTCCGATGTCGACGCACATGGGAATCATGGAACATTCGATGCGACGGCACTTTGAATTCGGAATTGCGAAGCATTTGTTGCCGATCGGGCAGCGTTTGCGGTAACAAGCTAAAATGTGGTCAACTCAAAGCGTCACTCTGATCTGCTCACGGTCGTCATTCCCAACTGCGTCCTCGGTCAGTTTGTCCCAGTAGTCTTGGCCGATTATGTCTTTGTAGTCGGCTGAAGTTCAGAATTTGCGCCTATGGCAGGAAGCACGGTTACCGTTCAGAAACATGTGATGAGCGAGAGCCGCAGAGACGAGCAACAGACAAATTAAGAGAATTTTGGAGCACATTTGGGAGTTTGAACGTGTGATTCACACGGACACGTATTTATAGACTCCGAGAAGAGGAGGACCGGTTGCCTGACGACAACAAAGCGTCGAAATGATGAATTGACGATTGGTTGTTGACTTAACACGAGAAGCGTGCTGAATGAGGCGAAAGAACGCCATCTTTAGCGTCTTAGAGCCAAAAAACGGGCTCTAACCGTGAAAGGAAACATGTTCTGAATTGACAAATCGAGTATAAACAAGCGATTGCATCTATTGACCCCTTTTCACGATGGTAAACTCCAAGTTGGAGAAATGGCGACCTTCAAACTCAAATTCAGACTAATTTTAGTAATTCCGGACTCGTTTCCGCCTCTCTTTGATGACGATGCTGAGTTGTAACGGAAATAGTGGTGGTGTACGGTAGTTGGACAACAACTCCTGAATCCGTTTGTGTGCTGAGCTAGGCAGCCGTCTTTGGAGAGCGGACAGCTGCGCTGTGGTGATTCACACTCTCGAGAGTCACTTCCAACGCAGAATCTTTCCAATTCAGCGACTGTCGTTCTAATTTTGGTGATTTCCGTCTCACATCGACAAAGATGTAATAGCGAGCTGACCGAGAGACAACGGTGTACGGTAAGTTCATCGATCACGGCGGAGATGACTCCAAAGAACGCAATATTTCCGGTTCATTCATTCGGTTCTTCATTGCAGTTTCTCTTCGACAAATCCGCACAAATCGACGTTTTCTCGCGTCATTTCGCATAGAATGAACGGAGAAACGCGATTCTGATAAGAAGTCCGTTGAGTCAGTCCAGTCGAGTTGAATCCAAAAATCAAGAAATCAAGTTGTGCAGAGCGTGCTGCGCTACATTTGTGCAAAAGTGACCTTTCATTTGCTTTTGTCCGCTACGTGCACTCACGTGGGCGTCTCTGTTCTTCTTTCAAGGTGAACGATCATCCCCTAAATCAGGTTTGGCGGATAATCGTTCGTCCGCTTATCGCGAAAAGATCAACCGACAAAAACTTTTGTTCGTCGGCTTCCGCGCGTGACGGAGGAGAAGGCACGTGCGATTGCTTTGGCTCGTGGACACTCAGGTCTCGGAGAGATGAGCGGAGTGTGCGCGGAATGAAGCTGGCGTTTGCGAAACGCGGCATTTCGGAGTTTATGGAATGGAACTGAATCAGAATGCATCAACTACGTCATCACCGCACCAATATCAGTCGTTCCAAGCCAGCCTGGCCCATAGGAAGCCGACCGATCCCGGCTTGAACGCCCGTTGACACAATTGCGCAACCCGTAATTCGTGACATTTGAACCCACCGTGTTTGGGTAGTTCCAAAACGCGTTCTCACGTATTCTAGAAAGCGCTGGTGCATCTGCGCTGTAAAATTAGTTCTTGGAACTTCAAAATTGAGATCGAAGTTGGAGCTTTTGAGAAGATTACGGTAATTTGATTCCAATTTACTGCGAGACCCCACGTTCGTCGGTTAACTGACTGCAAATCGCCGACTACAACCTTGTTGAACGCAGTTGTTCCACAGAAAACGGAGATTTGACCCAACAAAGTCGTCATCAAACCGCAAGCAATCAATCTTTCAACGCTTTCGGCGCGATTGTCGAAGAAAAATCGCGAGCAGACATCACCAAACCGGTCCGCCCCTCCAACGCGTCTTTATAAACGCAAGCGATTTGCGTGCTTCTCATAACGCGCCGCTCCGTTTCTGATTGACGCTAAAGTTGCCATTTTCAGCTAACCAGGACGGAGAACGACGACTACCGTAGTCTGTTTTTATGACCCCTTTTTTCACTTCACACCACTGCGAAGGCCCTCGAATATACTGTAGAGTGATCAACTGAACGACATGACTTCTGCGCTGCTTAAACTCTTTGTTTTCGCGCTTTTGCTCGGATTCGTCTCTGCGAAGAGCATCCATCTCTCCCGTAGGCCGCTTGCGCAAACTCAATTTCTGAATTTCGGCTTTCAGCGGAATATCGCGATGAGGTTGGCGAGGACTACGTCGACAAGTTGACTGGCGGCGATCACGACTGGAAGGCAAACCGTAAGTCCAAATCTACCGTACTATTCCTTCTACAGTAAGCCTCTCAGCGTGTTTCAAGCACAAGTGTCCGATCGGAGCGCAGTGCTTCTCGATGCCGAATCTGCGGTGTCAGAGCGACGATTGCCCCCTGGTGGCCGCGTGCGTCGACATCGGTTAACGAGAAGAAGAGGGAAAGCCGCGTGAACATGTCGGTGTGATACTGTAACTTCGATAAACTCTCTGTTGTAACAGTTGTGGCGTCACAGCGATTCTTAGAGAACGCGGGAAGGTCACTGTTTTGCAGGCCGAAATGCGGGAGTTTGATGTTTGGACCCAATCGGGAAGAAGGAGGAAGAGATGTTTGCTCTGGCAGAAAAAGGTCAAAGAATGGACTTTGTTCGAGGAACGGACACGTGCGGTGATGCATGTGAACTCAGAATCAGGAGAAACACGTGAATTCATTGCAAGTTCCGCTCCTGCTTTCAGTCATTCAGTTTCTCTTCCCAGCTTTGAAGTGATTGGGACTGTTTCTGACCCCTTTCCACTTGGATCCGGACGCTGTTCTTTGCGAATTCACTGAAATGTGTCTTGTTTTTTTTGCGCTGTGTCCTTCAGAGCCTTCAAATGAGCATTTTTATTGTTTACCATGTTACCAACGAATGGAATGGGAATCTTCAAACAACCCTACCGAGCCCGCGTTCTCTCAGACTCACCGAAACAACAGGCATACAGATCCGTTCTCTCCGTCCACTCGATCATTTATCCAAACACATAATTCATGAAGACAAGTCAAGCAGTCGAATTTCGCTGACAGATTGAACGTCCACGTTTTCCGCGCGATTTATCAATCAACGACTAAACTCTTACAACGCGCGCCCTGAGTCAGCATGATGCAAACGCGGAAATACAAAAAGCAATTGCCGACATTTTGAAGAGAAGAATTTTCGCTGACTTCCGTAGAATTGCATTTTCGTGAAACGATCGGGTTCGGGACACCGGATTCCTCGCGAGGCTTCAACTCTTCCTTCTTTCCTCACTCGGAGCATCGGCTCTGGAGAAAAGCCGGACTGCCGGCGGGGTGTGCACTCTCGCCGGCTGCACCAAGGAGAACAGAAATCGCTTCAGCGCCTGGCGATACTGGGGAAAGGTGGTCAGGGCGCACACCAAACTGACAAACAGTCGAATCTAAATCTCTCTGTATCGATGGCGCCAGCGCATAACTTACCATAATCGTGTTCTTCGCCAAGTACATCAGAATGTTGGATTGTCCGTGCGCGAGTCGCGTGGTTTCGGTGATCTGCGTCAACTGCAAAGTGTCGACCATCGAGCACGCAGACGCAGCTGAAAAGTTGCTGTAGGAACGAGGAAACGATCGCTGTGCGCACCTATTCCCAGAACCAAGAACACGTTCGGTGGAGTACAGTAGATGATCACTGCTTTGAGACTTGCGTGATTGCGTTTGTCGGTGGACGACAGAGGGCTTCGGGGATCTTCTTTCTTGACTGCCAGGACATAGAGCGTTTTGAAGTAGAAAGTGAACATAACAGTGATCAGGCAGCCCTCGACGGCAAATCGGAAGATGTCGTGGGTGCGGAATGTCTGCAGACCGTGCAGGATGGAGACCTCTTCGATGTACATCGCAAGGGCGAGAAGAAAGGAGACGGCGTTGCCAGCGATGAAGCCTATCCACACATTCCTGAACGCGTCGGGCATTGGCATGGCAGCCCTAAGGGAGATCTCTACCTCCTAGAGAAGATGTGGCGATACTTCAACGGCTGCGAGAAGCTCAAGTAGGTAATCGCGATGAGCAGCGTCCCTTGGACTTCGTGGAGGACGAGAGCCGGAAAGAGGATGGCGACGTGGACCAGCGAGTCGATCAAGTTGCCTCTGAAGCGTCAATGAGAGAAGCAGGCAGGACGGTGCAATCCTACAGTTTGTTGCTGTCGGGGAGCAGCGGATCCACAAAGGGATTGATATGCTCTCGGGTCACTTTGTAGAGCGAGCAAATGAGTCCGGCGATGCAGATGTTCAGCGTGTACGTTCTGATCAGCGAGCATTTCACGTATTTGAGCGAGAGGAAGATGATGAATGCGGCGAGCACCACCGACGCGTATTGGACGACGCTTTTAACGTATTTCAGGTAGTTCTCGACTTCTTCGAAGACGCGATGCTCGTGGCCCATAACTTAACGCTGAGCGTCAACACAAGGAAAAGAGCAGCAAAGGACGCAGACGGTAGGATTTGTAGGTTACTCGGCTTATCAGCTGCTGGAAAGCAAAGCTAAATAACAAACAAGCCTGAGAGGCATGTTGCACACAACATCAGTGAGGGACTCTGTTCAATACGTTCTCTCACGATAAATCGGCCATTTTTCAGAAATTAGACGAATGTCATATAGCAGAACCATCTGCTCCCTTTCAACCAATTTTCTCAGAATTCACTACAGGAAACGAGAAACCGCCGGGAGATTTCAATTATTTTTAAGCGAGTCGTCAAACGCGAACAGATATAGAATTGTAATGTTGGGGCGTCTGGGAGCCACGCGTTTCGGTCTGAAAGAGACCAACTTACAGGAGTACAAACTGAAAACGTAGGAAAGAATCGATCGCGGACGTCTTCCTCTTCAAAAAAGCTGCGAGTTCATCTAGAAACTCGCTGACTCGAATATTTCAAGATCCGCTGACAATCGCGTTGCTGGACCAAGTTGTGTCAATCAGCTGCTTTCAAGCGAATGAACTCGTCTTTCTATTGCGGTTTCTACTGCGTTGTTATATGTGGCACAGCAGATGATTTTAGTCAGCTGCCAACTGAATGACTCTCACTGAATCACTCATAGTTCGGAACTGGCGATTAGAAGAGGACAGAACAAGGACAATTTCGCTCCCGATTCTGAATGTTCAACGCGCGCGTCACTCTTCTAATGCCTGAAGTCAAATGTCGGTCATAGAAACGCGGCTTTCATTTCTGCTCAGTGCTGCGTCGAAAGGACATGCTTCGAGCGCTGTAGTTCGGTCTTCCTGAACTTGTCGCGGATATCGGAGAACATCCTCACGATGCCCTCGCGGTAGTTTGTGAACGCGATTAGCGCGGATACGGTATTCACGAAGAAACGGAACTAAAGTGGAGCATTAGCATCTGAGCTCGCTTTGCTGCCTACCATAACCAGATGATCGGTAATCTTAATGACCGCCAGACAATGACCAATCGGCAATCCTCTCGCTGTCTGAAGCATTGGTTTCAGGCCTATGCATATCGATCCAGCTAGAAGACGATATTTCAGCTTATTTGTGCGACCTGAGGCTCTTACAGGCGCTTATAACGAGGAGGATGACCGGAGGAGTGAAGTAGATGAGAACGCTTTTGATGATCGCCTTTCGCTGCCGCTGGAATTTGTCGACTCCGATGGTTCGAGCCAGAGTTGCGCTTTGCTTTTTGACGACTACTTGGTGGAAAGTCAGCCAGTAGAAGACGAACATCGTGATGAAGAGGAACATCTGAATTCCGCAACGAATCGACGTGTGCGCGTCCAAAACTGCGATGCTGTAGAGGTCGGGCTTGTAAATGCGTTCTGGGAATTCGATCAACGCGAGGAAAACAGCGAATACGTGACCGCCGAACACACAAACCCGAACCGATCTGTAACCGAAATTCGCGTTAAAGGCTTCGTGAATGCACTGCAACCTCTCTGTGTAGTACTTCTGGTATTCTATCGGCTTCACGAAGCTAAAATACGTGAGAACAATCGTCAGCGTGCCCTGAATCTGGTAGATGTTGAAAGTGGTCGCAATTAGCAGCATCTGAGGTAACCAATCTCGTATATCCTGTCTAAACATTGGAATTGAAGCAGCTGCTACCGTAATGAAAGTTACTTGTCGCATTCGAACGAAGGCGTGAAGATGCTTCTTCCGATCTTGTACGCAGCGCAGATGAGACTCGGGATAGCGATGTTGAGAGAGTAGATCTGCGAGAGCGACGGAGGGACGTACTTCAGAGAGAGGAAGATGACCATCGCGTTGACCACAACAACGACATACACTAGGACGGAGTCAAATGTCTCGAAGAAAGCTTCTGCTTGCGCGTTCATTTTCAGCGATTCTAGCTCCTGAATTGACAAAATTGCGCTAAATTGTGGCAAAGAACGATTACCGAGAGCTCACCGAAGCACTTCATCCAACTGCGCTTTCAGATTCCGGTCGTTTCGCAGGAAGAACACAGCAGATCCTATCTGAAAGCAGGACCAAAAAGAGAATATTAAGAACTAAGGAGAAATGGAAATATACAGCAAAATGTAAGTTTCAATCGCAAGCACAAGCGCCGGCGCAATTGCGGTCTGCTCTCGCCGGTCATATTCGTTAAATTCCAGTCTTCATGCTCGTCTGAGAATTTCAATACCTCCATGTCATGGAAAAGAGCTACAACGCCTCCCACTCGAGGGCGCAAGATTCGCCCAAAAGCTTAGAGATCACCGCGCGCGCAATTGAAGGCTCCGAAAGGAAACCAGCAATTATATAACACGAGATTTCAACGACCAGAGCAACTCTGAAAGTAAACAAGACGCCGAATAAACGTTAAAAGTAATATTTATGCAGAACGCTGTCGCTTGACCGTGCCGAACGCCGTGGGCGATCGCCGTTGCAGCTGAAAAATGCGCGGGATTCTGACTGCGATTTTGCAGGAAGCGGAACGCTTCAGGCGGCGATGAGGAACTCTGGATTTGTAGTTCTACGCGCCTGATGTCCAACAATGCGAGCGGAACTAAAGTCTTCGCGCACTCGGTAATCCAGCGCAGCGTGACGCTCGTGATGCTGAACTCTCTGAATCGGCGATTGTTTAATCAAACCTTGAATTCTCTTCCGTGTGCGTGTTATCCGCGCTCCCTCAAGGGAAATGCATTGCTGAAAAACGATGAAAAGCTCCAACCACGTTTCGTCCTCAAACCTAAATTTACAACCGAACGTGGTAAACAAACGGGGAATGAATTATGGGCTAATTATATGAGTAATGCCACGCGTCAGTAGACGTTTTCGCTTGAATTTGCTAATTTTATCTGGTCCCCATAATTCTCATAAAAGTCGGCTGGAATGTCATGGGGGAAAACAGATTTTACAATTTAATCATCGCTGCGTGACAACAAACTCCTTGGAAATCTGCATCAACGCCTTTCACACGGTTAACTCTTACTCCGAGCGGTCAACTCAATCAAGCGTTGCTCAGTCAAACCTTGGATACACTCTAGTTCTGTATTGAACTGCTTGACTACTCGAAGGGCAGCGGAGGCTTAATCCATCGAGCAAAGTACAAATTGAGACAATCCACGCGATGTTTGCCGCTCATTCCAGCCGGCGCTAAAATAAAGACAACCGGAACTGCAATTGGCGAAAAGCCGGGAGACGCGAAGAAACATTCTCACCACGCTGTTGTGGATGTTTCGTTTTCAAAAGGGAATGTTTTCCACTTTGAGTCAATTAGTTCCGCAAATGATCCGACCGACGACAACAATCGCGCGGATGTTCTCACTTTGGGAAATTTATTTATTGGCGAGTCTAGTCTGATTTCGTTACTGCGTTATAGTTCAAAGTTGTCTTCCACACCAAAGACCGCCGCAGTAACGCGATTATTGGACGCAAGTTGTTGTTTCCCTCTTCGCGTAGAACACTTTGTTGTTCGTGAGACGATTCCTAATGGCCACGACCATCTTCACCATTCCTTGACGGTAGTTGCTGAACGCGACGAGTGCAGAGACCGTGTTGACGAAGAAACGCAGCTGAAATGCGGATTGGGCAGCTGAGAACTACGGTAGGTATTCGGGGAAACACACCATCACCATGTGGTCCGTGATCTTGATGACGGACGGACAACTGCCCGTGGAGAGGCCTCTCGCCGTTTGCATCATAGCCTTCAGTGCGATGCACAGGGATCCCGCTGAAAGTGCTCGATTAACGACCTACACAGGGAGGGGGACTTACAGGCGCTGACGAAGAGGAGGATGACCGGAGGAGTGAAGTAGATGAGGACGCTCTTGATCAGCGCCCTTTTCTGCTTCAGAAACTGCCCGGCGCCCATCGTCTGCACTAAAACCACGTTCTTCTTGAAGACTTGATGGAACGTCTGCAAGTCGGAAAACATCGATAGATGGCGCGGAAAGCGTTCTTACCAGCCAGTAGAACACAAACATCGTGAAGAAGAGGACCATCTGGGTTCCGCAGCGAATTGTCACGTGGACATCCAGCAGAACGGTACTGTAAAGGTCCTTTTTGTAGATTCTTTCGGGAAATTCAATCAAAGCCAAGAAGAAAGCGATGATGTGGCCTCCGAACATGCAGAATCGCACTGTTCTAAAGGGAGAAAAGTGGAACGGTCAGGTGAGCTGAGAACTAACCTCTCTGTATAGTACTTCTGGTACATTATCGGCTTCACGAAGCTAAAATACGTGAGAACAATCGTCAAAGTGCCCTGAATCTGGTAGATGTTGAAGGTGGTAGTGAGAAGCATCATCTGAGGGAGCCAGTCGCGCAGATCCTGTCTAAAGTTACCGTATTGACGATGAAACGTCTGCAAGTCGGAACGCGCACGTGCAAACCGGGAGCCTCAGGCGTGTGTGTTCGCGTGCATTTTGCAATTGCGATTCCCAGATATTTAGCGGCGCGCCCAGTCGTATCGCGACTTCTTTGGTCCTATTAGACCAGTGCGAGGTCGCTAAGAACACGCCGTTGTCTGGCAACCGCACGACCACACACGTCGCAGTGTTCTGTGCAAACACCCAATCGCTCACTTGTCGCTCTCGAAGTACGGTGTGATTAGGTTCCTGCCTATCTTGTAGACGCAGCAGATGAGACTCGGAATAGCGATGTTCAGCGAGTAGATCTGCGATAGCGATGCCGGGACGAACTTGACGGACAGGAAGATGATGGTGACGTTTACGACGAATACGGGGTACAGTAGGACCGAGTCGAACGATTCGAAAAAAGCCTCCGCTCGCTCGACGCTCATTTCGGACGACTGAAGGCTGCGCACCTATTTGGTTCAGGTTAACAGATTGTCGTAGGTTCTCGTTGGTCGCAATCCACGAGAATCACCTGGCCGATGTGTGAGAACTGTGGAATAACAAAATTGATTTATTTATTCATAATTTATTATTCATTAGTATAATGATGTTAAGGATACTCGGAACCATGAAAGGACCTCAAAAGACCTGTGCAGACTGTTTTCAATCGATGTAGTTTCCCGATTGTGAACAGAACTTAACAGCATCTTTTTTATTTGTGTTTAATACACTCCGAATTCTTTGTAGACGCGTAAATTGATTGTAAATAACGCAGAAACTTTATTTTGATCTTTCCAAATGCAATTCAATGAAATCTCAACGACGGCGACCGCAGATTCCGGTGCGCGACGCGTTCTTCTTTTGCTTGATGAACGCTTCGCGGTCGATCTCGTTCTGGAGCTGCTCCCTCCGCGCCTCCGCCCTCACCTCCTCCATCTTCTTGGGTCCGTTCTGCTTCTGCGACGCTCTCGGCTCCCACTTGTTCCTCTGCAGCTCCACCAAGTCGACGATCGCGAAGCGCAGTCTGCTCGAGAAGCTGCCCGCCTTCTGCTGCAGGAAGCTGACGTAGCCCGGCAGGTTGAGGTGGTCCTGCGCCTGCGTCAGCGCGCCCTTCACGAGCTTCTTGGCCTCGAGCTGGCGCTGCGCCTCCCAGTGCTTCCCCACGTCGGCGATCATCTTGATGGCGCACTCGACGGCGCCCTCGTCGCCCGCCTTCAGAAGCGTCGCGAGGCACAAGTTGAGGATGCGGAGGTTGAGGATGCGGTGGCGGAAGAGTTGCACGATGAGGCCGACGTTCCCCATCACGCGGCGGCGCTCCTTCGCCTTCGACTCCTGCAGCTTCTCCTCCAGCATCAGGCGGCTCTTCGCGTCGCCCTCCGCGTCAATCTCCTTCTGAAGCACCGCGAGCGCCTCTTCGTGCGCCGCTTTGCCCTCGAACGTCTTCTGGCAGCGCGAGAGGACGCTGCAGCGGAAGCAGTTCGAGGCGGCGCTCTCTCTCTCCCGCTGCACCTGCCGCGCACAGAGGTCGCTGTAGAGCGGACAGAATCCCGGCTCCTCGACCGCCTTGTCGAAGATGATGTCGACGACGACGGGGAGCACCGCCTCGTTCTTGAAGATCTCTTCCTCGAGGAACTTCTTCGCGAGCGCCTCGAACGTCGTCGGAGTGATTTTGTTGAGGAGACCGCGCAGTTCCTTCGCCTTCGCTGCCACGGGGTCCTCGGCGGTCGCTTTGTCGCGCGGCTTCCACGCGTTCTGCGCTCTTTTGGGGACGAAAAGCGTTTCTTCGCGTTTTGGCCAGCCGGTCTTCGTCGATTCCTCATTCCGATCGAATTTCGTATTCTGAGGAGAGATTCTTCCATTTGCTTGACTGCGAGGAGTGAACTGCTTGCGCTGGCCGTCAGAAGTCGGACCGTCGTGCAAAACGCGGTTGTTGTGCGTGAATCGTGAGTTCTGTTGACTCCGCTGAGCCCATCGCGGTGCGCGGAGCTCCTGATTCGAGTCGCGAGGGGCGAATGTGCGATTCTGACCGTCGGGACTCGTTTTCTTCTCCTTCCATTCGCGTTGCGCGGGCGCGCTGGCGATGTCGATTCCGATCTCGATGATTTTCGCCAGCAGCTGTGAGTCGGCTTCATTCAGATTCACCGAATTGCTGACTTTCATCATTGTGATTCTCGAGTAGACGCTGTCGCTGGGAGACATGATGATCCTTGGATTGTTTGCTCAATCAGTGATTGATTGCAGGCGGCGACTTTGTGCTTATATGCACCACGCGCCCTGCTTGTGCGCATTGCTTTCTTCCTGTTCATGGCGGACGATCGGTGATCAGTAACAAGGCGCATTGCTTACCTCCAGGGGCTGCAGGAATTCGCTCCTGGTGGGAGTTGTAGCGTGCAACAACACGAAATCACGTAGCACCGCAAAGAACGTTCCTTGATGTCATTCAATTGTGCGCCTTATCAGCTCCATTTTGTTACAGTGTCAGTCCTCCACCATGAAGTCGTGTGTATTATTCGCTCCGATCATTTTTGTATTGTACTGAATGACGAAAGTTATTGTCAGCTGAAGCATCTAATCTCAAATTAATACGCATTACGTGACAAAAAATCTTGTTTTCAAGTTGATATGTATACAAATAGAATGGGCTCGCCCTGTCGGCATATAACACAATCACATTTACAAAACGATTTCTTCATGTATAGGCACCAGATTTCCTGAAACATATTCCTTGAATTATAGCGAATGCAATGACAATAAACATACTCGATTTTCTCTCGTCACTTTTCTGTTTGCGCATCAACTTGCGTTTCTCGTTATACATCGTTTTTCGTTCTAGCTGAGCTTGTTTTCGCTCCTCATCGCTTGAATAAAGTTTACGCTTTCTGGAAACACGAGCTGGAGACTCATCTGACAGCGAGATAACATTCTGGGTTTGAGTGACTAAACAACAAGCATCATACAAGATTAATCAAACACAACTCACGTGTTCGATTATCATGACACATTTGATTGATAACATTGTCGGCCATTCCGTTCTCAGTCATCAGCTCTTCAATCAGGTTGGTCACTCTAGCACACACGTCAGTCCATGAACGCATTAAATCGGGATCCCTTTCTTCTAACATCTGTGAAAGGAGCAACAGAAACTCTGGACTTGTGTTCTGAAGGCCCGCAGGTTCAAGCTCAGGCGGTTGCGCACTTGAAGTTGAAGAAGAACACGAACTCATTTCGGGAGATTCAGATCGGACATGTTTCAAACCCGTTAATGAGGACTGAACTGCAGTTTCGACGACGCTTTTTGGATGAACTGGTCCAGGCAGACTGGGACTACTCTCACGAGTGCTGGCTTCTTCCGACTTCATAACCACCAGGTCCATCTTTGACTTCAGAAAATCGAGATCAGCGCTTTCAAGGCGAGTCACTTCTTGGCGGTTCCACATGCGCCCAAATCTATAAACCATAAATTTCAATGAATTTAATGCAGAGAAAACGCACTTTTTGGTGTAAGTACTGACACTGCGGTGTAATTCTTCGGATTCCTTCTTCGTTTCGCGCCAGAATGATCCGCTGAGCGGGTTCACATTCGGCTTCGCCTTCAGTTTCGCGATGACGAGTTCCCAGAGACGATCTTCTTCCTGCACGGAGAAGTGGTTGCGACGGAGGGAGCCAAATGCTGGCGCGGTATCCATATGACAATGCGGCCTTTCTTGGTGGCGACAGTTCAGGACAACTGATCGCCTAACGTTCTGTTCGTAGCGCCCTCCACGGTGATCGTCTGCGAGACATCCGCAAACGTTGCGGCTGATGCCTCTCGCGCCGTTTGGCCAACGCTAACGAAGCCAGACCTACGCGGCCGGTCTCGCACCGATTCGATTGAGGAATAAATCGACAGCAAAATTGTGCTAAAACCTACGACTTGTCAGTAGATAAACTTAAAACGCAAAGTCCATAAAATCTACTGGCCGGATAGCCTATGAGTCTGTTGCTTTGAAGTCTTTTCTAATGACAGGAGCACAAAGACGTCTAAGCATAGTTTAGCGCAAAAAATAAACCAAAAATCAATTTGCTCAAACTGTCCATATACCAACCTCAGGAAAAGGCAAAGCTTATAATTCTTTAAAACTTGAAAGGCTGATTGGACGAAGAAACGAAAAAAAACAAACAATTTATGTTTCAGTGTGAATAATATGTACAAAATGTTGTTAATAGTGTTGAACACTTCGCGTAAGTCAGCGCACTCGTTCGCGTTCGTCCGGCTTCAGTACAATGTAGACATCAATAAGATCGGCCAGGACCTTCACGGCATCCACCACTGCATCCCACGTAGGCTCTGCGTAAGAAAATAGTTGAGATATAGACCTAGGAGGGGTTGAACTCACCAGTGTTGTAGTCAATCGTCTCCAAAACTTCCAGCAGATGGATCATCTTCATCATGTCCCTGTCGAGGGCGAACTTGGATTGCTTCGTCTTCTCCGCGAGCACGGCTGCCGAGAAAAGAAACTTGCGGTTGTCGTTGTGGACGTTGAGGACACGATCGATGATAGATTGAATGTAGGAGCGCTTGCTGACGTCTCCATAGAATAGCATGCTCAGGCGATCGTTGCTCGCGTAGATATGTGACTCAAAAATGATTCGGACCAGTGAGACGTCGTGTTCACGACGAAAAACATCAAAATCGTCGTACTCCGGCTTCAGACGCAGCAGGGACGCATCTCCAACACGAGGAAGCACATCGAACATGTGAGCGATGTAGAGGATCTGGAACACGTGGCCGACACCTGTCTTGGTTATAGTGGCGTAGTTGCGCTGCAGCTGTTTCACGGTGGTCAGTACGGCGAGCTTGCGTGACACTTCAAAACCTTCACTGTAGATCGCGTGGATCTTCTCGAGCACCACAGTATGAACAGCTAGAACACACAAAATAGAGAAGTGATAGAAAATGGTCGATTACCAGGCCCGAGGAATTGACAATTCTTCACACGCAACGCACCCCAGATCTCGTCGCTGCCTTTGATGTTGATCAGCGGCATCAGGATTTCGTTGAGGATTCGATCGGCGACGCTTCGGACGCTACGGACGCAGTGGAGCGTTCCACTGACTAGATCGCCACGGAGCAACACGAGCGCCTTGCGCTGAACGGCTCGACTCATCGACGTGCTCGTGACGCTAGCGCCTCGATCCGAGCCCGTCTTCACGAAGTGACGCCCGATGCGAGCCAGCAATCCGTCCAGCCGATCGATGTGAACGCGATTTAACACGTTGGGTGCCTGGCGGCCAACTACAACATCCAGCATGCGCAAAAAGGCGAAGTTCACAGGCGCTTCTTCAACAGCACATAATAAAGGTGTCTAAAAAGGTAAATTAGATCAAATCACAAAGACACATTGACTTACCTGATCAATAGGGCATTTCTTGTTGCGTCTCAAGCAACCAGAGCACACCGCGTGTCCGCACCCGAGGTTTATCGGTGCTTTGTCCAGAGAGTATCGCTGAAATTGGAATTCAAAATGAGAATAGATTGTGTGTTGGATACCTTCTTGCAACGTGGACAACACATCATTTGATCCCAGGGCACCATGTCGAACGACTTCCTATTTTCCCGGACCTTCCCGAACGTGGACATCATAGTCACTGGAAAATATGGTAGAAATCAGCGAGGAAACGAATTCGGCGGTCGCCAAAAGGATTGCGAGCAGCGAACAGAAATGAAAGAGGCACGCGAGGCCCAAATTATTTTGCAGAAATATTGAGATACACTCGTGTTGGAACCGTTCAGATGCAAATTTTTCGGCGAATCATCATCTATTCGGTCGTTTGCAAACAGAAATGACGGATTTCAAGTTCGCTGGCCATCATGTGCGCTGCGGCGTTGATTGGTGACTGCGACGGGAAATCATGCTCGATCCGGCACAACCATCGGAGTGCTCGTAGATCTTCCGGCTAACTACAAGTCACTGCGCGGAACCGATGCCATGAGTGATGGAAATGTATTTGCCACGTGGAGTGGATGCTCTCCTACAGGCCCGTTCGTTACGTTTCTACGCTTCCCAGCATCTCTCTCGCACAAAATAATCGTTGCCTCGCATCTCGCGCTTTAGAAAATGCGACACGCGCGCCCCTGATCCGCACTGTTTGTTCTTCAAAATTTGGACGCAGCTGTTTGCTGATTGGCGGCGAATCGTTTGTCATTGCTGTTTGAATATTGTTTGGATGCAAAGTGCGACGATGACACAGTAGAGGGTGTTGACCGCTTCCGCTAGTCAATGCAGAGCGCAGTGGTACTCTATCGTATAGTTAGCAAAGCTTTCTCGATTGAATCGCTCGCTTCCAAATCGCCGTCGATGTTTTGAGTCTGCATTCTTGTTTTCGCTTCAATAAACGGCTATGAAAACAATAAAATCCGCCTAAACGTTCAAAAACCAAAGAACCAAAACAAATGACTTGCGGGATAAGCTTGAAATCCAACTTGTTCCCTGTTGGGTTCATTCACCCTTCTCGTTTTCACGTTTGATCCCGAAAGTGCTGTCGTTCTCCACGCAGCTCCCTCCCTCATCTCGCCGTCCTAGTGTCCACATAATTAGCGCATAAATCAAAGTCACATAAAAATTTCCCACTACTTCTCGTCTTTCTGATCTTCGCTAACAATACGACGGTGCGTCGGCACTGAAACGATCGGAGATCGATCGCAGCGCTGCTGATGCGAGTGCGCATTCCCCGAGGCGTTTAAAATAATTGGGAAACACTGAAGCGTCGTTGGCGCTGTTTTCGTCGCCGGCGCTTTGTCATCGCCATCATAGAGCCTGTTCTTTGCCCTCGCGGGGTTGCGCCTTCGGAGGGTCTCGCCACGGCAGTCTCGTGGCCCCTCCCTTACTCCGCCAACCTAGCCGAAAACATTTCCGTTTGATGGGAGAGGGAGGGACGACGGCGATTCCCTTATTCACTCTCCGACGTTCCAATTTGTCGATTGTTTTGAGAAGCTACTTCTCTCGATTTGTATCCTCGCTACAGTATCTACCAAGGGTTTCGCGTTTGTTGATTACAATCATTCGGCTAGTTTGGGGATAGACTCCCACTCTGAGAGGCGAGAACTACCGTATCACTGTATTACCACTGTGATTACTCATTTTCCGATTGTACCAAATGGGAGGGCGATCTTCGGTCAAAACGTGTTTATAACTCTCAAACTGAAGTCTTCAGTGGGGGAATTGCTTTTGCTATTTTGATTTCCGAGTTGTTTCGTTCGGGCACGTCTGGTTGTTTTGAATCGCAGTGCTATTCCAGCTGTAATTTGATTCTTTGAAACGATAGGGTCATAGGAGCGTGGCTACACTCGCTTTCAGTCCCCCAAAACTCCTTCAACGCGTTTTTCAATTCTGTCGCGGACAAAGCTGCAATCGTTGCGGACAGAAACACGCGATTCAACCGTTGTGCTTTGCAGATCCTCCGCCTCCTCAATCACGATTCAACGGAGAGACCGCGTTCAGATGCTTAATGTTTGACGTGGGCGAAATCTTCATCATTCTCCTGCTCACCTTCTTCATCTCCGCTTTAATGTTCGTCATCTGCGTGATCATCTTCGGCCGCCAGCACTCGGAGAAAGCGGATTCCGAGTACGGTTGCGACTGCCCCCACGGCTGCGAGAACAACCGGAGAGAATCGCAGCCTTCCGTCTACGCGGTGTGGTCCTCTTCCTACGTCACCGTATGACTCTCGCTGACTTTCGTTGTTGTGCCACTGATCTGTACATATAAAGGTTCCCTCCTGTGATCGATCATCCCCGTAGACACGGCAATTGATGGCAAAACAGCGGATTTCGGGTTTAGAGGAACGGAGATCCGCAGCTGTTCCTACTGTGGGTGCACCCGTGCTGCCAATCAAGACCCAGCGCCCAGCATTTGCGTTTTGATGAGAATTTAAGATGAAGATGCTGGAACGTCAGAAAGCGCCATTTTTGTCTTCAAAACACGAATTTTAGAAAAACAGCGAGTGAACAGGTTTTTGGAGGTCACAGGGAACAAAACACTTTTTGTTCTTTGTCTGGGAGATTTCCACAACGCAGAAGCGCGCCAGACAAGACTAGACAACAAAATTGGATCGACTTTCTATTTCTGGCGCATATCCATCAAAAACACCGAAAAGGAAACTTTAGTGCGCAAAGTGAGATGTCAACTTGCGTCACAACAACGTGAAAGACGAAATAAAAAGCCAAAGATAGCTTTATGGATACAGAGACCACAATTGTTTGCTCGACAAGAGTCGTTCAGGATCGATTTTTGCGTCATTTTGATATTGCGAAACATCATCGCCTTGTTTGTTCACCTTTAAGGACAATTCGTTTTGTCTTCAAAAGTCATTTGCTTCTTCACTGAGATGCGCCCTCAGCTGTTCGCTTGCAACATCTGTTCGTTCGAGTAGCGATTTACGAAACGAAACAATCTCAGAGCACAATTACACGTCAACAAACGGGAGTCGCCAGGCAGACTCAGAACTCAATTCGTCGGCATTTCGGCGCCGTTTGTCATCGACTCGCGGCGAGGAAAACATCGTTTTTCGAGAGTCTGCGGATTTGTTGTTTGTTACTCTTGCGGGTCGAGTGGACAGAGGAGGAGAGGAGGGTGATTCGGTTAGGTTGAGGAGGAGAAGCAGGAAGCAAATGGTTCAGAGATCGATGGGTTTCCTTGACTTCTTGTAGGAAGCGCAGAACTGGCAAATGCCGCAGATGCAGAAGACGAAGCCGATGGCGACAACGCAGGCGAGTACGATGCACGCGTAGATGAGCACCACCACTTGCCACGTTTCTAGCATCGAATTCTGAAAATTGAGAATTAGTCCTCGCAACGGCGAATCAAAGATGAACGAATTAAACATTGGAAAACGTTCGCTAATCCAATCTGCGCGGTCGCTCTCCGCTGCAACCCAGAAAAACACGGAAGAAGAGCGCAGGAGTTAAACGCGGTTAACTTTTTCTAGCCGCTCGCATTTAGGAGAATTAATCTAATAGGTGTCTATCCCAATAAATGAATGATCAGAGCGATTAGAGCTAAGCACCGGGATGCTCGTCCACTCCACGTAAAAGGTCATCATTTCGTACTCTAACTGCTGTCACTCAAATTTTGAATTAACCCCATCATCCCATATATCGCAAACTTGAAGCAACGCACTTTCAGGGAAGCTTTCACCGTTCTAATTTGCTGCCTTCCCATATTCCACGTCTTCCTGCTGAGTGATCTACGCTAATGCTCAGTGGCATCGCAGTGTTGATGTCCATCATTATGGTGGCGGATGGAAACACGGAAGTGGCATTCTGCAACAGCCGGCGGAAGGTTGCATCCCTGGATTTGCGCTTCTGAGGTTTTCCTGCACTCCGCAGATCTGCATCGGCGAGAAAACGTGCATTCATGAATTAGTCGCTCGCTCGAATGTGGGCGGAAAAGTTAAACAATCTTTGGCGATTATTCCGTGAATCGCTCAAGAGTCCTCCGAGGCACCGAACGCAATATCCATTATTCAGGGATTTTGCCACTCTTCTCAAGTGGATTCTGCGAATCTGCGCAAAAACAAAGAATTCTGGCTGCTACCGCTGCTCTAAAATCATTTTCTGACACGCGAATCGTCTACTCGATGTTGTTTACTGCTTTTTCAATTTTGGCTTCACGAACGCACTTTGCTTAGTAAGCGAAATGGACTTTTGGTCACAGAGAATTAGAGATGCCCTTCGAATGAGTTCTTCCCCGCACTTCCCTTGTTTTGATGGACGCTTTACGAGCGCGATTTGCACGAAAACAGCACAACAGAAAGCAATGGAACTGGCGAATTTTGGTCAGACCACTGGAAGGAGCGCAGCCCGACTTCTCGAGGAAAGTTCGAAGTGGAAAGTTGGGTGAAAACAAAGTCGCGATTTGAATGAAAAAAGTACAAAGCAATTGTAATTAAAGCGCCGTCGTCGTCTCGCCCAAGACTACGAAAGAAAGAAGAGCCCGGGTGAACTTCCCGCTCCTCCGCAGTGCAAAAACACTTTTCGCGCCATTTCAAGCGAAATCAAGTCAGCCCTGGCAAATTCCTGAGTCGGAATTCGATTGAAATTATGAAGTGACCGTGAAAAGCATTCGGACAAGGCAGCTCTGCATTTGTATGACGAAATTCGTCGAATTTCGGTGTGAACCGGATATGAAGAGTCTCTCGTGTACGCAGAGGTCAAACTGAACTTCAAAACCTACGTGACACTGTCGGGGACCGTCCGCGTCACGAAGATGAGTCGCGCGAGTTGGTAGAAGAAGGTCAGAGTGAAGAAGAGGACGAGAATCCACGTGAGGAACAAGAAGATCCTCGCATCCATTCAACGAGCGCGACCGACCGGCGAAAGTCTGCGTTTTCGCTTTTATTTGGGAGATTAGCGCCGAAAACGAGAAGAGTGAATAATCCGCGCGTGATAAACAGCGGACAGGTTTGTGAGAAGCAAGCGACGGCAGCGATTTTCGTGTTTTTGTGCAAAGTTTGCGAAGTGCCCCTATTGTCATGCGGTTTAGTAAAAACCAAAAAATGGGCTGAGCCGGGGATTGATCCCGAGAACTCTCGCACTCTACACGAGAATCATACCACTCGACCACTCTGCAACCGATCGATCGCGCACCCCGGTGTGAGACGTCCGCTGCCGCTGACCAGTGGAATGTTGCAAACGAGACGCGGCTGCCTCATCATTGCATCGTGCAGTCGTTTGATCGTGGCTGAGTGGTCTAGTGGTATGATTCTCGCTTAGGGTGCGAGAGGTCCCGGGATCAATCCCCGGCTCAGCCCAAATGTTTTGCTTTTGTGTGAGTTTAGTTGTAGCTGGAGTGAGCGGAGGACACGTGGCAAGTTGTAGCTAACTTGGGAGTAGAGAATGATCATGACGAACTGAATGATGGTGTTTGTGGAACCTGTTCTGTCGATTACGACGTTTGCCGAATACGCAGAAGAGAACGCACTCTGAGTCAATTCTCGGATGGAATTCTGTTTGCACATGAAAAGTCAAGGAGTATTCGGACAAATCGGAATCGTTTCGATGGAAAATGGACATTCCTCGATTTGCGTTTCAGGCATTTCCACTCCGCTGTAAAGATTGATCCAATCTTCGTCGATGTTCGATTCGGGGGAGACTTCAACGAACGTTATCAGCTAGAACGATAATCTCACGCTGATGCTCATCATCTGCACAACTCACCGCCATCGGAATGCAGAACCCGATTTCAGGCTCGTCGTCGCCTCTCTTGCGCGGTTTCGCTGTAAATTTCCTTTCTTCGCCTTCTTGCAGCTTGCATTGAATTCCCATTATTGAATCCTTCACTCCGAGCAGAATTAGCCGCAAAAGAACGGGTTTTCGAGCGCTGATCTGAATCAAATCCGTCATGTGGATAGGATGGAGAGACCACAAACCTTGCATTCAAAGTGAGCACCGCATTCGAGTCCCATTCGGTCGTCAAATGTGACTTTTGAAGTGTTGAAAGCTTGTGCGAGCCTGACGTTGACTCCATACGAGTACTCGACCGAGTAGCCCACAAGAGAGGTCTTCTTGAAGCGATGGAACTGTTTCTCCATCTCCACGAATTGCGCGATATCGGGTTCAAAGGCTTTTATGCTGAGAACATTCAGATTTGAGCATTGTTTTAGCGCCAGATGCTGAACGACCACGCGTTTAAATCAAAAAGCGTTTTCCTACCTTCGCGAACGTGTTTCCCTTCTCGAAAAGATCGGCAATCGGAACCTCGTCATCAACATTGACAAAAACCACGCTGTTGGCGTTGAGAATCTGCTCGGCTTTGCAGAGAAGGAAGGCGAGGATCTCGTCGAGATCCGCAAGCGAATTCACCTTCAGTCGGAGGCTCTGAACAAGAGATCATCCCTCCTAAGATTCGCTCTTTACCTTCGCTTGATGGACGCCGCGTTCAAACAAAAAAGCAAATTTCTTGACCGATCGATTGATCTCCAACTTCAAATCAAAGTTCAATCCACGAGTTCCGAAGGTCTGGACGATTCTCTGCAGTTCGCGATATTGAGTTTCGTCCTGAATTCACTGTTTTATTGAGAAAATGGTGAACGGCGCTGTGTTCACCTCCAAATCGCCTTGTTCAACGCGGATGTCCTTGACTTGAAATAGATTTCGATGCTTCTTCGCAAAAGTGCAGAGATCTTCAGCTTCGATGTCGTCATTTGCCTCTCGTCGCTCGTTTCTCGTCAACTTGAGAGACACTTGGGTGATTACGAAGAATTTGGGCATTTCACAGAGTTCCTTCTCTGTTTCCGCCATGGTCAAATCCTAAAAGGGATCTCGTTCACCTAGAAACGACTAAATTGCAACTACATACCTTCAGTTCCTTTCCGTGTGGATTCAAAATGCACCCAAACTTCTTGTTTCTTTTGGAGCAAATCGCAGTTTTGTTGTCGTAGTTGCATCGCGGGAACAAACTGATCCGCTTCGGATTAGCGGAGTCACTAAACAACCGTTATTTGCACTTTTCAAAGTTAAACGTACTCGATTTTGAGGGTCAACTCAATTTTCGGTCCGTATTTGACGGACAAATCGTGGAGAGAGCTGGAAGCAGTGCGCGTTCCTTCGAGCACCGTGTCGACATCGCAATTCTCGATGATTTTGATTAGAACGTCGTCGGTGAGCTGACCGGCCATCACTGGGGAGGGAACAGAAGATACTAGAGTTCACGAGAGAAGACGCTTCTGTTTTCAAAAGGTCATTTCAGGGCGTTCGTCGCGTAATCGATTTCGGCTGATCGGCGGTCAGCTGCTCTCAGAAAATAGATCAAAAAGCAGATTCCGAGCGGCCATGTGACGTGCATATGACAAGTGCAACTCCATTTCGTGCTCGATTCACGAGACAGAAGGATTTTTGATGTCCAAAGAACCAAAGACTACGGAGCTGAGAGAACAGAGCGGAAAAGAACGGATTTATCAACGCGAATTCACATTCTGACCATAACTGTTCGAACTCGACTTCGATCCCGATCGCTGATTCGGTTTGAGCGTCTTCAGAATACCCTTCGACTTCTTCTGCGCAGGTGCCGTCGTCTGCGGGGGCTGAACTTGAGCTGCTGGAGCTGGAGCTTGAGCGTACGCGTTCGGGTTGAATCGCGTACCTTCCTGGACGCCGACGTACTCAGGCTCCGGGCGGCAATAGCACTGACAGACGATTGAAACGATGAGTACGATGATGATCAGGAGGAGAAGAACGATGCAGAGAATTAAAAAACTGTCAATAAATTCCACTAAAAAGAAAGATTAAGGGGGGTGGAGTGAATGAGAACTCACTTGTTGCGGTGGAATTGAAGACGACTCCGCTGTCGAACGGTCAACCGAATGAGCAATCGGAGTGCGCAGAAGTGAGAAAGTGGAATCCTGTAGACGGCGCGCATTGCTGTCATCACAGCCGCTCCTCCATCGCTGGTCCGTTCAGGCTATTTTCTGGATCCATTTTTGGAGTCGCATAGCGCATCCAACGGCCGATCAAACGTTCGATTCATCATTTTCCTGCAAATAATTAATTGATGCGAATGACAATGACAACACAGCGGAATGTTCTGCTTTTCCTGCGCGCCTCCGCAGCGAACGTCCTTTCGCAAAAACATCCCAATTAGGCGCGCGTACACAAACGGCTCGAGAAGCTCTCCTTCGAACCGCCTAATCCAAAACAAATACAAGGTGTTTCGATGACTTATGCCCTCGCCCGTTTCCTTCTTTACGCTTCCGAGCTGACAGACCGTTCGTTCTCGACGACGATCGCCCCGCGGTTGATTGATCGTCGCGCTTCGCAGGATTACTACTATGCGCGAGCGCGCTGACTGCAGAGAACCGAGTCGCAACTGTTGTTGTTGACGCGAAACTCTCGGGCCGCCGCATCATCGCGCGGCGCCACTTTGGCTAATGTGTTGTAACATTTACCCGCTGCGAACGCTTTCCGCGTCGCAGCCGCTGCGGTTTCGAGCGAGGAGCACTCGAGGTTATTACCGGTTGCTGCTAGAGGTTTACGCGTTCCGTCTTAAGTTTCGTCAAATTATACTATTTGACCGACCGTAATCCTCGGTTCTGAGTACTCGTAACTCCATTTTCGCGCATCACCTCCTTATCGCCTTCTCTAAATGGAAAACTCTAATCGCCGTTTCAAGGGCGATTTGTAGATTTATCTTTTCGCGCCATCACGAGGTGCCGTTCGGCCGGTCGTTTGTATTCGCTGCGAGGTTCGAGGTTTCGAACGCGGTGGCGGTCGAGCGACGGCGTGCCGACTGTCAATAGGCGCTAATATATTCGCGATTCGACCTTGAAGTTCTCGCGTCGCCGCGGGAGGCGCGCCTTAATGAGATGAGGGCAAAGGGAAAGGGGCGATTGAGGTGAAGTTTGAATTTGTGACACTTGAGTTGGGTCTTCTTGACTGCACTTCTTTAGACCCCCGAGTCTCTCCATTCGCTTGAAATTCCCCTCTTGCGCCTCAACTACCAGACGCTTTCCTTCAAATTATGCGTTTAGACCGCGTCGTTCCGGAACATGTCACACAGGTTAACCCAGATGGTCGATTTGTGCGCGAAAACAGCGCTGCAAACAGCTGTTTACTGACTGCGAACAGGTTTTCGCTCCACGCAATTTTCACTCCACTTTTCACCCTCGTAAACGACTCCAAATCAACCCAAACGACGCCGGAAACGTTTCTAGATGTACAGTAGCGACCTCCGCACCTGTCAAGCGTCGTCGTCGATAATTGCTCCATAAATTATTTCTGGCCCATCGCGTCGACGCGCGTCGATTACCGCATCCGTCGCTCACACGTTTGGCCCTTCCGCTGCCCCAAGTTCGTTTCTATGGGTGACTGCGCTCGAGTTGTCGCTTTACGTTCGGCTAGCACCTTTGGAAGGTCTTTTGGTTGTGTTCTACGGTATCTTATCGTATCATTAACACTTCTCAAGAACCTTCCTTCACGTCCGGCAGCTAACGGATTCAAAGAGCGCCGGCAAACTGGATTCATGCGCTCGCTACGCGCGAAATGCGCGAAAAGTCCCACTTGACGGTGCGGACGATAATTAGCACGAAAGGATGAATAACAGCGTTGGTCGATGATTTCTGTTTGCTTTGATCAGCACCGCGCGAAGAAGAAGACGAGTTCTGTGAATCTAATCACTTCTTCGCGCGCGCCACTCAACGACGGCGCACTTGACAACCCAACTGGTCATCACTTTGTTTATTCCGACGACCGCGGCGGCGATAGCGATACCTTAATCCGATCCCCGAGAGCATTTCCCTTGTCCACCACTCAACCGGACGGCCGGGAAGCTTGTCCAATGTGTTTGTTCTTCGAAAAAAGCGTCAAAAACCACGGAGCGCGGCGAGCGTCGATGTTTACGATGACACTGACCCTCTGTTTTCACACATTTGCGTAATTCTGTTGACTTTCATGCCTGTAATCTCCTGTTGTGATGTCGGAGTCCACGATTGACCGTTCGATGAGCGAGCTATTGAACCAGTTGTGTGTGCACCACGTAATCCTCTCAGAAATTCACTGTTTTCTGCAAAACGTAGCTTCATTTTGCTCTAAAATTGCCGGGCGCTTCTTCTTGCTCGCTGAGCCCAGATTTACACGATTGAACTGCTGTGGCAAATCGCGTTTCCGCCCGAATCCACAAATCAAACAGTTTTATCGTCCGATTGGTTTCTCGCTTTGTTTCCACCGTCAACGACGTCTTCTTGTTCTCTCCATGATTTGTCCATCCAGTTTCGTCGTCGATTAATCCGAATTAATCCGACGACGCAATATCCCCTCGGTTTTTTGCTTCATTCGCCACAGTTCTCCAATTAAGAAGCCGACGAATCCTCCGGAATTCGGAGATTCGTTTTGCGAAAACGTGCGACCTTTCACTCGCGCGCTCGACCCACTTCAGTCGTGTTTCTGCTTGTCGGCGCTCCTCGGCGGCCCTTCATTCAGCTGAGGGTTCTTCAAATCAACAGAAATGCGAGCAATTTGCTCTGACAGCTGAGGTTTTTGGAAGTTTTGCAATTTGCCGAATTGGCCGCTTTGCGTGTATTTTAATGTTTAATGCGATTCCGTGTGTTAGAGTCTTCCGCATGCGTTTCTGAGGCCCTGTTTTGGAGCAATCCGCTGTTAATTTTGGCTTAAAGCCGGGAATAGTGCCCAGACTCCCTAATTATCCGTGCAGGTGATCGATTTTTTGCTGAATTCCGATCGGCGCTCCGCCCTCCGCTCCCCCAGGGAGAATCCAATTCAAGGTCTTTTCAAATCGAAGGCGAAAGGTTGCTTTTGCGCGAAACACTCGTGTCAACATTGACCAGCGGAGGGGTTCGCCCACTCATTTACCTTTTTTGTTATCGCCAACGATCATCTGGACGCGGTGGAGGGAGATTTATGGTGTGACGAGCCGGGTTGACTGCGCTTTGCTTGAATCTTTGTTGGTTTCCCGCCTCGTTCGCCGTTCGCTTTACTTTCTTCTGCGGTTATCTCCGCTGCAAACCGAAAACACCTGCGCCGTTTAATGGTTCTTTTAACGGACGCGTGCGCCGGGATGTTTGTCTTAGTAGCTGTGGCTTTCGGTGGTCAAGTGCTGTTTTATGATGGTTTTCGCACTTTGCAGCCCCCGTCCGTGTGCACTTTGCTTGTGGAGCGAGTAAAATGATTGGGGAAATTAGATTTGAACGTGGTCGATTTGATTGCCGAGGAAGGCGAGTTTGCGTGTATTTTCCGCTTATTGCTTTACCGTAGTGCTAATGCAATGCAGTAGCGCTCCACGCATTACTTCTGCGGCTTCTATAAACTTCCTGGGGGCGTTGTATTCGGTTTCGACTGGCTTTCTTCGTGTTAATTCCACATTTGCGTGATTCATGACGGTGAAAATAAGCTCAGCGTGTGTAATGTATCGCTTTTCTATGAGATTTTTCCGTTTTCTCATCGCCGCGCTCTCCGCGTGAGTCACAGTTTCTGATCAACAGCACTGATTGGCTTCGGCCGTTGGCGTTCAGCCGCCGATCTCGCTTCTAATCTGATGGACGCGTGCATCTGTTAACAATTAGCGCGCGAGAGAAGCGTCTCGCCTCAGGCATCAGCATGTTTTTTGTTCCCACTAATTCTATTCGGATTCAACTCATCACCGTCGTTGTTTCGATTAATTTTGCTTCAAGATCGACGCATTTTTTGTTGCGCATCGTTCTCAAACACATTTCTCCTCGCCTCGTATCAGTGCAAAGGAAGCTCGATTTCCGTTAATGATAGTCGGTAGCGCATCTTTGAAGTCCGAATTTGATGAATGATTGCGCGATTACTTTGCAAGTTTGTCTTGCTGCGTGTGACGACGTGTTCTCATCAATCATAAGTGACCGAATCTCTCTTTACAGGTGCGCCTATAGACGTGATGAGCGCTGAAACGTCGTGGGGCTCCGAGACGGGCCAGGCGCCGGTGGCCGTTCAGCTTGATACATTGCGTAAGAAGGTTGTCTTGTTGGAGGCCGAAAACCGACGCTTCATGGCAAGCCAAGGTCAGCTCGTTGCAGAGTCGAACAGAAAAACTGAGGTGAGTGGTTTGATGCATTACTTTTTGTGGGATTGAGTGCTTTGATCATCAATCAGTGCTGCAGTGTTCAGCAATTAGGAACGTTTCTAAAATTGCATTCACAATCAGCGCATTTTCTGCTCTTTGCGTTCTTTTCTCATTAGGTGTTAAAAACTCAAGTACGGATAATAAATAATGTATTTTGACACCGGGATAAGGATGTAAGTCTACAAAGGGATGTGTGAGTGCAAGAGTGGGTTCTTACTTGTGTGAAGGGTGTGAGCTGACAAATGTCGTACATCCTCTTTGCACCTCCTTGAACGTCCTTCGATAAGTCGTGAACGAGTCGCATACGTATATTACCCACCATTAAGACGTTTTTCTTCCCGTAACGCGCGCAGCATGACCGTTTTCACTCACCGCTCATGGCTTTCACCAATGGCTACTAAGGTTTGTTCATGAGCAACGGCTTTCGATGGGTCACACGCTGAATTGTTTGGTTTATGGCTATTCCGAGCGTCGCAGCGCTGACTCATTGACTCCTTTTAAGTCCAGTCGAATGAATCAGTTCAGCTTCAGCGCCGGACAGCCATGACCACAGGGTGGTGCTCTTGGATTTGTGGGAGTTTCAATAATTGGGTTGGGTTGCTGTTCTAATTTTCCTCTCCAATTGTGATGGTTCTATTTTAGCTTCACTGTAATGAGATGGGTTTGCTGAAGGAAGAATTGCGCAACCTTCGGCGTGGCAACAAGGAACTCCGCGATTTGTGCTGTTTTCTCGACGATGATCGACACAAAAGTCGAAAGTTGGCTAAAGAATGGCAGAAGTTTGCAAACTACACCAGTCATCTAATGAAACAGGAAGTGCACGCATATCAAGGTCGTCTTCGTGAAATAGAAGACCGTCATCAAATGATGGTGATGGAAAACGATCAACTGAAGAGGCTTTGCTTGTACCTCGACGAACAGAGGCAGGCCATAATTAACAACAGTGGTTGCTATGATGAGCATGATAACTCAGGTTCGTTGTCCTTTTGTCCCAAACGACGTAGCTCTAAATTTGTATATTCAGGATGTGAAAGTAGCGGTCGTGGGTCTGATGCTCCCGATGAGACCGAAGGAGATGCTGAACGCGAGAAGGCGATCAGACTCATCACAAAGGAGATGCAAACGTCGATAAGTTTCGAGTCGCATCCTTCGACGCGTCCTAATGAATCGCATGACAATGGCGATCGCATTATCTCTTACATCCAATCTCTCGAAAATAGGATCAAGCAGCTGGAGCAAGGCAACAATTGCCACCAGGTAAATCGCTTTTCTCAATTTGGAAAACTTAGCGCGAGAGTTCAGGGTTCTCCTTTCTGGCCATCACAGAGCTCAGACCTCAACAACGCTACAGTAATCGAAAAGGGTGCTGGATCATACTGGTGCAGCGCAAGCTCAGATGATGTCAGCGAAACGCTTGAGTCGGCCAGTGTTACTGGATCCATTTCAAGCGACGGACGGTCAAAGGACGTGATTTCTCCACCTACGAGCAAGATGGCCGAATCGACGAGTTCGGGAACGACTTACTGTAGCTCGTTAACCGACGAAAGCGCTGTATTGGTGATGGGCGACGGATTTGATCCTCCTATTTCCGAAAACCTTGAAGTGCGAACGCTGCCTCCGATTGATGAAGAAGAGGACAGCACGACTACCGAACGAACGATTCCAGATCTTCCACCACCTATCGCTCCCATCAGTGTAAGTGATTGGGTGGATAAACTAAGCATTCGGTGCACTACAGACCACGCAACATTGGTTTGAAGAAATTGGAATCGCGGGACAACAAATCTAGTCAGAAAGCAAATAAATTTCTTCTATTTTGAATTATTCTATAAACAGTTTCCATTTGGATCTGTTTACACATAAAATGAATTTGCACGTTTAATTCGCTCTTTTCTAGAGCTACTGACGATTTCCCATATGATACTATATGTGCTTTTGCTTCTAGGAATCCGTTGGGCGGTTATCTTCCTGTTCTTCTGATGTGACCTGCAGCACGATGTCTTCTGACTGCTGCAGTCGCTTCTCTGACGACGTTCATCGTCCCCCTGGTACAGTCACAAGCACGAATGTTTCATTTCCTGTTTTTTTAGCTCCAGCTTATTCCGCTCCTCGTGATTCTCTAGCTGAGGCTGTCGAAGTGCTCCGAGTGCACGAAATGGCCGCTCGACGCAACAAACGCGGACTTTCAACAAAACAGACGGCGATGCTGCAACAGATGTGCCAGGTGGCGTGGGATTCGCTTGATCGCAAAAGCAAGGCGCAAATGCACCAGCAGCAAAGGGGCTCCTCTAAAAGTCCTCCGCCGCAAATCTCCTCGGCTGTTTAGATGTCAAGGTGTGACGTAAAATATAGGTTACAGAGCACGAAACGGCCAACGTATTACGGGTATTTGTCGGCTCGTTTTGAATGATTACTGACCCGGATCTGGCGCGCCCCATGTTTTGTATCTTATTATCTTGTCACATGAGTCTGCTCATTAGAACTTCTATGTTGAGTCACTATTTAGAGTTTATTTAGAATCGCATTTAATATTTCTGTTAAACATTGTACATATCTCAATTGTATGCTTGCATATGTGTTACATCGTACTATATTCTCCCTATTAAAATGTATCTTTCCATGTGTCGTGATTTGAATTATGACATTGCGATCGATTCCGCTTTGGAATTCGTCGAGTGCCTCGGCTGACCGCTGGTTGAATAATGACCGTAACCCAGTTTGAGTTTTTGAGATTTATGCCGCAAATAAAACTGGTTAACGATCAAGCACCGCGTTATTGAACTTTTGCCAACTTTGCAACTCTAAAACGCTTATTATTCAGCAATCGACACCGACGATGGCAAAGTTCGAAGTGGTCGTGCTTCTGGCGCTCCTCTTCTCCTGTTTCGTCTTCATCGCGTCGCTCATTGCCGTCGTCGAAATCAGCCGCGAAGTGTCGGATATGTGGCGCTCCGTCGACGAGGACATTCTTGACTTCAAGGTATAATAGCAGCGTACGGTATCAGGAAGGACGGTTGTTCAGAATGAAACTAATCGTATGCTGGTCGCAGATGCTTTCGCTCTCCACGAAAACGCCAAAAATCAGACGAATCCGAAGACAAGTTTTCGAGTACAAATCGGTCGGCTACGAAGTGAAGAAGCCGCCACCAGTCGGTTGGTTACTGTGGCGCAGGCCTTCATGGAATGTTTCCTTTCAGAGCAGCAATCTCACGATGTCGAGATCAACTCTCTGGAAGGCGCGACGCAGTTCGGAGTTGCGCCTGAAATTGCGCAAAACGCCATCGTGCCTTCGTGTCGTAGGTTGACGCTTCATTTCAGAGACAAACTGCGATTTTTCAGAGTGTAGCAGCGATACTTCTGCTAATCAATGTCCCACTGGACCTCGTGGGGCTCCCGGACTGAAAGGATACAACGGCGTTCCTGGCCTACATGGGAAGCCAGGATATCCTGGCAAAGACGCCGAAGACGTAGTGCAGAAAGCGGTGAATTTCTGCTACAATTGTCCAACTGGCGCAGCAGGGAAAATGGGCGCCCAGGGGAAACCCGGCGCTCGGGGAATTCGAGGATCTAGGGGTGCTCCGGGCATACCGGGCAGAGATGGATTCCCTGGAATGCCCGGGGAGATGGGGGAACAGGGAGCTCCAGGAATGCATGGCAAGGAGGGAATTCCCGGAGTGAAAGGAATGGACGGACAGAAGGTAATCAGCCGCAAGGGTCTTCGCGGTCCGCGAGGGGAACAAGGACCACAGGGACCTGACGGCGGACCCGGGAATCCTGGACATCCAATACCAGGAAAAGAAGGAAACTTGGGGATGCAGGGACTCCAAGGCAATCCAGGACCGAACGGCGGTGAAGGTCCTCCTGGTCCTGGCGGAAAGCACGGAGTCGATGCCCTTTACTGTCCGTGTCCACCGAATTCCGGTCCCTACAGTGCGAAATTACGTTTTCATCGAAAATATCAGATTGCGAAACATGTTTAACTTGTTTGCAATTGCCAGCATGTTTGTTCTATTACCGCATTCAGCCAATAATAAAGACTTTACAACAGTCTAGAAGCTCCCTTGTGTGATAAGATCCGTAAGGAGCAGTCGTGTTTTTGGAAAAATTCTCCTCATCAGTCGAATGAATTGTGAACTCATCGTTCTTCCACTTCTCGAAGAACAACGCTGAAATGAGACGAACACCGTTTCAGTACTGTGAGTTCCGCTAATCACTGCGGAATCAGTCTGTTCGCGACAGGACCTCCAACACCAACGGTGTAAATAAATATTTATTTAGATCACTCCGGTTTAGTCTGTCAACGCGACCGGTTGGTATTTAGCAGTCATGTTTAGCTCGAAATCGTGGTTTCCCTGTGTTGTTGCTCTATTGGCTACTTTTGAGGTCACCGAGGGTCATTTTGGTCGCCCTCATCACCATCACCACGGTATTGGACACCATCGCCACGGTATCGGACACCATCATCACCATATCGGACATCATCACCACGGTTTAGGACACCACCACCATCATAATCCTAGTTACCATTATGACTCAACACCTTCAAGACCTTGTAAGTCGTCATCACCACGGTTTAGGACACCACCATCATAATCCTAGTTACCATTATGACTCAACACCTTCAAGACCTTGTAAGTCGTTTTCTTAGCTCGATCCCTAATTTGTATCCCCATTTCAGTGACCACAACGGAAGTCATTATTATTGCCGTTGTCGTTGCATCGATCTGCCTCGGAGTGATCATTTCCGTCGTTGTGGCTGTCTGTATGGAATCGTGCTCCAGCTGCTGCGGGACGAAAAAGGAGTACGTCTACGCGGGACAACCGCTCCCCGTTGATGGAGGAGCACCGAACCAGGCGCCTACTGTTGTCTTTGTTTGAATCGTACTTTGTGGGAGTAAAATCCAATTTCAAGTCATTTTACTTTTTCAATCAGCAAACAATCAATCAGTTGGTTGTGATTGCGTCGTGTAAAGTGTGAAATTATGGATTCCAGTGGTGGTCTTGTTCAGTGTCGCTGAAGGATACAAATATTTTCATTGCGATCGTGACTATCGCCCCGCAATGAGATGAGAAATCGTAAGTTCTCGCTTTGTTGTTTCCGATTGCCTAATGAATTTCAAGAAAGGAGATTATGGTCTGCGTCAGTCAAGAGGAAGGCATGTAGAGCTCTCAAGGAGCATCCGCCAACTACATGTCGCCTGCGAAAGTCACGATCCACTCGCCTATGTGGTCGACGTTTGATTCAATAAATCTTCATTTCAATCTGAAGATCGGTTGCTCGATGAATTGTCTTTCGTCTCTGCTGGTTATATTACTTTTCTTTGCGTGTACATGTGCGTACGATGATGGTACCGGGATGATGCCTAATTGTAAGTAAATATCCGTTCTATGCTCAAGCCCACATTTCAGTGACTGACAGCGAGTGGCTTTGGACGGGAATCGGTGTCTGCTCTTTCATTCTGCTGCTGATCTTTGTCGCGATCGTCGGAATTTCCTACGAGTGCTGCTGCCGCAGCGAGAAGCACTTCGTCTTCGTTCCCGAAGGATCAGATTTCGATGTAAACGAATACAAGACGCAGCTGGCAAGAAGCAGCGAGCAGAAGAAGCTGGCACCAAGGAAGGACAAGAAGAGCGGAAAGAAGATGCCTGTGAGTGTTTAAATGGTGGGCTGAATACAAATAATGTGCTTTATGCTAGTTAACGTTTACAATGGTACAGAGGTACAGCATGCCTAAGTATCAATTTCCTCCACGCAGACGAAGGACGAGATGGAGGGTCGACTCTTTCTGAATGTTGTAGTCGGAGAGCGTGCGTCCGTCCTCGAGTTGCTTTCCGGCGAAGATGAGGCGCTGCTGGTCTGGAGGGATGCCTTCCTTGTCTTGGATCTTGGCCTTCACGTTCTCGATGGTATCGGAGCCCTCAACCTCGAGCGTGATCGTCTTCCCTGTGAGGGTTTTCACAAAGATCTGCATGCCTCCGCGCAGACGAAGGACGAGATGGAGGGTCGACTCTTTCTGGATGTTGTAGTCGGAGAGCGTGCGTCCGTCCTCGAGTTGCTTTCCGGCGAAGATGAGGCGCTGCTGGTCTGGAGGGATGCCTTCCTTGTCTTGGATCTTGGCCTTCACGTTCTCGATGGTATCGGAGCCTTCGACCTCGAGCGTGATCGTCTTCCCTGTGAGGGTTTTCACAAAGATCTGCATGGCTGATTGTTGATCTGAAGCAGTGAATGATCATTAAGGGAGATTTGCGATGTAAATCATTGAATTCGCGATGGAAAAGCAACGCGGAAACGGCCAAGACGCATCGCTTCACAATATGGATTATGAAAACGCGTCGCTTCGTGGTGATGAAATGATGACTGGCCTCGCGACACGCTGATGCGGACAAACAGCGCAGCGCGTTTACGGGAAGGGATCTCGCTGCGAGAATGGTTCATGTTTGGCATTTGCATTTAAGCCTTTTTTGAAACAGCTCCGCATTGTGGTCTTCAGTTGAAAGATTGTCGCTTTATCTTCAGTCGGATGGGTTTGTACACGAGTATATTCTGAGCACAACACAAACAATGCGCTGAAGCACCGCGATCGATGTTCATCGTGCTGCAGCCGCCTGTACACAAAATATTGCAATCGTTCGACGTCACGCATAAGCTGCGCTGTCGATTTCCCTGTAAACTAGTAGGCAAATAGACCACTCGACCCTGGCCGCCGAGCACACGTGCACACGTTATCACTTTGTTTGGACTCGGTTGCTAATACCATCGGCAAAATTTGAAATAGAATTGGGCTGAGCCGGGGATTGATCCCGGGACCTCTCGCACCCTAAGCGAGAATCATACCACTAGACCACTCAGCCGCATCAAGGTGTCGAGTGCTCCTTTGGGACATTCGCGGTCGCTGACCGGCGGAATGTTCCAAACAAGATGCGGCGATCTGTCCTTTTACGGCATCGCGCAGCCACACAAGTGGTTATTGTGTTCCTCCTTGTAGGGTACGAGAGGTCCAGGAATCAATCCCGGTCTCGATTTTGTTTATGTTTCCGTCTGTTTTTCTCGGAAATGCAAATAGACGCTGCGAGTCTCAGCTGTGCCGCGAGGACATTTTCGTCGCTCGCTGACGTCAATGACGCGTTGTTTTGGAAAGTCTGTTTACTCCGTTCAAAAACGCACGTAGTCTTCTTCCGTTCATTTTGCAAAATACCCTGCGAATCTCGCGAGTGCGTCGATTTTCAGCACCCGGCTGTAATTAGGCTAATCGGGCGTTTAGAATGTTCTTTGCTGATAGGGAGAGCATCACGAGAGGAGCGAACGGAATTCCTCTTCGCATCGGTCGCCACTTTTGGAGTTCCTGACGCGGAAGCGGCGTTGTTTGTGCGAATCGTTGTTTTCCCCCGTTTTATTGTTATTCCTCCCGAATTTCCGGTTTTCCTTGCAAATTACCATTTGGAATAGTGCAGTAAACCGCGTGAGAATGCTTCCCGCCACGATCTCTATTTAGCTGGAAATAATTATGAATATTCAGAGGCTCCTCTGGTCTATCGCTGCGTTGCAGTCGCGTGCGGAATGTGACGATGACGTGTTTTGTGACATCGACGCACTTGATTGTGCATAAATTCTGCAAATGCCCTAATGATCGCGTGATTTACGTCAACTATTCTAGTGCGATCCTGCGAATGTCACCTGTATTTATCGCGCACTTTGCGCTAAGGGCGAAATCGACTTGTCCGAACATTCTAATCTTATAGAGTGGCGTTTCACCCTCCAATCACTCGAAAAAGAACCCGAATGCGTGGATGTTGTGAATAATTGATGCGTTGGATAAAGAAATCCTCTGGAATTTGTTTTCCCCCGTTTTATTGTTATTCCTCCCGAATTTCCGGTTTTCCTTGCAAATTACCATTTGGAATAGTGCCGCGTGAGAATGCTTCCCGCCACGATCTCTATTAGCTGGAAATAATTATGAATATTCAGAGGCTCCTCTGGTCTATCGCTGCGTCGCGTGCGGGAATGTGACGATGACGTGTTTTGTGACATCGACGCACTTGATTGTGCATAAATTCTGCAAATGCCCTACTGATCGCGTGATTTACGTCAACTATTCTAGTGCGATCCTGCGAATGTCACCTGTATTTATCGCGCACTTTGCGCTAAGGGCGAAATCGACTTGTCCGAACATTCTAATCTTATAGAGTGGCGTTTCACCCTCCAATCACTCGAAAAAGAACCCGAATGCGTGGATGTTGTGAATAATTGATGCGTTGGATAAAGAAATCCTCTGGAATTTGTATCTGCGAAGGGTTTCATTCCTCACAAACAACACGAGAGTCCCGAAAACAAGAAAACAACAGCCGTATAAGGTTTCGTCATCGCCAGATCAACCACGTTGTTGTCTGTCTGCGCGTCGTGCTTTCCACCGTTTTGTGTCTTCTGAAGGCGTTTTGTAATTGCCGATTGTCGCCGCTATCGCGTCAGTCGCGCGGATGGATGCTTGTAGCCAATTAATTTCCTCCAGAATCGCCTCTGACGCAAAGCGCCTTTCGTCTTCGACCGCATCGACGCTGATTCGCGTCGTCGTTCTAGCGGCGGTCTCCGGAGGCTTCGCGTCGTTTGTTCGCTGAACGCTAAACTTCAATTATCCGCGAACGCGACTTTTCGTCCAAAGTTTTCGCGTTCCGATGAATCGCAAGGTTTGAGGCGTGTATCTTCCCCTTCCTCTCTAATGAGGCGTTCCCTGTACACAGAGACTCTAATAAGGGGAGAGCGCGAGGTGTTTTGAGCGCGACGCGCCATATTCTCACTTCACCTGTGTGTTTCCGCTGCTAAAATAGTCAAAATGCGATTTTTGAAAAGTGCGATTGCACTCGTTTGCACGCAAATGCAGTATTTGGAATCCGCCAGCGCGGTTGGTCCTCGGCTTCTCCTTCTGTGAGATCAAATCGTAAGTCAATTTGCTCAGAATTACAAGAATTGAGTTATGAAACACCTGGTTTCTAATATGCTAAATGAAATCGAGTCGCGCCAGGCTTTGTTTTTGCTTGAACCACAGCGGAAAACTGTTTAGCGACAAGCCGCTGACCTCGTCTTCCGAATATTGAAACGATCGACGTTCGCGTGTGCATAAACTTGTTTGTTTCTCGTCTTTTTTGTAAACGCCGGGGATTGTTTGATCGTTCAGCGAAACGAAATGCGATTGTACTTTCGCTTCGCGTGCGTCCGTCAGAGTTCTCCCTTCTCTATCATTGCGAGTCGCCGGAAACGTGGATTTGACACGCGAAGTCGCCGCCTTCTGTACGATTTCGCGTTGTCTGTTTCGTGGGAGGTGGTCTGAGACCAATTACAGGAAGCCCATTTTTTGTCTGAAAGTGGGAGTAACGAGATCAGCGGCGAAACCAAAGATTAGAAGCAACTATTGCGAGGGGGTCGGGCGGTGGGCAGCGAGCGGCGGAAAATTCGCGAAGTGACCTTTCTTCGCGTGGCGGCGATTTCGTTCGCGCGGTTTTTATTCTTTTGTACTTTGGAAAAACGTTCGCGAGGGATTTGAATGCACTTTCACGAGATTCACAGCAGGGATTACGGTAAATTTGCTTTGCACCCGCATTCAAACGTGCGTTCTATGAGCACATCCACACTTCACAATCACTTTCAAGGCGTTTTGAACACGTGATGCAGCCGAGTGAAGTGCAGTCCTTGAGCAATCAACATTTCTATTTAAAAAACGTCATCTTTGACATCATCATACGGTAATCCCTAGTGAGGCGGCGGATTAGCAAAGTCCTCGTATTAAACGTTTACCCAAATCGCACCCCCAGAAGACCGCGAACACCAAAGATCCGACGAAAGAGTACGACGTCCCATCTGGACTCCCGCGGCGATCGCCCTGCGCGCCAGCCCCTCCGCACAATCTTTTGCACTTGCGCCCAGCGGAAGTCGCCGGGCGGCAACGAGCGACGGACGCACGGGTGCTGATTTGCATAAAATAAAGAAAAAAGCGGGCGGTTTCGCTTTTGTTTGCCTCGAGTCGGCGAAAACATTGCCGAAGAAGGCCCTTTTCGCCCTCTTGCTGCCTAATTCTCTCCGCCTGCGCGCCGTCGTCGTGGGAATATTTTGATTTCGCCGAACGCCCGTGATCGTCCGCGAATTCGACCGAAAAATCGACGAAATCAATTCCGATTCAGGCGCTGTTCACCACCGCAATTCACAGACGAGGACGTCGTGGATGTGTCGGAATCTGCGAATTCGCTGCCATGATGCCTTCGACGTCAGCGGCGTTTCTGACGGTTTCGTCGAATTCGTCGCCGCCGTCCCGATCGGCGGAATCGCCATCCACGCCGCCGAATGTGGGACCACCGATGGCGAACATCAGAGCGCGATCGCGAACTCCTGCAGAAAGACCATCTGAGAGCGAAGACGACATCGACACGAGCGGTAATTTATGCAAATTAATTCGGTCTGGCGGAGAAAAAAGGAAAATTGGGCTCTGCGCTGGTTTTATTGCTTCTGCTATTGATCTATGGCCCACAGATGAGATTACTCTATTGAGGTCTCAAACAGGAGATGAATTTCAGAGCGTAGAAGTGGAACTAACTCAAATCTTTGATCGTTTCGCTGATTATTCCCTCTCGAATATTGCTTACGCCTCATTGCCTTCAACAAAAACACGCGCGCGTAATGGCTGTTCTTTCTCAACGCAGCGAAAGAAACAAAGGCAATGCTGAATGTCACGAGCCGACGATTCTCCTCCATAAGCTCATAACGATCGATATCGCAAAAATTCGCGTACAATCAGCTGATTATCGACGTGCACTCACCCTCATTAGGTGGGCACGTGCCGAGGTGGGCGACCGATACTCGCTGCGCATGCTCTCCTCCCCACGTGCGCACGCATATGACGCGCGTACAACCGAGCAGCATATATAAATCAATGCACTTGACTACGGTAGCTTACAATTTGATATTTGCAAATTCCAAGCGACATGCTAAGTTCACACTTTCAGGTGTAAAATTCCGCAAAGAACTCTTCGCATGCTGCGAGGACATCAACTCCGCGGGCGACGACGAACTCACCTTGGCTCGAGGATCGATTATTGAACTCGTCTCGAAGCAAACGTAATTCGCGTGCACGACTGACGCAAGAATATAAGATGCCTTTAGGGAGCACGGCGATCTCTGGCGCGGACGATGCGACGGGAAAGAAGGGCTCTTCAAGAAGGACGTCGTCATCAAGATCGGCGAGGTCCCGCAGCAGATCTCGCCTGACGCGATCGAAATCGGCGAAGAGATCGGCAGCGGCGGCTTCGCGGTTGTTTACAAAGCAAAGTTGAGGCGAAAAAATGGATTCGAGAAGGTTGTTGCGTACAAGAAGCCGAATTATACGCTGGACGACATCGACGAAGTGAAGAAAGGTGAGTGGCTCGCGCAGTGAGACGGCAAATGGTAATTTCGCGTTAGTCATCGCTGTTTGCGAAATCGATGAATAACTCCGCGGGAAACGCCGTTTCTGCGCTAATTTTACGTTTTTCAAACTCGGGACTTCAAAGTGCAATGCGCTAATAACGATTACCGTAGGACTAAGTATGTTTCGCAGGCTCGCGCGCCATGAAAGTGCTTTTGCTCTTGTAGGACCTAATAAATAACAAATGCCATTCCCGATTACGGTAGTGAACCATGTGCCTTGCAGCTCTTGAACACGAAGCGGGAATCTTCAACGCGTTCCGCCATGAGAACATCGTCGGCCTCGAGGGAATCTGCCTCAAAGAACCGAAAATCGGAGTTGTCCTGGAGTACTGTCACGGAGGAAGACTCAAGGAAGTCTACGCGAAGTTACCCGACGTCTCCGCGCAGATCATCATCGACTGGGCGCGCCAGATAGCCGAGGGGATGCACTACATGCACTACGGTCAGGCGATCCGCTACTTCCACCGTGATCTGACCACTTCCAACAGTAGGTCGTTCCAAGCCATGCAGTCCGCATCCAATCGCGTTTCAGTTCTCGTGAAGCAGTCTGTGTGCACGTGCAACGTGGCAAACACGAAGCGTCTCTCCGACATGTACGACCACCAGAACATTCGAGGCGACGGCGTCTGCGCGAAATGCCACGGAACAGCGTGCAACAGACTGACGCTGAAGATCTCCGATTTCGGAATGGCGCGATCGGAGAGGGACAATCGGTAGATTCAGTGGCTGACTGCGCGGCTGACTGCTTTCCTCTTTCAGAAAGAGCGATTTCGGAACTGTAGCCTACCAGGCACCCGAAGTGATGACCAAGGGAGGCACCTCCAACACGTCGGACACCTACAGTTTCGGTGTCGTCATCTGGGAGCTCTTCACCAAGTGCGTTCCGTTCAAAGAATTGGAGGAGGCCTCCATTATCTATCACGTCCGTCATTCTAAGCTAATCCGGCCTATGTAACATTTATTTCAGGTCGGCAAACTGAATCTGAAACCCCCGATTCCCGATAATTGTCCGTCGGACATCAAGCAGCTGCTGACGGACTGTTGGGAGATAAATCCGGATGACCGACCGGACTTCAACGAGATCCGAACAAGGCTGACGCATCTGAAACAGGAGTACGGTGCGGTGGACGACGGATTGAACACTTTCCAGAAGGACATGCGCCACGAGATCGAGCAGAAGATGAGCATCTACGCCAAGATTCCCAAGGGAAGAGAACACGACATTCTGATCCGGGAGAAAAGGTTGATTCTGATGAAATTCTCTGCGTTTTATGACTTTCTTTTGCGTTTTAGTAACGACCGCAACAACGTGATGAACAGCATAACCGAGTACATCAAGGAGGTCGTCGTGAACCAGATGAAGCAGAGGCCCAGGAAAGGAAAAGGACCGAAAATAGATCGATCTCAAATTGGTCACCCGCAAGGATTCAGTCACATCCACTCTGTGCGTCCGATGGCTCTCGTTCCTAGTCCTCACAATTCGCCCTCGCAAACGCGGCATGTGAAAAGTGAGTTTTGATTAAAAAAAAACTAAAATTCGACAAGACGCCAAACTTGATTCTCATTTGCTGTTGTGACTCTATGCTGTCATCGTTATTGTGTTTGTCCATTTCGCATGTGTGGCGTCGTTTTAGGCAATGAACAAGACACTCTGTTCTTCACGCTTCCCCGGAAGCCGCGCGACGCTGCCGTCTGCAACATGATTGACAAGATGCGGCGGCTGAGCGAAGACGAGGCGGCGAAACGGAAGGATTTCTCGAGGTCAACGCCGAATCTCGCAATCATCAGCTGCAGCCAGTCGCCGCCGCTGCAGACCAGGAGCCGAGCGCCGACGCACTCGCACTTTTCGCGGTGCAACGCGCACCTAGCGAGGTGCAACGCACTCCGGAAATTCAGATCGTCGAAGACTTCCTTCGAGGACCCCGATTCCTGGTCGATGCTGTCGACGGAGGCAACGACCTCCGACGGAATCGAGGCAGTTTCCGAACTGTCGACCATCGACGACAGTTGTGTGACCGTTGCTGACGAAATTCCAGGTAGACCTCGAGTTCCCCTCGTCATTCAAACCATCAAAGCATGATTTGTGGTTTTGACTCTGTCGTAAACCCAAAAACTTCTCACTTGCACGTCCCCGTACTTCTATTCGTTTCGTGTGTGGTATCGTGTGGTCTTTCCAGATGTTGTGGTGACCGATGTCAGTGGCGCATGTTCGTCGGATGACCGCGACGACTGGTCGCGAGTGTCCTTCCCGGTTGAAGACACCAACGACGATGACTATTACCAGCCGGGCCTCCGGGCGGCGAGACGAGGTTTCTCATCTCCATTTTGCTTCTTTCTAATCGCTTAACAAACTTACAAAGGCAAATCTGCCCAGAATACCACTAACCTCCCAAAATGCATCGTTCAATGGTAAATGCGCAAATTTCAGATCAACACCGGTTCGACTCCACGGACGACTCGCTGCATGACATGATGTCGCCGAGTCGCTCGACCGCTGGTCGGTCGAGTTCGGTTTCTTCGCTTCTCTCGACGAGGAGCAATCTGTGTTTGACGCCCACGGCGGAGCTCTGTTCGCCGCGGAAGGCATCGAAGTCGCCGCTCGCATGCCTCAGCAAGTTCATGCTCCAGGCGGGCACCGTTCTCGCTGCGCCCACAGGCTGCGACATCAAGAAGCACGCGACGCCCGAGGGCGAACTCCCCTCGACCTCGGAATTGTGCTCCCTCTCTCGCAACAGCCAGAATAGGTTATCTGGAAACCTGAAATCCCTGGGCTTCGAGGGATCATCGCCAAGCAAATCGAAGCAACCGAGCAAACCCGGACGTTCTTCGGACAAGTTCCAGAGAACCGACAACACACGGTAAGCCCCGACACCTCGATTTTCCCTGAATTTCGTTGCAGAGTTTATGGTCGCAAGAAGAAGGATTTCCCGTCGCCGACCTCTTCCGTGAGTCCGATTCTCAGCGATAACGTCCCCATCAGCCTGCAGCCGCAAGGACCTTTCTCCCACTTCGCCTCGCCGGTCCGGATTCCGCCAACGTATTCACCCGCCGCTGCGATCCACAACAGCAGCTACGTGAGCCACGAACGCGCGCGATCTGCCACGGAAGATCGCCACCACGCCGTTCAGAACAACGCCTACGTTACGCAGGATCGAAACCGCAATAGGGCGCATACGGTAGCACCGCCAAATACCGTAACTTCGCCATCGTACTTCCCTACGAAGCCGAGCACCGCGGGTGTGCAAAACTCGGTGTATTTTCCTGTCGCGAAACCTGAAGTCCCCGCGCGCACCGTCGCCGTCTCCAACGACGCGCTTCCACGACCAAAGGATGTGCCGTACCAGAGGTTGACGGTGGACTCGGATACGGTAGGTTACAGTATGTCGCATCTGTATGTCGCAATCTTTTTGTTCCAGCGAATGTCACTGGATTCGCCGGTTCCGATTACGACTCCCGTGAGCTTCCCGACCCCGATGGGTTTGGCGCCGGGCATTCCGATTCGACCCGCGACACTCGACTTCAACACAACGAGCTCCGTGGAGAGCGGAATCTGCACGGCGGAGAGCAGCACGATTCTCTCTCAAGAACGGAGCATCAGTCCCCCACGCGAACGCCCTCCGCCGCCTCCTCTGAAGTCGACGCCTCCGCCCGTGCCTCCGAGAAGAATCGTCGGGCGCGGTCCTTCGCCCTCGCCGCCCGCCTTGCCGCCGAGGAGCTCCCCACGCCTGAATGCCGCGTCTCCATCCCAGGGATGATGGATGACCACACTCACACGAGTATACCATAGTTTTTGCACATTCCAAACTCACACGCCGCGTTGTGCGCCCTGGCGAAACCACGGGCTGCAAGATTCCTCGTGCACTTCACCCTTAGTCAACCAAAACGAATCTAGTTCTAGTTCAACCCGAAATGTGATAAAACACGAGCTCCAATTACAAACAATGACCATGATTACGATGTATGTTCCAGTGAACTGTATAATAAAGATATTTCTGCGGTATTTTTCCCCTAAAGTGTCATCTGAAGTGTTTCACAAGATTTTATTTCTAAGAGTAACCGTATCTTCGCAACAGGCAACGAGCTACCACCGTAGTTGACACTTCTACAACTTGGATATCCAACATATGAGGTCGACATAAACAAAATAGCAGGAAAATGAGATCACAAGATCAATCATCAGTTAACGCGAGCGCCTTCGACAGCAACGCTTCAACAAGCTGCGCATCGGCTTTGTCTGAAATGTTCCCTGTTTACCAAGCAACACGCACTATGAACATACCGTTTCCAGAGGCCTGACCAGTCACATCACGTCCCAGTTCAAGCTTTTGCATCGCAGCAGCATGCATCCCCTCCTCTATCGTACCCTTTGAGATCAGTCGATGCACGTAGACGTTTTTCTTCTGCGAAATTCGGTGGCAGCGATCTTCTGCTTGTTTGTCGTTGTAAGGGTTGAAGTCGATGTCGTGAATGATGATGTGATTCGCAGCTGTCAGGTTGATTCCCATACCTCCAGCTCGTGTACTCAGTAAAAATACGAACAGGTCCGGATTGCCGTTGAATTCGTTGATAAGTTCTTGTCTAAACTTTATTTTTTAACCAAAAGACGGGACGAACTTGGACTTGCCTTTCCATAACAGGAGTCGAACCATCCAGTCTACAGAAAGCATAACCTCTGACATTCAAGTACACCTCGAGAATGTCAAGAAGTGACGTAAACTGACTGAAAATCAGAACTTTCTCGTTCTTCTGCTTTATGGTTGGCAGCAATCTGTCCAGTTCCTGGCATTTACCGGATTGAAGACTTTCTTCGGGGTCAAGCGAAAACTGTGAGATAGTGTCGAACTTTTGACATAACTTGTGGATAGCAAAATCACTCAGGAAAGTCATATCCTCTGCGACATGTTCTGGCTTCTTTTTCAGATACTCTCGTTCCTAAGTCACGTGATGAATGAACAAGGAACTCAAAAAATAGTCACTTACTTTTCTACAAAGGATCTTGGCAATTCGTTCCAACTTTTCTTCGTCATAAAGTTTTCTGGTTAGAAGAGGGTGATTGGCTATCTGCCTCAATTGCATCATTGTTCCTGCTGAAGAGTAATCACCGCTTGACTTTTGCAGTCTTAAATCGACAACACGTGTACGATACATGTCTCGCTGGTCGTCGGTCATATTCACGATATCCACATACTCCAGTTTATCCGGCAAGCTGCTCAGGACGTTGGCCTTCAATCTTCGTAAAACGAAAGGCGCAAGAATAGTTTTTGCTTGTTCGATTGTAGATTTCTCGTATAATGCAGCCGAAGAAGAATCGCCGTTATCTTTTGACTGCTTTCTCTGGAACTGCTGGAGAAGTTGGCTAATGTCGTCACAATAGCGACTGAACAGTTTCGGCAGAGTGAAGTACATAAGCGAAATCAACTCGCACAGGTTGTTCTGAAGTGGGGTTCCAGTAAGCAGAAGCTTTCGTTTTCCGTGGATCTTCATTAAGGTTTGATAACGCGATGTGCTGCAAGACTTCAGCATGTGTCCTTCATCGTAAATTATGTAGTTGATTTTGAAGTGTTTAAAGAATTTTCGATCTTCGGGTTTTGAGCAAATCATGTTATACGTGGTCAAAAGGATGTCCGCTTCATTTTTGATCTGCCGTCTTCTCGACGATATCTGAGCTCTTTCAGCCTGTGAACCGTAGTATGTCTCAACCTAAAGGAGTCACATGAAAAGTACGAACGATTGACCTAACGTACATTCAAGGTCGGCGACCACTTGGCGATCTCTCCCATCCAGTTTTCAATTGTTGATGAAGGAACAACGATAAGATGAGGGCCTGGAGCTCCAGTCTCCTTCAGATGCGTGAGGAAAGCGATGACTTGAATTGTTTTTCCCAGGCCCATCTCATCAGCAAGAATTCCGCTAAAGCCAAGTCTGTCCATCATAACCAGCCAGTTCAACCCGATTTGTTGGTAAGGGTGGAGCGTACATCCCGAATGCAGAGTTCGCGGTTGCGACTGGAGGGTCTGTGTCATCATGCGATTCAGTTCTCCTTTAATCTGTAGAGAGCTATCCTCACAATCGTCCAGAATCTTCTCAAGCACTCCCCGGTTTTCAAAATGCTCAATCTGGCCATCCAGCAAGCCTCGGCCGCGAGACACTTTTGATAATTTTGATTCCTGCAGATTGATCACCATAAACATGAAAAGGAATTGAGCAAAGAATTACCAGCTGATCGAATGATGAAAACGGTCTATTTTCCGAAATGAAGTGAACCAATTTCTCAGAGCTTTTCGGGAGCGCGAGCAGTTCTTCACGCGACGAGGTGTTAAAAAGACTTAAGCATTTGAGGTAAACCACCTTCAAGTCAGCGGACATTCTCCTATTCTCCTGTTCAGTCTGAACGGCACGCTTAAAAAGTAATTACGAAAGCGTTCTCCTTACATCGCTACTATCGCTTCCACTGAACTGTCGTTCCATTGCGTCGATATCTCCCATTTCATTATCTTCGTTGTCGGAGAAAGCGTTATCCGGTAACTCGGGTTCCTCGTCGCTGTCCTCTACATGCATCTCCTTGCGCCGCTTGGCACCTCGTCTCGCTTGCTTCACAACCGATTTCAAGCTAAATTTACCCTAAAAGCCAAACCTTTAAATTTCCTCATACAAGAGTCAACCAACCTGTGACTTGTCGTTGTCGTCCTCCTCTGATGAGGTCGATAAAATTCGAGACCGTTTCGCCACAAATTTAGTGCTTGGCGGAGGAGGCAGCTTCGGCTTTTGGTTGGCTGGTTGATAAGGAGTTCGCGACGACATCCATGGACCCTCATCTGATGAATCACTGAGAGTTCTGCAAACAAGACGCGTTGTTCGCACCTCCCGATAAAACCAAAGGTACGTACCTCACCGTGCTAGACCCGAGAGAGTGCAACGTGCGCCTGGAAGTTTTGGACGCTCCGTTCCTTTCGTCCACATCGGAATCCTCTTCATCCGATGAGAGAATCACCCGCTTCTTGTTAGTATTCATTCTTGCAGGCTTCGGGGAGGATCGAGCTAGTTGCTGGCGCCTGGTGCCGTTTGCGCTTAATTGAATCTGAAGAACTCAGAATTGCCACCGTGCCTCTTATTTTGATAACGGCACCTTGCTAAGAGAATCTCTCTTGAACGCCAAATCGTTCATAAAATCGGAGGACGCCTTCGATTGATGGGCAATTCGGCGTTTTCCCAACGTGACGGTGCAATCCTCATCGTAGCTCATAATCGACAACAAGCTGCTTGAGACCGATGAAAAAGAATTCGACCCGTATTAGTTGCTTTCGCACCAAGGATCCTCCTCGATGACTGAGCGAATTACCTGCAAATTCAAAAAAAAACAACGTTACAGGAGCTCGTGAGAATCGCCGCGGGAACGGGAACGCGGAGAATCAGCTGATTTCCGTTGCAAACAACTCAGCTGCAACGTTCCGCTGACGCCGAGGTGACGCCATGGGAATGCGGAGAGAATTCGCGCTAATTCGAACGAGCGATGATTACCGTCTGCTCGTTGAAGTCCATGCAGCAGAGAACAGGATCAACGATGCGGGAGCTCAATCTCACTTCAGTCAGTTAATCTAATCAGTCATTGTCCACCCATCTATCATGCTAGAGATATGCTGTTTCCAGCTAACGTAATAGGACTAATTAACTACTTGTTGCATGACAAAAAAAACACATTCACACGATGCGATTGAAGAAAACCGATTTATGATGACCAATGCGTTTAACAACAAAACAATGGAGAGGTGCGACTCTGTTCACACGATATCTAGTTGTTTATCTTCAGAAGTCGATTTAACAGCGGACTTCTCGACGTACCGTAACCACAGCATGTCCATTCGTTGCTCCCATGACAGCCTCACTTCGCTCGTTTGCGACTCGTGAGCCAATGCGACGATCAAATAACTGGAAACGGACACCACTACGATCACTGCGAGGGCAATAATCGGTTCGTATCCTAGGTAGTCTTCTTTGATCCTCGCCGAAATCAACCTCTCTGGTTCGGGGATGTAGAAATCTGTCCGATTGTGGGCGTTCCGAACATCTGTTAGGAGACCAACTGTCAGCGGTTTGTCGGAATGGAATACGCACGCGTGTGGTGAAAAAGCACTCTAAAAGATCAGCTCGATCAAGTCCAAATCGAGCAGCTCGTAAACTCACTATTTGAAGAAAATTGATGTAGTATCTGCATCCTTCAATTCGGTCGCATTCCGTTGCCATCAAAATCGTTTTGTCCATCGAAGCGAGTCCAATCATTTTGCCTTGAACCTGAAGAAGAGAGTTTGAGTTGAATGAGTTGATCTGATAATTGCCGAGTGAATGTGATGCATGTTCTTCCGCTTCTGTCCGCTTGAGAGAAACGATTGATTTGAGATCCGATAAAGCCATCCTTTCGTAACGGAGTCGTAGAGGAAGACGGAAGCCCACGCGGGTTGATCCCACACACTTGTAAGCACCTTGTTGCTGAGATGTCGAATGCTCGCTTTGTCGAACGCGATGGATTTTCCTTCGACTCTGAAATCAAACATGACAACTTGAATAACTCTGGAAGCGTCACCTGAATTTGTTCGTCTTTTCGTCGAGAGCGAACTTCTGTTGAAAGACGTCCTGTCTGTTGTCGCCGATCCAGTAGCAGAACAACTGAGCTTCGACGAATGTACATGTCGATATCGGACTTTTCGTGCTGATCAATTTCGTTGTGGTCAGCTCCATTTCCTCCTTAAGTGACATATCGAAACTCGGCCGATCACCAAGCAGTCTCTCCAGGTCCAATCTACAAAGACAAAATGAGAGAAGCCTCTAAACAACGACTTACTCCAACAAGGCGTATTCACCATCGACCAACCGAGTGATGACCACGAGAATCGGAGGCATCTGGTGGCGACGATGCACAAAGTGAATCACGCTCAAGCTCGATTCGTTGCCACAGGGCATCTGTCGGTACTGCTTCTGTGGAAAGCTGAGGCGTTCACCATCAGGCCAACTTCTGAAAAGGTGCAAGTGACAGTCCGCAGTGATCGCATAGCCGATTGTAGCGCGGAAGGGAAGTGTATCCTTCAAGCGACTCAAGGAGCAAGTCTCTAGAAAAATTGAATAGATGCATCAGAACACTGATATTTAGTTAAAGCAAACCATTCTGAAGAGGTACCGAAGTACCGAACATTGCTACGCAGAGTATGAGTGATAACACATTCAAAACGTTCCTCATTGTTTTCCGGTTGACGAGACCAACCAGAACAGTGAAACATTCATAAAGTGAAACAGAAACCAAGCGACGGCGGACTGTCAGACGCAGACAACTCGAAGCAAAGAGAAAAGAAACAAACTGTCGGTTCCATGAAAATGCCTTGTATCCGAGCGCGAGCGCGAGCGAAAATGCCTTGTATCCGAGCAGCGCGAGCAGATCATGGCCACGGTCTTCCCACGCACGTGACACTCACAATAAGCTGGCAATACCGAATGCGATATTTTCGAAATGATCATCGGTCTTACAGTGATAGTGAGTTAGCGGATACTGCTTTTCGTGCAAAATTGCCGTGGGCAATCCATTGACATTCTCTGGACAACGTGGGTAGTCGAATCTGTGCTGACTGATCTGACATTGATTTCTGCTGCATTTATGCCCTGCATCAACATCTGCGCGCGAGAGATGTTCTTTCGACGGCAACACAGGAGCGCAGGAATTTGTTTCTGTGCAGTCAAGCCTCGCGTGCGCAGTGGATTAACCAGCTCATATTATGTGTTTTCAGGTAGCAAATCATGTCGGACCAGAGTGAGTCGTCGACGCTCCGATATGAAGAGGTTAGTGAATTACTGGTCGATATGTTAATCTTTTTTTAGTTTATTCCGTCTATCAATGGAGAGGCGGCAATCAGTCGTGTCGTTACCGTTCCCGAGCCGCAACCTGTAAGTTTTCTTTGTATCGGAGAGTGCGGTTAAGTATTGATTTAGATTCGACAAGCTCAAGAGGTTGTATATGGGTTGGCTTCGGTACAGCAAGATGTCTTGAACCCGGAAGATTTCATTTCTTCTTCGGACGAAGATAACGAACCAGAAGTCCAGGAACCTCGCCGTTATGTACATGATAACCTTTTTTCTGTATCGCTTGGTTATTGAATTTAGGTGCAACCGTATGACCCTCCATACAATGCCGGATCAGAAATAACGCATAGAATCATGCGGGTTGGTTCCTGATTTTTACGGATAAACTTGACATGCTCAATTCAGGAGTTGGAAACGGAGGCAACGACCACGCTAACAGTGGAAGTTGATGAGTTTCGCGCTAAATCGGTATTCATCATTGGTTGTTTACAGCACACGGTTATTGTTATAATTTAGGACTACGGTAGAGGATTCAAGTGGAGACATCCATCTGATCTTTGGGGACAGGTAAACTAGGCTTATGTCGTCGTTTCATTAAAGTTGAGCTGATTTCAGACCCTCGATTCGCATGGACAACGGCAGCAACCCCATGTTTTGACAGACTTGAATTTTATCGTTCGACAGGAAATGAACGCTATGAGAGTATGGAATCATCTAAGGAAATCATGAATATCTATTGTTTTAGCATACTATCACGCGTGAGACTTCCACATGTACTGAAATGTTCGGCATTCCGATGGACAGGGTAATGTCACAGTTTAAACGCGCATCGTTCCTAAATGTGATTTTCAGACTTGGGAGCCTTTGATTCCTAGATGTGAGGCCATCGAGGAAGACGAACTTGCTACCATTAAGGTAAACAGTTGGGTGGAATGCCTTGGCTCGCATCCTGAACTCGAATCCGAACCGCCCAAAGTGAGAGCACCCTACTTTATGTTCTCTTGGCTTACGCATAGCGTTGTTTCTAGATTGACAAGGGAACTCAACTTACGGTGCTTCTTGGTGTCTTTGACCACAGACCGGTGCTAGAAGAAAGGTTCAATCATCGTTATGGAGTAGAGGTTGTTCTGTTCTTCGTTTGTAATTAATTCCCTAACGACTTCTTTTCAGCGTTTTAATTCATATCTCGAAACGTATCGTCGAGACGTCGATCCCTTCTTCGATTTTGTAAGTTGCTCACAATTGAGTCATGTATTTCGCTTTAGGGAGGCGGCGAGGGGCCGAACCTACAATCAATGGACTCAACACTGACAAGGACAGAGCGCCCCTAGGGCCACCGAAGAGAAATGTCGCCGATGAAACTGAATTCCACGAGCGTGGACCGTCTCCCCCTCCACCAGTTCGCGAGATTGTTCGTCCAAACAGTCCTGTCTCCGCCCTCACAGAAATGTTCAAGCTAGACTTTCGTGCTTCTATTGCAACAGATCCCGGTCGTCGATAAGGAAAGTATTATTTTTTGCGTTAAAAATCGTTCTCACATGGTCACATAAATATTTGTTTTTGTAATTATTATATTGGTTGTCCTCTCAACCTTCACCGCATCTTACACAAAAATAAGAACGGAACTTGCGTGAGATGTTTCGTTCTGGAAAAGCAGAAGTAAAGAGGCGCTCGGTAGGCGACGCATCCTTTCAACACTGTCCCACTATTTCTCTGGCGAAGGCTAGTCCCCATTCAACGACAATCATATGCGCGCAGCGGCGCGAGAGAGTACAGACGAACAGAGATTTCTGACTTTATTGTTTTATGCTGAATGATCAATTGAATGCTTCGTATTGGCGAAAGCGCTCGGGCATCAGTTGGCGGCGGAGACTGTAGCCTGTAAGCACGGAGACGGAGCTGATTCCTAGCACGACTCCAGAGAAGATGGTCATCCGATTCTGGAAACTCTCCGACAACGTGCGGCGCCGCGTTCTCTCGCAAACGTAAACTTAATTCCCCGTTCACTTATCGCAGCTCCTCTGAATTGTTCTTACTGTTGCTGACGGATCCGAAGGGCTGCGCTTCGATCTCCGGCTCCAACTCCAGCACGATGTCTCTGTAGTCGTCGTTGAAGAGGGTCACGTTGATCCGGTCCTTGCAGAGGAAGCGCTGCTTCTGCGGCGCGCTGATAGGAACGGAGACGTTTGATGTTCGGAACTCGATAGAGGAGTCCTGGTAACTCTCCGAATAGGTCACGCTATCAAGAACCCAGCGGATCTCCTCCACCTGATGGATGGGCGATTTTATCGTCTCCTGCAATCTTCTTTTAGGGTTTTGTAGGGAAGGAAAGACCTACTGTGGTGAATGTCAGGCCCAGAATCTTCTCCCTTCCGTTCTCGATCCATTTCCCGTTCAGCTGCGCATGTTTGTCCCTGTGCTTTGGGTCCGCGCAGTATCCGTCCAACTTCACGTTGCTTGCGCTCAGATCGACCATCTAAACAGCGCGAATGACCGCGAGGTCGCCTTGCCTCACCGGAGATTTGATGTTCGAGCCGTTGATGTTGAAGTTGTACAAACTGCGCTGAATTTAAGCAGCAAACAGGGTTCGTTGTCCTCGGTTGTGAGTCCAAAGTGCCGACTAACGGCGTCCTGCATCGAGAGATACGATTTGTGGCCATTTCCGAGCGAGTAACCTGGAGTTTGTGGTCTGCGGAGAGCATCGAACCGAATTCTCACCAAAACAGAAAACGAGAAGAACGAGGACGCGACGCATTGCGCCGTGGACGACGACGGAAGCGGCCGATGGGAAGCAGAATGGTCCTTAAGACGCTCATTAAGCACGGAGAACAAATAATCCCTTCAAAGGATTTTTCGTTCGCTCGAGCGAATATTGACACATTTGAGGGGGGGCGGCGAGTATTGGACGCGCAGTTGAGACGCTGAAGCTGCGTTGCGCGAAACGAATTTTAATTTCTTTTTTATGTTGTGGAGCTATGTTTGGTGTTGCGCCTGACCACAGATTATCATGTTCACGGCAATGACAATACAGAAAACGATTAAACCGTAAATTTTGTTTGCTTTCGATCAGTATCGCTATCAAAACAGAGAGAGCGCTGTGATAACGCCTCATTTCGACTTTGGTTCGACCACAATGAAGCGCTTCTTGGCTGCTATAGTAAGGAATCTCTTGAAAAAACCTTCAAATTCTTCGATTCTAGATTTTGATCGCGATTTCCCGTTCTGCCAGTTGCCAGATTGACTTCAGTAAGTTGGCCTACATCGAGTGCCACAAATTGTAAATTTAGTCTGCGAACCTCCTTGCTTCTTCGGCCAACAATGCGTTGGAGTGCAGTGCCAAGCGCTGCCATGCTTCGGCTTCTGTCTCCCCTTCAGACCAACCGCTGCACCGCCTTCGACGACGACTTCCACCTCCACGACCACAACAACGTCGCCAACAACAACAACTTCCACCACGACCACAACTTCGCCCTCCACGACGACTTCACCCACAACGACGACTTCAACTACAACTGCGACAACGACCACCACAACGCCTGGAACCACGACAACACTCGTTCCCTTCAGTAAGGAAACTCTTTCAGCAAATGCCAAAACGCTTGATTTCAGTCTGTGAACCCGCCTGCCTAAGCTACCAAACGTGCCTGGGTTCAGTGTGCCAAGCACTTCCCTGCCACGGCTTCTGCTTCCCATTTTGAGTTGAGATATATTAACAGGACTTATTTGATTTAAATTCATCTTCTTCAATCGACGACTCTTGTGTTGACAGAATTTCGTACTGCTTTTCGTGGATCGAGTCGCTAAAGTAGAATTTGTCCGAATTTCTCCTGACAGCAAAGAGTCCTACCGTCCCATAACGTTCTGCTTCTTCGTCCATTCCCCGAGAAGTCCATCTGCAGCCAAGACACGGTAGAAGAGGATGCAGTTGATGACCAAGAAGAACGTTCCTCCGAAGAGGCCGATGCCCGAAAAGAACATGTGCATCAGATGGCGGTTGAACCAACACCACTGGATCTGCCACACTTGCACGATGAATCGACACAAAATGAACCTAGAAACGGGATTAGGGTCAGAGAGGATAGCCTGAATGTTTACGTTATGATGTTCGCCAGCTTCGCGAGCTTGTATTTTGCTTGTTTCTTCTCTGCTTCTCCCGAAAGTTGCATTACCGAGCGGATGTGCAGGAAAACGCTGAAATTACACGTTAAAAATGGATTGTTGATTGCTTCGATACCTGCTGACTTCCATCAGAAGCGCCCAGTGCGCGTAGGGGATAAATTTCTGCGACATAACTGCGCTGGTGAAGACGAAGATGCTTCCGACGTGGTGAAGAAGCAGCTCGAGGGTCCACCGAGAGATCTCGTGGCGAAGCATATCGGTAGAGTCGTAGAAGAAATAACCTGAAATGACGAGATTTTGGGATTAGAATAGGCGATCTCGTTGGTTACCAATCGAAATCATGGGAAGATGCGCCGCGAAGGGTTGGAACCAGTGCATCGTATGGTTGAACATGATTTCCGGGTACAGAATGAGGAAACTGAGCGACCAGCATCCCGTGATCGCCGAATGAATCAAACAAACGGTGAGATTTCGAAGACGATACTGCCTGCAATCAACGAGATGTCAAAATGCGTGAATCAGATACTTGAATCCGGTAGCCTTCTTCCACGTGAATCGTCGTACAGCAATTCCGAGGAGCTGAAAGAGGCAGAAATACGTGATGATCGGCACGTAGACGTCGCGGGAGAGAAGACGCGACAACGGCGGCGTCCGCAATTCCGATCCGCTGAAGGGTCCAACGTTGTCGTGTGGCTTCAATCCCGCTGCTGCTGCTGACAGCACCCCCGCTTCATCGTATCCGTCTTCTTTCGGAAAGAGCTCACTTAAAACTGAAATTCGTAATTTGAGGAGAGAGCAACGGGAGAGGAACGCACCGAGATTTCCGCAGAGAAGGAGAATCGCAAAAGCACAACGAGTACTAACTCGCGCTGAAATACGCTCCGAATGAGAAGAGTTCTGCCACGCAGTCTCTTTTAAGGTCGATTCCAGACATCCACGGTGGCAGTCGGACGTCTGTTCTCGTGTGCATCGCTGAAGAACGTAGTTACTGTAGTGTTGGTTTGTGTTCAGTTTGAGGTGCAATTGCGGGTTGAGCATCTGAAGTGCAGCATTCAAACCTGCTTTGTGGACCAACCAAGATGCCTACAATCTGCAGCTTCGTTCTTCACCCGAACAGGTTGTGAACACCCGAATTTCTCTAGTTTTTTGAGTTCTAATTGAAGTTTTGAGCACAAAACCCGTTCCATGAGAGAGTTTCTCTGTTTATAAGCACATCGCTGGCATGAAGCTCACAGCAAAAGATGAATTCCCTGCTGCTTATCATTCTCGTATGTTCCGCTTGGCGCACTCTAACCAAACAACTCTGCGATTTTAGGCGTCCGTTTCGCTCGCGGTGCAGTCAGCTGGTTACGCTAGAAGATACGGCGACTATCGATCTGCACAACCAGCGCCTGCTGAGAGCTACGGTGTTGATTTCGGGAACTAAACCAACCGGCGCCACAAACGGTCTTCTCTTTCAGAATGTCCGTCAGGATGCCTTAGAGGTCAACAGTGTTGTGGGCAGAGATGCCTCGCCTCTCCTTGTCACGGCGTTTGTCTTCCCTTCAAGCCTGCGCAGACCGTCGACGTAGCAATTCAATGCAAAAATCCAGATGGAGACTTTTATGGTCCAATTACATATGAAGACTACAGCTAACTGCAACCATAGCTCGTCGCATTCGCTGAGTTGGTTCAATCTACAGTATCCCTGTCATTTCTGTACATATTGTGGTCATTCCATTTCGAAGAGATGCTTAAAAGATGAGAATTTGTTCCAGCTGGTTGCAATTTGGGTCTTTGCGCACCTTGCGGCTTTCTCACAGAACGGCAACACGAGAATAGAATCACACTTGCTCCATCCTCACGCAATTCTGCTCCATTTTTTCAAAATCAGTGAAAAGTCGGCTTCTCTGCTTAAACCGGATTTGCTCAGATGTCCTGCATTGATTGTCCCAGTTGTAAAAGTCGGTCATTTGGCCGTACATTGACAAAGTCAAAAACTGCTTTTATGGCGCTCAGTCGTCGTTGCTTCCAACGCAAAATGAAGATGCGCTAAACTCAACGGTAAAAAGCGGAAAATGCGGATGTAACAATCGTAAGCAGTTCGCAACTTTACCGCTTCCCGAGCTACTTCCTAGAGCGCGCGTTTTTGCGCACTTACAATGCAGATAACCTGTTATGTTCTCGAGTTTTTGCACTTTGCGCGCTTCCTTTTTCGCAAAAGAAACCCGTTCTCTGCGCTCCTTTTAAGGACGCTCTCGACGAGTGCAGAAGATGCGCACTAATTAGCTGATCCCCTCGCGTTAATCCTCTCGTTTCAGAGGAGCGAGCGGCTGCATTAACTTTCTGGGTCGCAGTACTCGCGTCCTAACTTCTGCGACTGTTTCAGGTTGATTGACACGGATGCCCACAATGAAAACTCTCATCGTTTCCCTAATCGTGAGTTCTTCGCGTTCACTTTAATCCTTTTTTGAATTTTTCTTTTTAGACACTTTCTGCTTGCGCTGTTTTGGTCGAATGTCAACTCGGAGGACTCCTGGGCGGCATATTACCGGGGAAGGGTTTGCCTCCGATTCCTCCTTTTCTACCGCCTCTTCAATTGCCCGTTCAACCGCCACCTTCGCAGCCTCAACCGCCACCTTCAAAGCCAGTGCAGCCTCCACCATCGCAGCCTGCGCCATCCCAGCCTCAACCTTCTCAACCTCAGCCTGCACCCGCGCAGCCTCAACCCTCCCAGCCTCAGCCGCCACCTTCTCAGCCTCTTGCCGACCTTGTTCCTTTCAGTAATTGCAAATCTATCGGAAATTTACTGATTTAACTCATTTCAGCGTGTCCCGGATGTCTTTGGGGTCAAAAGTGCTGCGGAAGGAAGTGTTTGACGGAGCCCTGTCACGGCATCTGCTTCCCCTTCAGGAAGACAAACGACCACGGACCGTACGAGACCGTTCTGGAGTGCATCGGAAATCCTGCGTCACAACAACAGCAGGGCAACAGCGTCGCTTAAGATGATTTCCTTTAAAGATAAATATTTATTCTTGTGACCGTCGCACTCCTGACATAACGAAAAAATCGATATTACTCTACCGAGCAGCGATGTCCGAGTGGTTAAGGAGTTGGACTTGAAATCCAATGGGCATTGCCCGCGTAGGTTCGAACCCTGCTCGCTGCGATAATTTTTGATTTGCATCGGGCGAGCTCTTTGTGCTGTTTGAACAGTTCTGGGAGCTCGTCAGTGCTGGAGGCGTTGCGCTGTCGATTCTCACGTGTCCATTGATCTCGAATAGAGCCCATAAGAGCCGCTTCAAACACGCTTTTATGGGAACACATACAGATAAGACAATTGTGGATTACCGGTCATGAAACAATACTTTCAACAACACTCGTGCGCTACCGCGTGTACACTTACCACACGCACGCACACACCGGTACTTTTCACACGTTCGGTATATACAGATTATGCCGAGTTACTTACATTCAGGAGAACTAAATGCGCTTTGTACAAGTATTTTACATTTCCGAGTCAGCCGTGGAGGTCGACTCGCGAGGAAGGAATGTTGACTGAGCTGGTGATCATTCGATTGAGCGTTTTGCTAAAGCAGTGGGTTACGGTAGGTTTGCTGGATGTGAACCTACTTAACAGTGGCAGGAAGGTAGTGAGCGTAAGAGTTGTGCATTTGGAGGTCGATTACTCTGACCGCGCAGAGGTCGAAGAGACTTGGGGCTGAAGTGGGTGCATTAGGAGTGCGCTTGTAAGAGTGGATTATCTAACAGAAATCGAGAATGTGAAGATCGGCGAGGTCCTGGAGGGAAATGTTGAAGTTTTGCTTGGAAGGAGTCGTTCCGCCAAAGAGGAAAACCCTCTGGCCGACGACCACAGTGCATTGACGTCTTCTGGGAGTCGGGCAAAGGCCCAGCGCCCTCACTTCGGTCCATTTGCTGGTGGCGGCGTCGAATTCAAAGAGCTCGTTGTAGTGCTTGTTGTTGATACTGTAGAATCCTCCGAAAATGTACATTTTGTTGTTGTACGCCCCTGAAATCCGTATTTTGATCAATGCGAAGTGGCGAAGACTGCGCTTACAGGCAGAATGAGATCGTCGACCGGTGGGAATGTCTCCCGACGTGTTCGGCTCCGACCACGCGCTCGTAGTCAGGTCGAGAGCCATCAGCTTGTCACAGTAGAAGTCGCGGTTGCTGTGGAATTGACCCATCATGTCTCCGCGGCCACCGAAGACGTACATTTTGTTGTTTATCACCACCGCGGTGTGGAAGTCGCGATACTGTGGTGGATTTCCCTGAAACAGAGTTCTTCGATGCCGCCCGCCAAACCGCTTGTCAACCTACCGTAGTCGTGATTTCTCTCCATTTGGACGACGTGAAGTTGTAGCAATAGGTCTCGTTGGAGAATCTCTGGAATTCCTCCTCGAATCCTCCAAAGACGAACATGTTGTCGTCGACGACGACCGCCGAATGACCGTCGCGTGAGGGGGGGACTTTCCCGCTCACTTCGATCACTCTCCACGCGTTCTGCACCGGATCGTACTCGTGCAGCTTGTCGCACGCTCCCTTCTCGTCGTTCCGTCCTCCCCACACGTAGGCTTTTCCGTTGTGCGCGACCACGGTGTGCCCATAGCGCTGGTATGGCGCCGCACCTCCGAATCCTAGATCGATCCGCGAACTTCCGTCCTCGAAGTCGCTTTCGTCGTCTTCGGTGAGGTGGTACGAGGGGAACGAATCGAGCGGCAACGACTCACAAGAGCGACTGGAGGGTCGACTCGAACACGGGGAATCCGCGCTTGTTAGACGGCGCCACTGGTACGTTCCTGGAACAAATCGCCCTGTAATAATGCGCTTTCGCTTCACACGTTATTATCTTCTCGTTACAAGCAAAAAGCCCGCAAGTCAACGTAAAACTTTCGTTCTCAGCCTAAAACCAGATCGCCGACTGGTCGGTCACCGCGATGGCTATCGGAAACGAGTCTCCTTGCGTCATTCGAACTTTCGATTTTCGCAGATAACTGAGTCGCGTGGCGCGCTGATCGACTGGCTAATAGGGATTCGCGTTTGCGCGTTCCGCGCAGGAGGCGACTGATAAGAATCAGAGTTGGATGAGTAAGCCGCGCGAGAAGCGACCGGCGATGATCAGACGATTAACTGGTGATTTGAGTGGAAAATTGGTTCTGAACCGGATAGGCGGCAAAAACACTCAAAAGCGCCGATCCGTAGCTGCGTAATGGCGGCGTTGATCTGTCGGATCCGCGAAATCCCCGACCTCGGAGAGAGGTCAAGTCATTCACAAGAGATGGAAATTGCCGCAGATCTGCGCTTCTCACGCAAACTCGTTCTGGACGAAGAAAGATCTTGAAAGAGCTGATGTTATAACTATAATTATAACTGCAAATCGCCAGCTTTCCTGCGGCTTTTCAACGTAAACCGCTGCGTCAGCACACAGTGTGACTGCGCCTCTACTAATCTGCGACATGGAGAGTCGCGTCATAAAGCAAAATTCAAACTGAAATGCACCAAAACTCACTTGTATCGAGGACGTGGACGTCGATGGTCTTCATGTACTTGTAGCCCTTTCCGGAGAAGTACCCTCCGAACGAGTAGACGAACCCGTTGATGGCAACGGCAGCGTGGTTGACGCGCCGAGGGCCGTTTTCCAGGTGAACAACCCACTTCATCTCTCTGATCTGAAACGAAACTGAAAGTAGCAAAGCGGGAATCTGAACTGAGGCGGCGTCGGGCGTTTGCGCGGCTTAAATGATGCAACGAAAGTGATCTGCGGCGGCGGCGGCGCGATGAAGTTGACGATAAAACCGAACGCCAAAGGGCGCGCAGGAAAACTCGTTTCGCGCGCTGGAGACAACGCGGAGTGGGGCGCAGAAGGTTCAGACGAGAGGAGCACGCAGCGCGTGTTTTGCGCCGATGCACTGTGTGCGGTGGGTGAGGTTAAGATGGATGGAGCCAGATCGATAAGGCGTTTTATGGGTTGCCAGAGAAAGTGCGCGATTTTATCGGATTCTGATTAGATGTCTGTGGGCGATTGGCGGGAAAGAGCGAAGATTCCGCGAACTCAGAAGGCACAGAGCGCTGTTTTTGTATTTGACTGTCGCGGGAGGGAGCGGGAAACGCATTGCGTTTGGCGTTCTGATGGATTGACCTGCGCGGAAAGGAAATGAGTCAATCCGAAAATTGTGATCTTAGCGCCGCACGCCGGTGAGTCCATTCGATCCTCGCTCCTATCCTTTTCGGGCGTTTGAAGCGAAAAAACAGATCGATCGCCCACAATTCAAAAGCGGATTGAAGCGCCGATCTCCATTTTCCATAGCTCAACGCTTTGTCCTCATCTTCCCTCACTTTCCCTTCCTTCTACGAAGACGCTGCAGCGATCAAGGTCACTCAGGTGGCAGACATGTGGTACACGCACACTTTGATATCGAATTTTGATGCTATCGCCGAGTCGCACCGCAAATCGCGCTTCCGCGTTTCAGTCAGCACGTTTTGTTAAACTCGTTCAAACGACTCCGAAAGAGTTTGTTTACTTTTTAGCGCAATCCGAATCGCTGCGTGAGAAATGATCGTTTCTAATAACGCTGCTGCTTCAGCTGTCAACGACTACGCGAGGGTCAAACTCGTTCTGCAAAAGGCTCGAAGCAATCTGTGAGATCTAGCCAGCTTCTTAAAACCCTCCGGACCCTACAGAATACGAATAAACGAAAGCCACAGATCACAAATAATCGCTTGCAGGGATCCAAAGCACGCAGTTCCCGAACAACGACATCGAACAAAATCAATTTCAGTTTGGTCTTGACACTTCGAGTGGATTTCTCACCTTCTAACGACCAAAAAACGTCGAAAACCCTAAACAACTCGAGAAAGTTCTCAAGATCAGCCGCGCAATCGAAAACATTCCAAAGGAATCGCTCTGTGTGCGGCGGGAACGGAGGCGCCGAGAGGGGGCGACGCAACCCGAGCCAGTTTCGAGCTTTGCCGCCACTCAGTCGGCACGAATAAACATAACAGTCGGAGGCCAATGACTTCATTACAGCGGTTATGCTGCTGCTGCTGCTGCTGGATGCTGTTTTTGTTGACGCGTAATGCGGTGACGGGTAAACTGCGGTGCGCTGTGGAGAGACGGAAACGCTTTAAGCGGGAAGAAGGGCGGAGAAGTGATAAGATAAGGAGAGCCGGAGCCACGTGAGCTCTTTGGTCAGCCCGAGCAGGGAGTTTAGAACTTTGACCTCCGGGTCAAATGATGAAATTTGAATCGTGCGGAATGAAGGCACAGCTGGTACGGTCCTGTCGCGCGACGCTTTTGAATTCGAGCTAAAAGGTGCGCTTTTAGGTTGCATGAACTGATCAAAGAACGCAGTAATCAAGAAGTGAACGAGTACAAGTGAGCGCAGCATTGCAAAGTTTCTTCTTGCGACAGAATCTCCAAAAACCATCTTCTTCCCACGTCACTCAAGGTGACTTCAACCAGTTTCCCCAAATTGCGCAATTTCCTTTGCGATGGCGATCGCAGATAGGCGCGGATCCAAATTCAGCAGCTGAAGATCGCCACCGCACGACAGCCCCAACCAAGCCAGTTGTCTCGCTGCGCTTCTGGTCATCGAGCAAAGTCGACGCGGTTTCGTTCACTGATAGCGCTACAGTTCAGCTGGCACTCCGAAGGGCAAACGTGACAGCCAGCTGCGTCTGATCTTCGAGCGAGACGCTTCGCGAGCCCAAAGTCAACAAAAACAAAGTGATGACGGAGAAGCGCGTCGCAGGCGGCGGCGGCGGAAGGATCAGAGGCGGATCGATTGTCGCGACGATGCTTCCCAATATTGTGCCGCGTGCGCGCGTCGTTTGCATCGCCAATGGTGACGAATTGGGTTGATTTAATAGCAACGATGCAAACTCCAGTCTTTTCCTGCAAAATCCACTTTCGAGTTGCGCAGCGAGAGAGGAAGCCAAGTTCAAGTCACGGTTTGTTTTTGATGAATCTGTTATTGCTTTTGAAACGCAAACCCGTTTCTCCAGGTTTTAAAACGACGGTTGAGGAACTGATCTGTGCACCTAACCGGTTTTTGCTTACAAAAGACGCAATAAAAACACCCAAACTGACTGCGAGATTTGGAGTGGAAACGGAGCGGAGGCGCATGATGCTAAGAACACAAACTTACTCCACATGAATCACGATTTTTTGGGAAGAAGCGACCGAACTCCCGTAGATAAACCTATCTGTGACGAAAACGAAGCGAGTCGCGTGGCCATCGCCTAGCAGTTCAAAGTCCGTACGTCCGTCGCGTCAAAATAAGTAATAACCGATTCAGAACAAACAAACAGCGCCTTGAAGGGGAAGAGTCGATTAATTCGTTTCGAAACTGAATTTCTACCGACAGCTGTCGACGGAGAGATCGCGTTGACCTTGGTCGAGGAATTGAGATTGACTCATAGCAGTTGCAGCAGCGGCTCTCTCCGGCTTAACCGACGAAAATTGATCGTCGATCGAGTTGCGACCTTTGATGACGCGCATGAAAGTCGAAAAAACGCTCCGCTCAATTTTTGCACTTTGAAATCAGGAATGATGAGGCGTTGGCATTCGCTTTTGCTCGAAAGAGAGGGAAAATCGCTGGATATGAGGATTGTGGAGCTGAGATGAGGGCGACGAGTATCGAGAATCTGTGCTGCTCAACGTCTCACGCAACGGCCGTCCACACTCGCTCTCATTATGCGTTTATGATAAGGAACATTGACATTCTAACATAAGAGCCTATCGTCCTACAGGACTAGAAATTCGATATCTGCGAATCGAATAGAACAGACAAATCATTTTCTACCTGCGGAAGCCGCTGGAATTGAACGCGTCATTCCAAATCCTCCCTTCTATGCCTGCGCGGCAAAGGTGCCTCAAAAGAAACAAACCTGCGACGGGGTGATAGCGCTCGAAAAGATCCTCGGGCGATGCGCTTGCGCAATTGGTAAGTGGAACACAAGATTTTAGCCGTCGCCGTTGACCATGAATGCGGGGAGGAGCGATTGGCGCGCTGACAGGTTTCGGCCATAGCGGCCTTGGGCAGGTTGCCGGCCGACGCACGCTCTATGACAGATTCGCGTGGTGCCCCGAGGCGCAAAGCATCGCGTAATAGCATGTTGTCGCAACCTCGTGTGAAGCACGGTCTGTCGTTGTCGCCGAGTGTTGACTTCTGCGAGGACGCAGAGCAGCGATACAAGCAAGAAGCAACCAGTTCCACAGACTGATGTGAGTCAAGAAATCAAAAGAGATCATCTGCTCGCCTTTCAGAGGAGTCGAGGCAGCGGATTCGTGCTGTAAGTGGATGAGCGGTCCGTAACCGTAGGCAAATCAAATCGAGAGTCGGAGGCCACGAGTAAACAGCGATTGATCCCAATCACAAGCATCGAAATAAACAACAGGCAGTCGATAGCTGGAAAGTGTTAGATGATTACTCAAATTACGCGCGTCGCCTACGCGTAAATGCCGAATAAAAAACCGAATAAAAAAATGACACAAAACGACGTTTTCGCAGAAATTTTGTCGGATCGCGCGGGAATCACTTCAGGCAAAAGGACTGCGGGAGTACTGTATGACGTGTGTGGTCGCGCGCAGATTCTATGGAGATTGCCAGATGGCGGTGCACTATGCGTTGAAATGCAAACTGTTTCGCAAAATTCACGAAAATATAATCTTGGGGAACTGTTCGCAGAGCTGAAATCCATCTGCACACGCGACTTCGCTTCATTCCGTCCATTTCTATGGCATTTATAACCATTTTGGTGCCGTTTTCTATCTGGCTTTTGCTTGGCTAAATGTCAAACCAACTGACATGAGCAAACCGAAAAGGTTCCCGGCACAATTCGTGCGACCTTGTTTTGTTCCCTTTCGATTATGTGCTTGATTGACAACTGCGCTTCACAAAACGCCCCTCATCGTCCTCAATCACCATCATTTTTATGTTTAAATTACCGTGATTCGCCTCGCAGAAGACAAATCCGATTGAAAAACCAGTAAATTACGGTATTGTTTACGCGGCAATTACCGCAGAAGCCGCTGACCCCCTCTATAACTGTCGACGCGTCGACGAGGCGGATCATTGCATTGCAGTTATGAATCCTCGTCTCTTCTGCGCTGTCGTCTTGGTAAGTCGCTCGCAGCGCTCAACGTCTAAGGGTGGTTTTTTCTTCAGATTTTTGCGATTCTTTCGCTTATCGAGGAGGGTGAAAGCCGCCACGTGAAATCGCCGTCGGGCGACCAAGGAACGCGAAGCGTCGAACTCGCGAGTCCAAACTGCGCCCCTCTGTCTGGCGGAGACAGCAAATGCATCGCAAATCGCTCTGAGATTCTTCGCACTCGACTTCTCCCGGTGAATGATGAACGGTCGCGTCCTTGTGATTGTGCTTCTCCTTGTTGTTTGTCGAACCATTTTCGGTTCGACATTTTGTGGAACGTGAGAATAAATTTTTGATTGTACACCGTTTGTAACTCTTCACACCATTTTTAGATTTCTTTACTCCGTCAAGATCGACCGACGTAACAGAACAAGTGGAATAGGAAAAATGTCCGTGCAGGATCCTTCCGAAAATAGCAAATTCCGAAGTGAATATCTCAATGCGAGATTCAAGAAACTACCCGACCAGAAGGAAAATAGCATCGATTTCATATACTGTCCGACGCAATGCTTATTTCTGGTACGCTTCTTCGCTGTATGTTTCTCTATATGCCACGTTTCAGCAAGTATCATTAACATACAAAAAGGAAACCGGCAACACTGCCCGCGACTCGCGGAAGAAAGTATACGTTAGTTCTGAAATTCTCTTCCGCGGATGGTGCGCCGATCCCGATACCGACGATGACAATCTTATATACGACAATCTCTGCGCGTCTAACGGTATCTGCGAATACGATTCCCATGGAATACTTCACATCAATTCAAACAAATGTATGGGACTAGTATCTGTCTATGGTCAGGATGAGTTGACAAGACTCAAAATCTACAGCTTCGTACAGAAATGCTCGTTTTTGGCATGCGAAGATCATCTCTGCAATCTAGAAGCTTTGCAGACGTTCTTCCCAAAGACGGTGGGTATGGAAGAAGAGAATACGGCGGAGCCAACAAACCCTATTGCTTGTGGTACTCCTGAATATACGAAGTGATGCAAAATAAATTATGTATTATGTGTAAATGTATTGTCCTTCTCTCCCAACCGCATCACAGAGAACCGCAATAAATATATTAAACGCTCCTTACCATCACTTCGTTATTACACATCTCATAAATAATAGATTAATCAATTTTTACAGTCGAATAGATTTTGCTGACGAATTTCGCTGTTCCGAAGTATCCGATCATTCCACACATCAAGCCTAGAGCAAGGCTGAATAGTCCCATGTATCCGAAATAGAATACTGTTTGGAAAAGTCCGTACATTCTAAATATCCATGCGGCATATATCACGCAAAAATGTGCTGATCTGTACCTTGTTTTGAACATGAAATAGTAAATAGAATACAGGTAAACGTAGAAAGCAGTTGACGCCCCGGCCATAAAGCTTGTCCAGTGCCTGAAGCAGTCGTTGATCTCATAGTAGTACAATTATTCCGACTTACCATCTGTAATCTTCGGCATTCAAAAGGAAATAAGAGCAGACAATCGTGACGCATGTTGTGACAATCGCAAGAATGATGAGAACCAGAAGCATGAAACCATATACGTAATATATCTTGTAAGCCCAGAAAGAAGTGAAGATGAAGTACATTTCAATGAAGATAGAACCAAAAGGAAGAATTCCACCCATCAGTACAATGAGCCAGGGCTCCAAGAACCATTTCTTCTCGGGAATGGGTCTAGGAACCGCGTTCACACGGCATGGGTTGTTCTTCTGTCCATTAATATTTCTTCCAAGAATTGTTCCAACCAGTGTAAGAGGGAGAATGACAAAGACGCAAATACAGGAAACGGCAATCATGGTTAGGAATGGAATGGCTCTCGAAGCGTGGTAGTAGATGGCAATAAAGTTTATGGCAAACGCCACTCCGGAAACCAAAGCGGGAAGCAAGAAGGCGCTCGTAACCAACTGTTTAATCCAACGCTTCCCTCCCAAACGGGCGTACAGTCCGCCACCAGTATACCCGTTAACGGGAGCTGTCGCTGCATAAACGAAGATAGCAGCACTCAAGAGCGATCCACGCCTAAACAAGCACTAATTATCTTGCATGAGTTCAGTTTCCTTATTACTCAGTGTAGAACTCTCCAATGATGGCAAGAACAATCGTGATTAAGACCGACGAGAACACGTGCCATCCGGTTCCGATGCACGCGGAGAAAAGCATTGGGAATGGTGGTGGCCTAAAGATGTCCCCGTGAACTTGCTTCCACCCATATTCATCTCCGAGATCGCGATCCTACAAAGAATCAAAAACATAACAAAAAAGTCAATAGCATACCAAATCATCAAGATCATCTTCTTTCTGATAACGCGCATAATCCTTACGAAGAGTACGCACAAATATCATCCAAACAAGACCGACAAGGAATATCACCATCATGAAGGAGTTGAAGATTGAGAACCAGTGAATCTGAAAACAAAATCAAATATAAGCATTATTCAAACGATAATATAAATCTAACTCTATGCTGGAAGAAAGTGGGGTCCAGATATTTGTCGAATCGGTCATTGAAGTTCACAGATGATGGCTTGTAGTTGACCTCGTAAGTAAAAGTAAGTTCAGCGCCCTTCGTGAGGGTAACCAAATCAGTCGTTGACATGTTAACATCAACAATCTAAACTCAAAAATGCAAACGGAAGAGATCGTTGGGAAAACCTGGTCATTGTTGTACCCAATGTCAAACTTTTTATGGGTGTAAAGCTTGACAACGGGAGGGTTAACGGTTGAATCAACTTCACCGATCATTCCCCAGAGCGGCAAATCATCAATGTACATTTGATACCAATACTGGTTCTGCACGGCGTAAACAAATGCATTGAGGTCGTCGGTGCTTAGCTTCTTCGAACAAACCACCGTTTTGGGCAAGTTCTCTGAAATTGATTGTAGACGTAATTAGAAAAATGTCAGAATCAAAACTAACTCTTAAATCTAATGTCGAGACCAGACAATTCGAGTTCAACTCCGAGAAGCGCTTCTCCAAGTGTTTCGTGGTAATGTCCGAGTTCTGTGACGCCTCCTTTACAAAAAGGCAGTGAGAAGTAGGCGTAAGTTTCTTGACGGTTGCTATACGGGCCCACTGTGTTCATCCAAAGAACAACTTCGTCGTCCTGCTTGTAAATATGGTCATGCTCATCGGCTTGTGTGACGGCTGCGATAAAAAGGCCTAAGCACAACAAGGCAAGACTACTGCACCTACGCATCGTAATCTGAAACAACGAAAAGTTGGTTTAACCCAAAAGAAAGAAAGCAGGCACGAGCAGCTCGTCGCCGCATAAAAAACAACAGCTGCTGTCAGTGAACGAGCGGCAACAGCACGCAAAAAAACAAGGCGAGCTTCTCTGTGAGCTGAATACATGGATTTCTTTCGCGGATATTAAGAGATACGCGTGAATTGATTTGCTCGCAACGCATTTCGGGAGGAGAAGGAGAAGGCAAGCAGGTAGAACTCGACGAAGAGATGAATGGCGAATGGGGGACATGGTGATGACGTGTGGCGATTTGGAAGTCGCCGAAGGCAAGCGAGACGTCGACGGTTGGCAAGCGGCCAGGCAATCGACGACGCGTCGGGACAAGACAACAGGAGCGGGAAAATTCGCGCGTTCGGATCTTGCGTTCAACCCGACGTGCACCGGAGATGGAGATACGCGAGTATCCAGTGCAATGTAACTATGGTTGTATCGACATCGACGGCCTGTTTGATACACGTTTCCATGGCGAGTTTTGAATTTCCGTAGCAACGTAGATGGAGTGGAGCTTCTCTGAAATCAGAATACCGTAATTTTCGTGTTCAGTGCGTCGTTCCGCTTGCCGTTTTTTGAAGTGTCAATCGCCGGGTCACTTTCAGAATGTGGATTTTATATTAGCCGCTCTTCGTCAGACTTCGGCTTTCATGTCATCACAATGGAGTCTGTAGCTACAGTAGTCGCTTCTGTAGTCATTCCGATTGGCTATGTGGGATTCATCCACATGTTTGACTACAATGGCATTGACCGAGATCACCCGGAGAGTCTGAGGAAGCGATTTTTCGCGGCGTTTCTTCACAATGCGCTGTCGGTTGGAATCAGCTATGCTCTGCTACGAGTAAGCGATCTGTAATATTAATTTACTCAACTCATCTCCTTATTTTAGCATCTCGAGAGTCCTTTCCACGTAATGGGATTCCACGTTCACGGAACCGTAGCAGCAGTTGTCGGATCGTCTCTCCTAACTGGCGTCTTTTACTTGGGTAATTTCCTTGAGAAGCTTCACGATGAGCTGCACTATCCTTTAGGAATAGGATTGTTCTGTAAGTCGCTTCAACGTCTTCAATATTTGATGCGTGTTTAGCTCTGCGAAGTTGGATGGATTCACTGAGTGAACTGACTTTCATCCGCAACACATTCATGGCGCCTCTTACCGAGGAGATCGCATTTCGAGCATGCTCCGCAACATTGTTCTACAACTGCTTTGGATGGAGGGGGGCAGTATTCGTCGCGCCCTTATTCTTCTCGCTGAGCCATTTCCATCACATTTTTGACGACATGCGGAAGGGTCTCTCCAAAAAGGAGGCCATTCTGCAGAGGACATTCCAAGCTACGTATTCATATCTATTCGGTGTATATGCAACATTCCTCCTCATGAGAACAAGTAAGAATACAATATGCAGCTATACCTGATCGCAATATTGATTTTCCAGATCACATTCTAGTCCCTATAGTCAGTCATTCAGTTTGCAACAATCTTGGACTTCCAAATTACAGTTTCGAAAGTCCAAGGAAGAACTGGACGCGTGCTGTTGTTGCTGGTCATATCATTGGTGCTCTCAGTTGGGTATCTCTGCTTTATCCACTCACATCTCCAGAATTATATCTTTTGTTCTAATTGATTTGCGATGATCTGTCTAACATAAGTGCTTTATCATTTATTCTGTTTTCCGTTGATGTGATTCGTAATTGTGCATATCACAGCTTTAAAATCTGTTTACACCGGTTCAAGTTTTGACTATGAAAAGGTTTTAAGCCCGTTCATTGTCTTTTTGCGTAGTGGCATTTTAGCTTTTTTGATATATCAATTAGAGAAATCTTTTATGATAAGAAATGAGTGTGGAGCTTTCAATAGCGAAACGTTCACTGATGTGGATCGTCAAGGATTTCGACTATAAAACGAAAGATATTACGAAAGGAAATAACTTGAGGAGGCTACGGGACGTGATCAAGAAGAACGAAGCGATAATCGAGGAATTTGTGGACGGCTTGTTCGAGTACCTACGGAGAGATGATTGCGATGTGCGCTTGGCTGTGCTTCTGGTGACCGATTACTTCTTCCAGAGATCACACGCGTTTCGTACACAAATCGTGGAGTCGCTGCAGGTTTGATGTTTATGAAAAAAACCTAATTCGATGCTCACATCAGAGCTTCCTGCTTTGCACGGCGGAAACCGACCCACTGCGGTATCCCTTACCGGAACCGCTAACCGCCGCCAAGCGATTGAAAGCAGAAACGCTGAAAATCGTGAAAATCTGGTACGAAAAGTTCTCACCAGCTTATGGGAAACTCAGAATTGCGAACGACTTTTTGAAGACATCAAAATCATTCGATTACGAAAGAGTGGATGCGGCGATGAGAGTAGTGCGATTTCTGTAGAAATTTACCGATGCATCTCTTTCAGATTGAAAGACAACAAGCGGAAGAAGAGCGTCAACGGAAAGATGCGATTTCCACAAGAGTAACGGAGAAAGTTCAATCGATTTTGACCGAAAATCAACCGGAAATTGAGAAATGTCTGCGTGAAACGAAGAATGCAATCGAGATACTGTATCCAATGTTTCTTAATGTGGGAAGCGACTCGATGGTGAAGGAGAAAGACCGCGATGCTCGGAATCTACATGGATATTACGCTGGTGATGAAATAAAGATCAGCATCAAGCCGTCAGATACGCTAGTGGAGGAGGACGAATCCAACAAGGACCTGTTTGAGTCACTAAGAGATTCTTACAAAATGTTGAATTTTTACTTGAAGGCCGTGGCGCGCTGGTAAGAAGATTTATTGATTTATTGTATAGATTAATGTTCATAAGGTTGCAAAAACTGAATAAGCACATGATGGATTCGAATCGCGAACTCATGAAGAGCCTCCTTGATTTCAAGAACGAGATCCAGGCGAACATCGCCAAATGCAAAGATTTGAAAGCCGATGTACAAAAGAAGACGAGGCGAGCGGTGAAAGAAGGAGAATCAGAAAGCGAAAACGACGAGGAAGATGAATTCTTGGAGCTCGAAGAAAAAGAAGGTGGAAATGATTGAAATGCATTATCGAACATCTTTGTAGGGATTGAATACGACTTCAAACATGACGATTTCGATGATGTGCCCCAACACGTTTTGGACAGAATTGCTCGCATGGAGGAAAGCGAAAAGGACTCAAACAAACCCGGCCCGAGTGGCGTGACGATTGTCAATGACCAGAAGCCGTGTTGCTCAAAGGATATTCGGCCTTGTGTGCCAACTGTTCCTTACGGGTTGGATCTGAAGTACTGGGAAGACAAGGATGCAAAACCTGCAGAGTTGCCGAAGAACGTTTTTGATGGAATGAATTATTGGAGAACTGCAGAAGCGTGAGCTTACGGATTTCTTCTGATTTTTAGCTATGATTTAAGGGATGTACTGAACGATTCCGCTGAATCGTATCAAGTTCGCCTGATGACCTACGTCGGCGATGAGAGAGAGTTAGGACCGCAGCTGACCTGTCGAGCCAGAATGAAGAACGGACAGCAGTGTCCGCGAAAGGACAGGAAAACATGTCCATTCCACGGCACAATCATCCCGAGAGATGAAGAGGGATTCCCGATGGAAGAGAATGGAGACGTAGAAGCTGTGCAACGCGACAAAGAGAGAGAAAAGAAGGAGGAAGAAGAAATGGTTCGGGATATCGAACAAGTCACTGGAGTCTCCCTCACGGGCGGAAACAACAAAAAGCCCACGAGGAGCAAAGATGAAAAGACGGAATCATGCCAAACAAGAGACAGACTATCGGTTTGTTTTTAAACCCTGCTTTTTCGCCTTTTCACAAGCACGTTTTTAGAAGAAGCTGTTTGATAAGAAGTCGTTAAAAAGAGTTACGGATACGTTGGAAGCGATGCGGCAAGCCAAAGTGCAAAAGCACCATAGTCATACTTTCACTCATGCCCTGCAACGGAAATAACGCTTTATCGTGAGCATAAATTTGGAGATTTTAGTTGCTTTCTAAACTCATCGCTCTCTCAATCATTTCACCCAAATCGCTACGAGCATCAGAACGGTCGGGAAATTCATCGTCTTGGCTGCTTAGACTCAATTCTCTGTCGGGTAGATCAAAATGATCGGCGCCTTCCTTGTCGTGAGGGAAATCAATTAATCCGCTGGAAGAACTCGACAACGTGGATGGCGGTTTTGCGTCGAGGGCGAAATCAGAATCTGAACTAATGGAGGTTGCGCCATGCGATCTCCTGTCATCGCTTTTCTGGCTTTCGTATGAAAAATGGGATTCGTCTGAGCGCTGCGACGAAGAGATGCTGGAAAGGCTGAATTATACACTGAAAAGAGAGATCCGCTACCTCACTGAAGAAGAGGAAGTCCCCGTCGAACCTCCGCGCATAATCTGATCTCTGATCGACGTTCTTGGTTTTGCGAATTCTCGCTCCTCATAGTTTATTTCGGGTTCCATGTAATTTGTAGATTCATACGGGTACAAATCGGAGTGAGCGAGGATTGCGCGTCGACGGAACTCCGTCTCGCTGTCCAACTCGACTCCGAGGTCGTCGAAGCATTCCAGCATCACTTTCTTCATTTTCTTCTGAACTTGGGAGTTGACCACTCGGCGGATGCATTCAGCCTACCATGTTCAGGTGTCCTCTCCGCTTCTCCATCTCGTGCGCGAAGGCGTCTTTGATAACCCGATCGGAGTAGACGCCTCTGACGAGGATGTCGTCAAGAACCGAATTCTTGAATTCTTCGTACTCATCGTATTCCTCTTCGGCTGACGACATCCGCTGCGGCGATCGTTCTTCGCGATGTCTTTCGCAATGTTTCATCGTTTCCTGTTGTCGCTTCGGCGATTTCTCCGAAGTCGACGTCTAAATAAATGAAGGTTAATCTCGCCTCCAAAAACCTGAAATACCGAATAAGATTGCGAAGACGACGATTTTGAATTCGGACGCGGCAGTTTTGGGTGCAATTTCTTCTTAGGCGGTTGATAGTTCCTACTGTACCGTAGTTTTGAGCCAATTTTACTGAGGTCCAATGGAGGCGGTTTCGGGGGATTGAAGACCGAGAGGTTGCACATTGACCCGCTGCTGTACCGATTGAAAGAATGGACTGTTCGACTACCCGTAGACGTCGAGGGACGTTGAATGAATTGAGCAAGTTCCACTCGGCCGCCCTGAAACGCAAATCCACTAAATACCGTAGCACACGCGCTAACTCTACCTGATATTGGCGTCTGTTGAGCGATTCTACACTCTGCGACCTCCTCGCCGCATTCGAGGTTCTGTAATGAGAACCTGGAGAGGAGGAAATTGAGTCGGAAAAGAGGCGCGCAACTCACTCTTGGGACTATTGAACATGGAGTACGGCGGCGAGGTGTCAACAACGGCTCTCACCTGGCTGTAGAGGCGATAGTGGTGGCTGAAAAGTCGCTCAGCTTCATCTCTTTTCATCGCCTCCAAAATAGCTGCGAGTCGCCGCCGCCGTGCGGACACGACATAAGTGAACGGGACACGAGCGCGACGTCCGCGCTGTCCACTGCGTCACCATGGCTACAAAAGATGTTTCGTGTCGACGGCGGTCACTCACTCACAGCGCTTAATTGATGCTTCCGCGCAGGTGTTATTGGCTTACAGCGCCGTCGTGTGCGGATAAACCCATTAATGAGAATGATCGATAGGCGTTTCTCGGTGAATTGGGGAGAAATGAGCTTGCGAATGAAGGCGTCAATTGGAGGAAGGCCGGGGCTCGAGATCTGGAATTGGACGCAAATTCATCTCAAACTCAAGGCAGTTTGCACGGTCACACAGATGCAACTAACCGACCTCTTCAAATGATTCAACAGAACTTTTCGCTGCGAGAGTTCTCCTCTTATCACTTGCGCTGTCGTCACAAACGGAGAATCACCTTCCTTCCCACTGCGGGCCTCATTGACAGCAGCGAACCGCTGTGCAGTCAGCCAGCCAGCAGTCAGTCAGCCTTCCAAGATGGTCCTTCCAAACGCAAAAGTAAGTTTGCATCGCGTTTAACGAGTGTTCAGGTCAATTTCAGACGAGCGTTGGACGCCCGAAAGGCGAGGGAAAACCCACGAAGAACGCCGAAGCGGTCAGACGATGTCGCGAGAAGGTGAGTCATCTTACAGACCAGAATTAAATGGGTCAGGGGCGCGTTTGAGAGAAAAATCTGAGAGAAAACCCGGGACATTTTCGTGTGCATCAAATTTGCGCTTATTTTACCCGCATTTGCTCCTCAAATGACGCGCGTGCAAATGCACAGCCGGGAGCACATTGAGACGTTACCGTTGAATAACAAACGGTTCCATACAACCGGGAATCGATCGAGTAGCTTCTCTGAAGAGAACGCCTTCTTCTGCGTCCTCAAAGTTCGCAATTGCAAATACGAACTAACCTGGTGATTGCTGAATCGATTGTCAGTCGATGACGAGTCGAATCACGTGCGAATGGTTATCAGGGCGAGTTGAGTCGCGGATATTTGCAGTGCAGAGCGCTACCCAAACAACAAACCCTACGGTTAGCGGAACAATTTCAGCAAAAGAAGGAGATCCAGAAACTGGACGAGGAGAACGCCGCGTTGAAGGCGCAGAACAGAACTCTCATCCTCAAGGCGCAGCAGCAAAGTGCGAAGATCGAGCAGCTGGAGCGTCAGATCGCTGACCTTCAGCCTCCCACCGTCGACCCTCGCAACTCTGATCTGGCCACGTTTCATCTTCAGAACGAGCGCATTTACAACCGCCGCAACTTCAACAACGACTACCCTCATCCCATCAGCTTGCAGAACGAGCAATATTGTCCTTACCCGACGCCTCAGCAGGGGCAATGGTAACTAACTACAGTAACACTCGCGTCAACTTTCGTTTGTAACGGTTTTTCATTCAAAATAAATAACTTCAGTCGATATGTACATGAGATTATGTGGTGAAAAGCGCCGACTCGCGGTGTCAAACATCGAAAAGTGCGCCGGCGACTTGGTGCATGTAATCCAAAACCATCGTCAGACTATCGAGCAAGTCGTTCATGCGAAGTCGCGCCTCAACGTCGGATTCCGCGAACTGCGGAACAACTTGGTCAGCGGCAGAGCGACTGTGGAGACGACAAACGAAAAGATCGTGGTAGGTGTACTGTAGATCGTCGTACACTTGCGCAAAGACGGATTCATCGTGGCCGTGGTTGGAGGCGATCACTTTGTACTCCAAGGCGACCATCTGGAAGTGACATCATCAGTGCTAGGATTGATTATTTGAATCACCTGGACGTGGGAGATCAGCTGATGACACGCGCTTTCTGTCGGAAAATCCATTTTCAGAAAAAAGACATCATTTCCATGGCGAACAACGGGCTTATAAAGGCCAAGAAGAGGCGTGGTCAAATGTCTCTCAATCGCCAATCACTAACGATCGACGATAAGGACGCTAACAGCACAGGCCCAACCAAATTCATCGCCCCCAAAGAAAACAACATAAAAGCAAACTGGCGCAAGGAGGTTTGGATGTAAACATCGGTGTTATTCCAAATGTTATTCATTCTCTCCGTTTTCACTAAAGGTGCTACAATGCATTGTTTGCTGAGTTCACGGGGAAGGCTTATCATTAACGGCGCCGTCTGGACAACCTTCTGCTCATGGTCAGGTGATTTTCGGAGACGGAAAACGTCTTATATCAGTATGATAAATGTAATACTAAATATGGGCGAGACGAAAAGCGCCGAGCGTGATGATCTAAAAATAGAACATCGTAAAGATGAGCGATCGATCACGATTGCACGAACTAAATTTAATTACGTTTAATTAACGCTTCTACTAAGCCTTCGTATGCACAAACGCAGTTACTCATTCAAAAAGTCCATATTGACCTTGAAGAACACGTATGGAAAGTATTCGTCGCCCACTCCTATCGCCTTTAGAGTGAATCTATCCAGACCCTAAAACGAAGCAAGTGGATAACGGAGCATATACACATTTAAGAACTATACTTCTCCATGGGAACCGCAAGCAGTGCTATCGAGATGCTTGTACAGTTCATTCAATTCAAGGCGAATACGTCGCTGATAGCCATTCTTCGGTAGAAGGACTGCGGCATTAAAACTAACGGGTAGACCAAATCTAAAAATTTTTTTATGAGAAAGCGACTAAATAGCAGGCTTGCGCACCTCAAAACAGATTCATTAAAAACTCGTAGCGCTTTGATGTGTATAAGGGCTGAGAAGGCCTCACCAAAATTCACTTTCAGCCATCTGGCAAGCGGGGCGTAGCATTTCTGCCTCTGCTGGAGCAGACAATCGCGTGCGTTGCGTCCAGCTTCCCGTATTTCTTTATCATAAACAAAGTCGCGGACAGTGAATCTGAAAATATAGACAAGTGATACAAAACGACAGAGACAACCGACTTCTTTTTACAGGCAGCTTTGAATTGACTGATCACCCTCTTAAACAGAGTAACGGAGTATAGAGAGTATTTGCCTTCATCAAAAATCAGCCTAGAAGAGTGCGGTACGACGAATTCGGAATAAGTGGCATAATTTTCATTCCAATCACTGTCAAACATCTTCGGTACAATGACCATGATCGTCTGAAGGTATTCGGAGCCGAGAATGAAATCGTCGGCAGAAACGAGATCGGACAGATCCCTGACAAGAATTGAGCCCCTGAAACGCACATCTAATCGCTGCGAATGCAAAAATTGTCCTACTTGGAATTCCTATCTATTGCAGCTAATTTCTCGTGGATACTGTTGTAATCTGCTGTTCGTAGTTTCAGATTCCTTTCTATTTGATCCACTTGCTGAACAAAAAAACGAATCAATATAAAAAAATTAATTATGCTCACTCGTGCAATATTATCTTTGATCGTCTTAACGGGCTGCTTTATAGGGTATCTGGCACCATCCCAACAAAATTTCGTCACAAATGAATGCAGATCTTCTGAAAATCAAAATATAAATTTCTTTTAAATGATAGGAACGACTTACTGTTCCCTACGACTAAATTATCCGCCAGCTGGGCATGCTGTTCATGGAGAATTTTCGCAAAGTACTTGGCAATCTTTCGCACAAGCCTAAACAATCACCGCATAAATATATTTTTTAAAAAACGCGAAAATCCACCCACGCTTCAGTTGTGCGGTCCAAATCTGCCAATTGATCGCTGAGGAAGAAGAGATCGTCGAGTTTTCCAACCTAAAAGGTGAAAAGAGCAAAACAGAAACAGAGAATTTACCTTCAAATCGGGGACGTGGAATCTTGAATTAGTGGAGAACTTCGAAATGGCGCTATTCAGCTGCTCCCACGTTTCATGCGGTCCGACTTCGTTCGGCACGGCGACCAGCCAGATATCACTGGAACCGGTGGATGACATCGCTGAAAGTACATATCGACTTGACGAAATAATCCGGAAATCTTCAAAAAATACAAATTTCGACTTGATCACCGAATCTTGTTCGCTGACACGAAATTGAGAAACGAATTTATATTTACAACACAATTAAATATTATTACAATCAGACCAGAGAACACGAGATCACCACTCCATTTCAAGATACGATTTGAGGAAATGTTCGTGCACCTCGGTGAAGATCGCGTCGCAGCGGCGAATCTCGTAGCGGAGCCAATCGCGCTCGTTGTTCACTGCGTGGCGGTCATCCTTTAACTTGCCGAACTCCGCGCAGATCTTGTTGAGAATTCCGAACGAGTTCTCCAGCACGTCGAGGAGACGGTACTCGAGAACAATGCGATGTCCCGTTGGAACGCGACGAGTCTGAAGCCAAAAATGAGAAAAGAAGACAGCAGAGTGAACTCACCTCGTGTTCGTCGAAGATCTCAAAAGCTTGGCACGCTTTGTCCAGCAACTCGGCCATGATCTCGAATCGGTCCTCTTCGAGCGACTTCTCAGCGACGTTCAGTGCCATCATGCGCTCCTCCATCGGCTTCACCCACTCTTCCGCTTCGGCCCATCGCCGTTTAATGTCTTTGTGATACTTGAGCGCCATCGTTTCGGGCATATCCTTCATTTTGGAGAAGAACGCCAGCGGCTTCGTCTTCAGCTCCTCGAGCAACTCCTTCTCCTCGGCATCGACCTCCTGTTGAGGATCTTCGCTCTTTGCTTCGGTCGGAGCCGTCGCCTCGTCGATCTTCTCCGCTGCTCCGCTCACTTCTTCCGCCAACTCGCGTTTCTCGATGACTTCCACGGCCGCCATGGTTGAACGAACGTCCATGCGGCTGATTCTGGCGTTTTTTTAAACGTTTTTTGAGACATTCCTGGGTGACGTGTCCGCCAAAAGAAGTTTCGCGAAGCGGGAAGAGTTGTCTGGAAGTTGTTTTCAGACAAAATTCGCTGCTTTGGAGTTTTATTGACGGCATCAGCGATCAATCACAGTGCCAACCACTCTCCCTCCACTGGAAGCATTCTCGGTTCCTCAGAAATATCAGCAAAACACTAACCATAAGTGACATCAAATAAAAATTATCGCAGCGAGCAGGGTTCGAACCTACGCGGGCAATGCCCATTGGATTTCAAGTCCAACTCCTTAACCACTCGGACATCGCTGCACATGGGACGATCATCTGATATTTGAATATACACAAAACCATACTATATTCAACTCCATTCACAATTGACACTGCAAGACATTGACCTGATAAGCTCTTTTTTAGGCGCAATCGGTTTAGTTTATCAGACGATGACCGCTACGCACTCCACTGTGCTTACTACTTGCCGGGCAATCTCTTCCCAGCAGGTCGCCATCGCGTTAGGATCGCAAATTACTAAGAGGTGTGAAACGTGTGTGCAAATCGCAAAAGGCATTACTAATCGGGGCTTATAAGAGATTCGCTGCGACCGCGTCCGTCGTCATTCCGCTGTGCGCGCACTCCGCTCGTCTTCCTTCCACCTCCAATGGATCCTTCAACTTCGAAAATCCGCAAACTCGATGTCGAGGTCAGTTAGCTTTTCCGAATTGCAGTCGGGTGACGTTCGGGCTGATTTCAGGCGTCACATCATTACGACCATCTGCTCCAACAGCGGTGGAAAGCGCGACTGGAGCAAGCGGAACTGAAAGAGCGCTACAAGAGGGACAATTTCCGCATTTCGCAGAAGAGAGAATCCGACTTCCCCGTATACAATAAACGACAACAGCGGTATCCAGAGCCGATTTCCGTCCAACAATTGCTGCACCATCGCTCCGGAGGTGAAAATCTCGATTTCGACTGCAAAAACTACAATTTTGGAAAGAATTGATTCATTTCTGTGCGAATAAACTTTTGCCCTTAACACGCGTCGTGAGCGAACGTTGGTAACAGGGTCGCTCCTTCTTGCGACCGCCAACCCTCTGCCGCTACTGATAAGAGTTGTTGTCTTGTATCGCGGCAGTCCATCCTTCGCACACCTCGGTGATGCCACGCGAGAAGTTTCCCGATCATCTGGTTTCGAAGGGAGCACTGAGGACCCGAAAATGTAGACAAAAAGTTGGTCATTTGCAACGTGAAAAATTCATTTTTCGTCTTTCAGAAAGAGGAGAATGATAGCCGAATTGCTTCTTTACAAGAATGAGGTGAGAAATTAGCCAATTCATCAGTGATTTCTGTCAATTCAGGTGAAATTCTTGAGCCAAACGGTGGCCGACAAAGACGAGGTAAGCGCTTTTATCAGCAAAAACCAACGAAATCAATTTTCAGAAGATCAATGCTCTTCAGACCAAGAGCGAAAAAGACGAGAAAGCGATGCAACAACTCGGCGTTCAAAACGCGGAACTGCGGAGACGCATCACGGATCTCCAACGCATCGACCCTCGTGTGAATCCGGAAACTTCATTCATTTCTGTTTTGGAACCTCAAAGAGGACTCATCGCCAATCGCCGCAACAATGGGAATCGTATTCCTCCGCCCATTCGATTGGAAGAGCAACACGATAGCGATATCTCATGGCTGGCCCATTTTAATTAATCGAGGCGATCTGCGCAATCGTCCAACTCTCCGCGCGCATAAATTGATTCAAATGACGAGAAAATTTATTTTGAGTTCAATGAAACAGTTGGATTCACAATGACGCTGTTGAAAGGTTGAAGTAGCGGATTATTGGCCATGAGCGTCCTGTGGAAAGGCGAGAAAAACGGCGGCAAATAGGCCAGACCATTGAGAGATGAAGTTTGAACGTTGGGTTGACTCAACGGAGCTTGCGAATTCTGTTTTTCGATGATTTCCTTCAGCTGCACGAAAAGCTCCAAATTCTGCTTCCGCAAATTCGCGACTTCCGACTTGATCGAATCGACTTTCTTCTCCAGTTTTATCTTCTCGTTTCTCCTCAACTGATACAAGCTGATGGGCGATTTCAACGTGATTGTGGCCCTCGGCGGCCTTCGTTTCTGCGGTTGATGCGAATTCCGCTTGAGGTTGTCGGCGATCGACTTCACTTGCGTTTTCAGCTGACAATTTTCCACTTGCAGCGACTTGATTTTGCCCCTCAATTCGTCGTTTTCGTCCGCCAGAACCGAGAGTTCTTGTGTTCTCTGAAAAGTCATTCTTAGGATCGTTCTTCATCACGCTACCGTACCCTTTCTCTGAATCTTCGCTGTCGTTCGGCGTTTGGAGTTAAAGGGCCTATCGAACGTTTCCGGCCTCCTTTTGCGGCCTGAAACTCACAAGCTCAATATAGGTCTCTGACAGCTGCCACGGGCTGAGTGGGGAGCTCAATGATCGTCCTGCGTAAAGACCAAAGGCCGCCTACCGTAACGACGTTACAAACGGTTGTTTACCTGCAGCTCGAGAAGTCGCTGGTCCACGGGCACTGACGTCAGATCGAACGATTCTTCGCATAACATTTCTCAACCGAGCGAGCGAGCGTTCGGCGTTAGCAACAGAGCGGAATGGTGTACGTTAATAACCGCTCGATCTCAAAATCGATATTGATAAGGACTGATAAGACTTGTTTTGATCTCTCATTCGGCATTATTGACGTTGACAAAATACCCAACTGCGTGACAATGTTTGTGATTACGAGCTTTAAGAGCAAATGCTACAGGGAGGCATGGAAGGCTGCGGTGAGTCAGCGCCGATACTAACGGCGAGAAAATGAATGATGGACGAACGAAAGTGTGCTGGATCGATGAGTTTTGCTGACTCATAAACACAAAGACGATGTTTGCTGATGGGAGTGAACGCGCGATTTACAAAAGTGGAAATAGAAACTGCGTAAAGCGATCGAAATTAGCCTGAAGTGAAGAGACGTATTGGACGAGGTAAATCGTGCATCTTGGCTCGGTCACTTTTGGAAGCTTCCACCCCACGGAATTGTCCGTTTTAGTGATTTCATTTCAACAACCACTGCGTTAATGCAGTTAACCCAACGGCCAATTCGCTGATGCGACAGACGCTCAATGCCAGTGTTATCTGGCTGAGACCGCGTGACTTCAAACCCACAGTCTGCGGAGCCCCAGTCTAGCGCCTTCGTCTGCTGAAGCAGCTGATCTCGTCTCTTTCCGGAGTTGGACTTTCTTTCGACAACAAATTTCAATTTGTAATTGGATTGGGCGATGATATCACTTTCCCGCAAGCAAACAAAGGAAGTGAAGTGACAACGATAACGAAAAATGTTAATAGGATTCGACCACCTCGCGATAGCAGAGAATTTGCACACGATTTCATTTGAAGTCTCCCGGGTGACTTTACGGTCTGCAATAACCGCCAAAGAAAAGTTTATGCAAACAGAGAGTAGATCCACAGCAAAATCTCTCTTTCATTAGTCCGAATTCGCGCTCAAATCGACCTTCACTGATTCCTGTTCTGCTGACCTTGATTGGCATTCTGATTCTGATCATTTCCGTTGTTATGCTGTTGGTGCTGCTGCTCTTCTACTCGCGAGACTCGCTGCTCCGGGCCGCGGTGATGAGTTCCCTAAACAAAGCGCGTTTATCAAGAGCCAACGAATATAGGAAACGTTACCAGTTTTGGAAGTTCAGTGTCCTTCAGCGACGGATTCACAAAATTGCGTCGTTGCGGCATTCGGAATTCTGAAAGAAGCGTGTCAGTCGTACAACATAAAAACGACGAACCTTATCGAATCGACCGCGTTTTATGAGAGCTCACTGCGTTATCGCCAACAACGATTCAGCGCTAATTTGATCGTTGACCCGTTGTGGCCCTACATTGCTACACACACTGGCGTCAGGGCTGTTTTGAAATCGTTAATTACTAAAAATTCAAAGCGATTCATTCAAGAAACGCATGCCATGAATTTCGGAAATGCGACCGTAATTGTATTCTCTGGCTCAGAAGTCAAAGGATGCTTTTCACCCCGAAAACCAAGAGACGGTGCAGCGCTGCAAGATTGTTGCTGGAGCGGGCTATTAGACGCTAACGTGTTGATCTGTCCGCTTCAAACGCGCATTGCAATGTGGGAGTTATGGTACATTCTCTCATTATTTGATATAACAACTCTCAATATGAAATATTTCAATCAACAACAGCGGAAACGGAAAGACGAGGGAGTCGAATCGAGTCGACCGGCAGATCATCTAGGAAATGGAGCAACAACAACGTCCTTTCTTCTGGCTCTTCTTCTCCAATTCGTCGTCGTCATCGTCATCTTCCGCGTCATTATTCTCCAGCAGCGGCTGCTTCACGGTATTTGCGGTTGTCACTTCCGTATTCACGTTGCTTTCGGCCTGCTCTGCGTCGACGTTCTGAGGTGCCTGAGGTTCTTCGTTGTCCTGAGGGGATGCAATGTTCACTTGGCCGTTGCCTTCTTTGATCGAGGGTTCTTTAGCGGTACTAACGCTGCTTCTGTCAACATCGAGATCGCCGTTGTTCCCAGTAGCATTGTCAGTTGATTCGGATGCGGCGGAAACGGGTTCGACCTGAGATTCCTCGACTTCTGCGTTTATTTGCGCATCTTCAACAGCTGGATGCTGTCGAATCGGCTCAGCGGACGCATCAACGGAGGTAGATTCAGATTTGAGATCCTCTGTGACTTGAGCGACTTCAGCTCGATCAGTCTGCTCACCAGGAGCTTCGATCTTCATGACGCTTTCACCTGCTTCGCTGACGATCTCAGCGGCTTGCAAGTCGGCCACCGCTTCATTCTGCTCCTTGACGACTTCATCAACACTCTCGGATTTCTCAGCGTCGTTGATCGCAACATCAACGGAGATGTTCACCTCAGCAACTGCAGGCGCTCTCTCCTCGTTATGGATTTCCTCACTCTGCTTCTCAGTAACATCTTCTGGCTTCTCCTCCCGTTTGACCACAACATCCTCCTTTGCTTTCTCCGCCGTTTTCTGCTCATCGCATTTATCTGCAACAGCGCTTTCTTCCTTTTCCTCCTGCCGCAGAACTGCGTGCTCCTCTTGGTGTTCTCGTTCCTCAGCGGCCTGCGCATGAACGCGTTCCTCAACCTTCACATCCGGCTGAGGACTGGCAGATTCGATCGTTTCCATTTCTGACTGCAAAGCGCGAATTTAACAATCTGCACTCTTGTAAGGACAACCTACAGTATCTTGCAGCGATTCCTGGTCGTCCGCCTTTGCGTCTGACATCATCGAGAATGACTCGTCGCTCTCGCCTCCATTCCCCTTCGGGCTTCATTCTCTTTGTCCACGGCGCGGCCGTTTTGCACGATGTTCTTGCCGTGGTAGAAGATGGTCCCGTTGCATTTGGGGGTGACGCGGACTTCGCAGACGTGTCCGAGGCCGGTGCGGTAGGCCTCCACGAAGGAGAGTGCCTCGCACTTGAAGAGTTCGTTCAATTTCTCGAGCGTCAATTCGACATTCAGACGCTTTCTGACTTTCAAGGCGACATCGGAGATGCGGATGACTTTCGACTCCTTGATGAGCTCCTGCAAGGCGCCCACGGTGAGGCTCTTGGGTTTGACTTGACTGAAACGGACGGAAATGATCTTCGATCCTCGGGCGACCCGACGTACCTGTGGTTCTTTCCCCTCTTTGCAGCGCTTCGGCTGCGACGGTGCGTTGCCATTGCGTAGCCGATGAGTGAGTCGAGTAGCGTTCCTTCTAGTATGTTGACGTGTGTGACTCCGACAAGTCACAGTGAGGTGATGAAATTAGCCTGAAAACACAGATTTTCATGAAACTGCCACACATATTGCAATCTCGGGGGCGAACAGAAGGCGCGTCGCCATGAATATTCATACGCTCGTAAACACGATTTTCCCGTTTTCCCGCCAAAGAACAGATATGAGTTTTTGCAATCTGTAAACTCATAAAAACGACATGTCGCACGTTCGGCCAACGGCTAGGTTCTATATAACGTGAATTATGGAAATGACAGCGAGCCGAGTCGGTCGGGTGGAAATGCGTGCGGAAGCGGTGCAAACGCTTTTGTCGCATCGCAATCGAATTGAAATGCAACAGCGAATGACGTCTCTGTGGAACACGTGAGAGATAAGCGCCGAGAGCGCGGGAGAATCACGGAAATCGGGGAGGAAAGCCTGGAAATGCAAGCGCTCCGTTTGCAGAGTAAACGGATCTCGGAGCGCGGTGTCCCTAATGAAACACCGCTAGTCAAACGATTAGCGGAGAAGCTGCATAAGCGCGCCTTCTAGTGTCATGACCAGGCTAATTACTGGAATTAGCGAGCGCAGGCGAAGGTTACACTCCCTAATGAGCGCTGTCCTTTGGCGGATTTCGGAAAAATGGCGCCGTCAAAGGTAGATGACTCGCCCACAGGAGAGCAGACCGAAGGGCAAACCGCGATTGTCCTTAGGAGGGCACACGTAGTAGGAAACGTGGCCCCCGACCCACAGGAAATGCGACACAATCGATAGGACGCACTCGCACGCAACTTGGAAGCAAAGCGAACTTTGCGCGGATTGCATTTCACAGTCCGCCTCCTCCTGAAGACAACTTTGAGGTGCGTGCAGCAGAAATGGCGGTTGCGCTACCGATCGCCACGAAGATAGCAATGCCAAAAGGCGAAGGAAGAGGCCGCGCGTTGTAACGTCCGCGGAATTTGCAGAAATTCCGCTTGCACGAGGTGTGAAAACACCAAATTGCGCTTCTTTTTCGACAAAAATAGACTACGGCGCGTAATTGGACACCACACACATCAACAAGTGCGACAAAATCAAGATGGATTGCGGCGGCCATCGCTGCAAGGACGCCGGAACGATGAATTTTCGAATTTGACACTCGAAAAAGTACAAACCACTTGTTGTGGCTGAGCGCCGTGAAGCAGAAATCACAGGACCCTCGGTTTGTGGGCGCGACAAACTGGAACAATCTAAGGTTTGAGCTGAATGAACGATGAACGCGGAATGCTGCATCGACTACTCGCAATCCCAAAGTTGTTTCCGGACTACAGCAGAAGCACGAGCGTCAGCACCGAAGGATCGCGATGATGAATGGCGCGCGCCGATCGCTTTTTCCACTTTTTTGCCGTTATCGTCGTGTTCCGAATCGTCACAAGTGCTCGCGGAACATAAGTTGTTTATCGCCAGCGCATACCGTAATCGCGCAACCGAAACGCCGCCGTCCGCCACCTCTGGCGAGCGCTACATGTCGGTTATGGCCGCCAGACAGCCATAAAAACTTTGGCACCAAAATCAGGGAGGAAATCAATAAATGGGGCGACAAATCAATCGCGCGCATCAAATTTCACTTTTCGCCTTCCGCAAAGTGCATCTAATTCCGTCAACGCAACAATCGAAGTGACAAAATGGAGATTGATCGCGCAGAGGGACATTCCAACGAAGGCGACAGTCCAAGCCCGGTCGGCAGGCTAATTCGAGCACCACAGGCCGTCGCATAGCTCGCAGACGCAATTAGCGCACTTAAACTAAACTTTAACGTATCGCGTTTCCCGCCGCGCGCGCATAAAAGAGATTCCGCAACTTCGCCGCCGCGAAAAGTGACAAACCGTTGATGAATCGGTTCGTCTGCTGCGCAAAGACGAAGAAGCAGCCAGCCGCGCGTGCAAAAGCATAGATCGGTTCGGATGCCGCCGGAAGCTAATGGAAGACCGCAGTGACGTGTGGGATCCCCCACGGCGTCTGCGCCGACTGTTACAACGGATTCAATTGTAAAAAACCGGCGCTTCCGCAGCGTTCGCACGGAGCGTCTGCACGCGAACAACATTATAGTCAGATGAGGAGTTTGTAAATGGCGCGCGGAGGAAGATTCTCGTTAATCGAACGCTTTGACGAACGCGCGCGCGCGGTGTAAACATTTGCTCTGAGTATCGTTCGAGGTGCGCGGACGTCACGTAAGTAACCAGAGTAAACACTCACTGTGCACTTTGCGAGTGCGACTTGCGCCTCCGTCGCCCTCGCCCCTCGCGACTGCGCGATGCCAAAAACAGATTTGCAGTCGATCGCCGCGAGGGGCGATCGCCGCGTCCCGCGAAGGAGGGAACGAGCGCAGCGTGCGTACAGCGCTAATGCGATTACGTCCCAAGTCTGATCTTATCAACTCCGATTGAAAACCTGTCGAGGAGAGGATCGCGCCGCGCGCTCCTCGCGGCGGCGACCTTCGAAGCGCGAAATGTAATAATGAGTGCTAAGATGGATGAAGATGTCCGCGCGCGTGAAGTGGGAGATTGACGGACCGCGCGACGAGAAGAACTCGAATAATTAATACCTAATGCCGGGCATTCGAACAAAAATTCCACGAGAAACAACCTTGAATGGCGAGAATTGGCGATTTCGTACATCGAGGGCTCGTACGAACCGCTGAACTTTGGAATACGACCGTATGTGTAACAGAAGTGGATTCATTTTTTGTGTCAATATTTGGCTTCCACGGAATCGGTTGATCCGCGGTGTTATCGGCGCGGGAAAGATTTTATCGCAAAAGGAGGTTGTTTACAGGTTCGGCGTTTGTTGGACAACGTTTGGCCGCGACGATTCTCCGTCGTCTTGGAGAGAGAAGAACCTCAGTTATCTGTCCAAGCTGTCAATCAGCGTGTTGATTGCAACCGGTGCGAGTTCAATGTTGTTTACCTAGTATTTAGAAGAACGTTTCACAGTTCTCGCCTCTAATCTGTAGGGAAAGACACACAGAACGACGGGATTCTTGTATCCCAACGTGCTGATTGACTTTGAAGAGATTACGCGCGCATCGCAGAATACGGAATAGAACCGAACATACAAAAAGGAATCGGAAATTGATGGAAAGTGAATCTGCTATGCGAATCAACCTCTGCAAGTTGAAGTGCGCCTGTAAACGACTCCAGTGACCGTATTGTGACTTCTCCTGTCACTTTCAGTTAACCACTCGAACATCGCTGCACATCGATTTCACGCGTTTCATTGATAATATGACGGATGCCAATCGATACAAATACCTTGTACTGCTCTTTACAGTGTTAACTGAAAGTGACAGGAGAAGTCACAATACGGTCACTGGAGTCGTTTACAGGCGCACTTCAACTTGCAGAGGTTGATTCGCATAGCAGATTCACTTTCCATCAATTTCCGATTCCTTTTTGTATGTTCGGTTCTATTCCGTATTCTGCGATGCGCGCGTAATCTCTTCAAAGTCAATCAGCACGTTGGGATACAAGAATCCCGTCGTTCTGTGTGTCTTTCCCTACAGATTAGAGGCGAGAACTGTGAAACGTTCTTCTAAATACTAGGTAAACAACATTGAACTCGCACCGGTTGCAATCAACACGCTGATTGACAGCTTGGACAGATAACTGAGGTTCTTCTCTCTCCAAGACGACGGAGAATCGTCGCGGCCAAACGTGTCCAACAAACGCCGAACCTGTAAACAACCTCCTTTTGCGATAAAATCTTCCCGCGCCGATAACACCGGCGGATCAACCGATTCCGTGGAAGCCAAATATTGACACAAAAAATGAATCCACTCTGTTACACATACGGTCGTATTCCAAAGTTCAGCGGTTCGTACGAGCCCTCGTGTACGAAATCGCCAATTCTCGTCATTCAAGGTTGTTTCTCGTGGAATTTTTGTTCGAAATGCCCGGCATTAGGTATTAATTATTCGAGTTCTTCTCGTCGCGCGGTCCGTCAATCTCCCACTTCACGCGCGCGGACATCTTCATCCATCTTAGCACTCATTATTACATTTCGCGCTTCGAAGGTCGCCGCCGCGAGGAGCGCGCGGCGCGATCCTCTCCTCGACAGGTTTTCAATCGGAGTTGATAAGATCAGACTTGGGACGTAATCGCATTAGCGCTGTACGCACGCTGCGCTCGTTCCCTCCTTCGCGGGACGCGGCGATCGCCCCTCGCGGCGATCGACTGCAATCTGTTTTTGGCATCGCGCAGTCGCGAGGGGCGAGGGCGACGGAGGCGCAAGTCGCACTCGCAAAGTGCACAGTGAGTGTTTACTCTGGTTACTTACGTGACGTCCGCGCACCTCGAACGATACTCAGAGCAAATGTTTACACCGCGCGCGCGCGTTCGTCAAAGCGTTCGATTAACGAGAATCTTCCTCCGCGCGCCATTTACAAACTCCTCATCTGACTATAATGTTGTTCGCGTGCAGACGCTCCGTGCGAACGCTGCGGAAGCGCCGGTTTTTACAATTGAATCCGTTGTAACAGTCGGCGCAGACGCCGTGGGGGATCCCACACGTCACTGCGGTCTTCCATTAGCTTCCGGCGGCATCCGAACCGATCTATGCTTTTGCACGCGCGGCTGGCTGCTTCTTCGTCTTTGCGCAGCAGACGAACCGATTCATCAACGGTTTGTCACTTTTCGCGGCGGCGAAGTTGCGGAATCTCTTTTATGCGCGCGCGGCGGGAAACGCGATACGTTAAAGTTTAGTTTAAGTGCGCTAATTGCGTCTGCGAGCTATGCGACGGCCTGTGGTGCTCGAATTAGCCTGCCGACCGGGCTTGGACTGTCGCCTTCGTTGGAATGTCCCTCTGCGCGATCAATCTCCATTTTGTCACTTCGATTGTTGCGTTGACGGAATTAGATGCACTTTGCGGAAGGCGAAAAGTGAAATTTGATGCGCGCGATTGATTTGTCGCCCCATTTATTGATTTCCTCCCTGATTTTGGTGCCAAAGTTTTTATGGCTGTCTGGCGGCCATAACCGACATGTAGCGCTCGCCAGAGGTGGCGGACGGCGGCGTTTCGGTTGCGCGATTACGGTATGCGCTGGCGATAAACAACTTATGTTCCGCGAGCACTTGTGACGATTCGGAACACGACGATAACGGCAAAAAAGTGGAAAAAGCGATCGGCGCGCGCCATTCATCATCGCGATCCTTCGGTGCTGACGCTCGTGCTTCTGCTGTAGTCCGGAAACAACTTTGGGATTGCGAGTAGTCGATGCAGCATTCCGCGTTCATCGTTCATTCAGCTCAAACCTTAGATTGTTCCAGTTTGTCGCGCCCACAAACCGAGGGTCCTGTGATTTCTGCTTCACGGCGCTCAGCCACAACAAGTGGTTTGTACTTTTTCGAGTGTCAATTCGAAAATTCATCGTTCCGGCGTCCTTGCAGCGATGGCCGCCGCAATCCATCTTGATTTGTCGCACTTGTTGATGTGTGTGGTGTCCAATTACGCGCCGTAGTCTATTTTTGTCGAAAAAGAAGCGCAATTTGGTGTTTTCACACCTCGTGCAAGCGGAATTTCTGCAAATTCCGCGGACGTTACAACGCGCGGCCTCTCCTTCGCCTTGGCATTGCTATCTTCGTGGCGATCGGTAGCGCAACCGCCATTTCTGCTGCACGCACCTCAAAGTTGTCTTCAGGAGGAGGCGGACTGTGAAATGCAATCCGCGCAAAGTTCGCTTTGCTTCCAAGTTGCGTGCGAGTGCGTCCTATCGATTGTGTCGCATTTCCTGTGGGTCGGGGCCACGTTTTCCTACTACGTGTGCCCTCCTAAGGACAATCGCGGTTTGCCTTCGGTCTGCTCTCCTGTGGGCGAGTCATCTACCTTTGACGGCGCCATTTTTCCGAAATCCGCAAAGGACAGCGCTCATTAGGGAGTGTAACCTTCGCCTGCGCTCGCTAATTCCAGTAATTAGCCTGGTCATGACACTAGAAGGCGCGCTTATGCAGCTTCTCCGCTAATCGTTTGACTAGCGGTGTTTCATTAGGGACACCGCGCTCCGAGATCCGTTTACTCTGCAACGGAGCGCTTGCATTTCCAGCTTTCCTCCCGATTTTCCGTGATTCTCCGCGCTCTCGGCGCTTATCTCTCACGTGTTCCACAGAGACGTCATTCGCTGTTTGCATTTCAATTCGATTGCGATGCGACAAAAGCGTTTGCACCGCTTCCGCACGCATTTCCACCCGACCGACTCGGCTCGCTGTCATTTCCATAATTCACGTTATATAGAACCTAGCCGTTGGCCGAACGTGCGACATGTCGTTTTTATGACGTTTACAGATTGCAAAAACTCATATCTGTTCTTTGGCGGGAAACGGGAAAATCGTGTTTTACGAGCGTATGAATATTCATGGCGACGCGCCTTCTGTTCAACCCCGAGATTGCAATATGTGTGGCAGTTTCATGAAAATCTGTGTTTTTCAGGCTAATTTCATCACCTCACTGCTGACTTGTCGGAGTCACACACGTCAACATACTGAGAAGGAACGCTACTCGACTCACTCATCGGCTACGCAATGGCAACGCACCGTCGCAGCCGAAGCGCTGCAAAGAGGGAAAGAACCACAGGTACGTCGGGTCGCCCGAGGATCGAAGATTATTTCCGTCCGTTTTCAGTCAAGTCAAACCCAGAGCCTCACCGTGGGCGCCTTGCAGGAGCTCATCAAGGAGTCGAAAGTCATCCGCATCTCCGATGTCGCCTTGAAAGTCAGAAAGCGTCTGAATGTCGAATTGACGCTCGAGAAATTGAACGAACTCTTCAAGTGCGAGGCACTCTCCTTCGTGGAGGCCTACCGCACCGGCCTCGACACGTCTGCGAAGTCCGCGTCACCCCCAAATGCAACGGGACCATCTTCTACCACGGCAAGAACATCGTGCCAAACGGCCGCGCCGTGGACAAAGAGAATGAAGCCCGAAGGGGAATGGAGGCGAGAGCGACGAGTCATTCTCGATGATGTCAGACGCAAAGGCGGACGACCAGGAATCGCTGCAAGATACTGTAGGTTGTCCTTACAAGAGTGCAGATTGTTAAATTCGCGCTTTGCAGTCAGAAATGGAAACGATCGAATCTGCCAGTCCTCAGCCGGATGTGAAGGTTGAGGAACGCGTTCATGCGCAGGCCGCTGAGGAACGAGAACACCAAGAGGAGCACGCAGTTCTGCGGCAGGAGGAAAAGGAAGAAAGCGCTGTTGCAGATAAATGCGATGAGCAGAAACGGCGGAGAAAGCAAAGGAGGATGTGTGGTCAAACGGGAGGAGAAGCCAGAGATGTTACTGAGAAGCAGAGTGAGGAAATCCATAACGAGGAGAGAGCGCCTGCAGTTGCTGAGGTGAACATCTCCGTTGATGTTGCGATCAACGACGCTGAGAAATCCGAGAGTGTTGATGAAGTCGTCCAAGGAGCAGAATGAAGCGGTGGCC
>MQUG01000064.1:0-237033 GCA_007213375.1 Steinernema feltiae
ATGCAGTCTTCTCAGTACGTTAAAAATTTCAACAGCATTTGACCGTGGTTTAATGGTAGAATGATTGCCTGCACGCGGGCGGACCGGGTTCGATTGAGAAGCGGAGTTTGTCCGCGCGGAGATCACAAAGTTAACAAATACAAACTATGCTGTGACGCTCACGTCCACAACTCCGAACCTTTGACAAGTCGGTGGATTCAAAGTGACTGTTGGGTCTCACAGCGGCATTGAGGAATGCCGTTTCAAATAATACCGCGATGTGTGTTTGCTGACTGGACTGACTGATGGGCAGACGTTATTTGTGGTGGCTGACGAGCAGCGAGGAACTGAAGACTTTTGTCTTCCTTAGTGGTTTAACCCAGTTTATGGCTTACCAGGCTTCGTAGAGCAACTTTCAAAAGCGATTAACTTGGCACTAAAACAGCAATTTTCCAAATTCAGTGGGCGCCAAATTTACACGTACCGCCCGCAAAGACATGACAGCGGAACGCTACTCGCGGTCGCTTAGAGGTCAGGAGAACAATTAATCGATCTGCGAAGATCTGCTTTTCTGCGGCCTTCAGGAGCCGATCTGCGGCCTCAAAGAGCCGTTCTACAACTCAGGAGCGTAATCTTCAATGACGTCGACATGGGGGGGGGCGGTCTTAGGCCGGTCTTAGGTCGTCAGTTTCGCTCCATGTAGGGTTTGCGTTCTTCTCCTTTACAGCGGTAGGTGCCAACCTGACGGCCGCCACGACGACCACTTCTTCACCTTCTTTTGAGCTTTGCAAGTCTTCCCTTTGTTTCCTTGATCGATCGTGACTTGACTCATTGTTCACATGCAATGAAGGTGTTTATGAAACAATTAATCGGTCTTGGGATACGATCGAGTCACATCCGTTAGCTTGATGAAACGGAACCGCCGGAAGTTGACTTTTCGTGGGACGAATTTCAGCCATCGTACCTCTCGTAAGAAACTGCTAGCGCCTAAAATCGATGCGGACGATGCCATAGACGCATGGTTGACGGCCTGATTTTGAATGCGCGGTCGTGAAACGACGCGAAAATCTTCGTGGGTGGTCCGCGCGCGTTTTCTTTCGAATTTAAGGCTCGCTCACGCGAAAGCGATCGTTTCAGATCTCAAATAAAATCGCCATAGCAGATTCGCTGACGAAGAGTAGGACGAAGCAGAGGAAGCAGAGCACGACGCTTGATCAGGCTAGATTGAGAAGAGATGGCTGCCGTGCGACTTGGCGTACAAAACGCTGCACGCGTTTAGCTGCTTGTGTAAAGTTGTGTGAAGTGACCGGGCGCCGTAGCGAATTTAGTTTAACTCATTTTATTAGAAACATAAAGTTCAACACCTATTGGAACAGTTGATGGCACCAAAGTCTATAATCGCTCTCTGGAGCCGTTTTGCATCACTTCAAAGCGCAGCGATGCGCACGGTAGGGCAATGCTTTCTCGCATTGCTTCTTACCTTATAAATGCTTCATTTCACCGTTGATTCGATCATTCTGATTCTCCTCCCACCATGGACTGGGTGCCGCTTCTCTTCATGGACGACGTCTGTCACCATCTGAACAAACCAGCGTTTAATCAAGTCAGTCAACTCTCCGGTAGCTGGCCGTCTTTTGGCGCTGAACACAGAGAGAAACGACGCGAATTTGACTTTCGATGTAGAGTATCTAATCAGGAAGTGAGCTACAGCATGCGGGATATCTCGCGCTATTCTCGCGAACTGACGGTAGCGGATGTCAATTTGGAATTCGATCGAATCACGTCTTTTGAATGTGGCTCTGCTTCTTCCAACAATCCCCGCGTTTCTCGCCGCGTTAACCGCGTTTCTTTGCGCGAATTTGAACGCGACATCCTGCCGACAGTCGCTTCTCTCGTAGCAAACTGCTCGCTGTACTTACACGCGTTGAGAAGCGCCCAAAATCAAATCTTCTTTAACGCATTCAAGAATAGCTCCGTATTCAACGAAATCACCGCCCGAGAACAAGGCGAGGAATCGCGCGCTTTCATCGCTCATCAACTGGAGTTTGGGAACGTCCAGAATCTAACGCTGTACGGTACTGGCGGGTGGCCGGAAGAGGAGAACCTCGGCGAAACGCTCAAGATCTTCGTGAGTTCAACGAGATTCTACCAATTGAACTCTCCTGACCTCTGGAGAGACGAGTCCGAGCTGTTTGAGTTGTTCCTGGAACGCGCTCTGGCGAACGAACTGAAAAAAGGAGCCAGCATTAGTACCCCAGGTACAAATTTAGACAAAAACCGACTCCTCGCCCTCCATCCGGAATGTCGTCACGATTCAGAGGAGGATGCGTGGCGGATTCCCGACTCAAATCTCCGAATTGCGTTGCGTCATGATTTCGTCATGCTATGCGTGAGAGTGGAGTAGAGTTTGCGCATCGTGAAAATTTGACTTGAACTGTGGGAACCAATTAATGGACCTCCACACTTCTACTTCCGTTTGCGAGCTCTGAAGTTAATAATAAATAAACCACTTTTCAACTGAGTTTTGCGTCTGGCAGTCGTCGCCTCCACCTGCACTTCGATATTGTCGACTTCTTTGCTCGGTTTTGAATAACGATATTCGGGGTTTTTGCAAATAGTTTCGCCTTTGTGAACCGGAAAGGCGATTCCATAGCCCTTCTTCCCGGCGGATCGCTTCTCCATGATCGGAGCACTTTGAGGCTGCTTTAATGGCGCAGCAGCTGGCAACGCGTACACGTTAACGGTTGGAGAGAGAGCATCAGGAGCTGCTGGGGGTAGAACTGAAGCTGTTGCAGATGGGACGCTCTTTAATCTTGATTATTAGCCAATCATTCAAACATTCGTTCTTACAGGGCTGACGTAATAGCGCATATCCGACGATCCTCCCTGTTTCCGGCAGGCCGTTCCGATTACTTGAATTTCGGGGTTCACATAATTCGGCAACCGGGGTCTTTTCTTCACGAATCCGTCAATCATCTGCTGTTTATAGGAGCACTTTGATTGCGCTCTCATTCTTCTGATTCTCGGCGGCCGAGCTGTTTTCGTGAGAAAAGCATCAATCATCTGCTGTTTGCAGGAAAAGTTTGATTTCGATTTCATTCCGGTTGCTCTGAAACAAGGCGAGCATATTTGAGCACATATTTGGCTATATAGCAATCGGCATAGGTTACGGATAAAGCACAACAATAGTACAAGCGGTAAACGGACATTTATTCATTGATCACATGCAATGAATGTGTTATAAAACAATTAATCGATGCGATCTCAAGAAGCCATTCTGCGGCCTCAAAGAGCCGTTCTGCAATTCATGAGCGTGGTCGTCAGTTTTGCTCGATGTAGGGCTTGTCTTCTTCACCTTTACAGCGGTAGGTGCCAACCTGACGGCCGCCACGACGACCACTTCTTCACCTTCTTTTGAGCTTTGCAAGTTTTCCCTTTGTTTTCTTCCGACTGACCCGTTCTGTGGCCGCCAGGAGCAGTTCAACAGTCCTCAGTCAGTTCAACAGTCAATTCAACAGAGCAGTCCTCCTCTTCGAACTTTGTAGTCTTGCGCGGCATGCAATAAGAAGTTGTAGGTTGACGGACGCATTAGGATGCGACGGATCTGATAGGGTAAGATCGAGGCCATCCGATCCAATGCCGATGACGTCGCGTCGACCAACTCGACCAACGACTAACGAAATGATGCCGGCGACACCGCTGCGGGTGACAACGTTGAATACAGCGATGAATCTCAGCAATCAGCCAGGAGTCAGCCTCTCCTTAGACAGCTAACTCCTGGGTAAGACGGGTTCCGTGTTGGTCTATGTTCAACGCCTTTTTCAGGGAACTTTGCGGCGTCGACTATATTGCTCGATCCAAAGTCGATGCGATAACCGTCGAAACAACGGCACCGTCAGTTGGTGACCGATACATTGTATTGGTACGTTACCACGGACGCGATCGCTTCCGCTGCGGGGTCCTTGAAGAGCTCACGGATAGTCGCAAATCGATTAAGTACGACGCAGACGGGAAAGCCACCCCATACAAAAATGTCCGCTTTTATGAATTGAAGTGAGGACGTCGAAGCGGCGGTTATTGTGATGAAATAGCGAATAAAACCTGTTTGTAGCCGCCTTTCATTCTCTATAATGCCTGCACTGATGTAATTATGCGAAACAACTAGAAAAACGAATAAGACTCAGCGTGAGATCCGTGGCGCAGCGGCGACTTCTAGTTTATTTTGATCAGGAAAGCTGAAACGCGTTGCAACGACCAACTTGCGCGACTCTGAAGCGCACAAGGCGTTGGAGCAAAGGTTGCTCGATCTAAAGTATTATGCCTGCGCTTGCTAGGGCAGGCATGTTGTGCTCAACTAAAAGAAATGAATCAATTTCGTTGTGAGGTTTGTGGCGCAGTGGCGAAAGTTGCTGTCTGTCGCGTTGATGTCACGAGTTCGATTCCTTCGAATCACTTGAAGATGCTCGTGAAGATTTTCAAGAGTTCATAGCTTGAAACTGTTTTTAAGCTTTGTTTCGAAATCAAAAGAAGAAATCATTTACTCGGTTTACCGTTTATCGAATCTGCATTTATCGGAAACAAGTTTTTAATTAAACAATAACAATGTAATATTCGTCACGGTAATTATTAACCTCCGATTCGACGTCTTCAGTGAATTTGAGGGAGCGAACACCCTCTGTGACACCCTCGACAAGAAACTTGTCCATCTGGACCTCACTGGAATCAGCGGCATGAGTATTCTGATTGGCCTCGCTGGAACCTGTGGAATGATCGCAAAAGAAATTCCGAACCTAAGACAATAAATAAGAAATAACTAAGAAACTAATAAATACCCTTCTGGTTGAATCGCGCAACTTTTTGAAGCGGCGACTTCGCGCAGCGCGCTTATTCTTGCGACGACGCCGAGACGTCAAAACATACCAATGTAGCGTTGGCGTGTTAACCGTGGTAAAGGAAATCGATTCGAAATCGAAACCGAAATCACCGAAAACCGATTGGGAAAGACGAAAAACAACAAAGAAAAAGGCGGCGAAAGCGAAAGCTTCAGCAAGCTTTCGTTATCCGTTATCCGCATCCGCATGTTATCCGCAGCGGTGTCGCGGGCGTCATTTCGTGTCGCCGGCATCGACCGGCAGTCGTTGGTCGAGTTGGTCGACGCGACGTCATCGGCACTGGATCGGATGCCTGCCCTAGCAAGCGCAGGCATAATACTTTAGGTCGAGCAGACTTTGCTCCAACTCCTTGTGCGCTTCAGCGTCGCGCAAGTTCGTCGCAAGAAAACTAGAAGTCGCCACTGCGCCACGCTCATCAAAACTTATTCAAATTCATAAAAACTGAGTTTGACGCGGTTCGGTCTTGCGACGACTAAATGGTTGCACGGTCATTCATTCGCCGGTTTTTGAATTGTATTAGGCGCTGGTGTCGTGAAATTTCGTTCGAAATTCCCGCGAGTGAAATTATCGCGCGCGTTATTTTGCGAAACGAACTATTTGTTTGCAGCCGCGACAAGTTGCCCAAGACAACGACGTTTCCGTCGTTTATAACTCCGATGACGAAGGCAGAAATCACGACGACGTCGTTCTTACGGTCACTCAGCAGCGAGCAATTACTGATTTCGCTCGACGGGCGTCAACTTCGCTCGACAACCGGACGCATTACTTTCCGCTCTACGCTGTGGTCTGGGGAAATGACTTGGCGGCCTCTTATGGTGTACCCGCACATCAGTGGTTCAGGGAGGCTTACCCGCGAGCTATGAGCCTTTTCTGCAACCGAACCGGGTTTCATCGGCAGCCGGAGAGGGAGCAGACGAATTGGATAGCTTATGTCAAGCGACCGGTCAGTTTGTAGGCACTGAATATAAATCAACAGTGTGCTTTACAGATGGTCCGCCGTCATGTACGCTCAGCGGACGTGAATCCGCGCTGTGTTCAAGAGGAAGAAGACGCCGCTGACGCCGCGGACGGCGATTTGGTGGTCCTCGAAGGACTCGGCGCTGCTGAAGCCGTTGTCGAGCATGTTGTCGATCATCGAGACGCCGCGGTCGGCGTTGCCTATGAACCGATCGAAGTGGTTATCGTCGCGCCCAATTTCACTGTTTGCGGCGCTCAACCCCGAACTGGTGCGGGCGGAGTAAGTTAGTTTCCATCAGCTTGTCTCATGACCACTTTTAGGGGATATTTGTCCCGGCTTCATTGTGCGTGACCGACAGACGTCATTACGAGGAGCTCATGGAGCGACGAGATGCTCGATGGTTGCGGGAGCGCGAAGAGCTCGAACGAGAAGAAGACCGCCAGCTCGAAGAACGTGATCGTCGGCGCGAAGAAGATCATCGCGGAAATCATCGCGCTGGATCCTCTCGTGGCTCTCGTCATTCTCGTCACCGCCGATCTCGGAGCCGCAACCGTCACTGATTTTGTATCTTACGTCGTATTGGCGATTCATTGTGATCTATTTATGACGCTGCAGCGGCGATTTCTGTCATCATAAAACAAGTGCGTCATTTCGTTTTTTATGAGGCTCGTCAGGGGTTGATGAGAGCTCATTTTGGTTGCGTCGACATTAACAGGAGTTATCGTTATCTGGAAAGCTGAAACGCGTTGCAACGACCAACTTGCGCGACTCTGAAGCGCACAAGGCGTTGGAGCAAAGGTTGCTCGATCTAAAGTATTATGCCTGCGCTTGCTAGGGCAGGCATGTTGTGCTCAACTAAAAGAAATGAATCAATTTCGTTGTGAGGTTTGTGGCGCAGTGGCGAAAGTTGCTGTCTGTCGCGTTGATGTCACGAGTTCGATTCCTTCGAATCACTTGAAGATGCTCGTGAAGATTTTCAAGAGTTCATAGCTTGAAACTGTTTTTAAGCTTTGTTTCAAAAGGGCAGGCATGAAATCAAAAGAAGAAATCATTTACTCGGTTTACCGTTTATCGAATCTGCATTTATCGGAAACAAGTTTTTGCCCCCTGCCCCCTGACACCTGACGCTAATAAACCCATTACTGCGACTCACCGTCTCCCCCACCTTACCGAGCCTCAGTCCGAGACTCTACAGGGAGCACCTGTATCGCTTACTGATCGACCATTGGGTGCCTTCTTGCTTCCTCTTCCTCGACGACGTCTGCGTAAAGTCTGTCCTGAATAAAGATCTTGTAGCAAGCCCTTCATCGCTGCCCATCAACTCTGCAAATCGGTAATACTTGAGGCGTCATGACATTTCTCCTAGCGACTTTTTCTTCTTTCCCCGTTTCCGCATTTGGCAACTTCTTTCAAGCCTTTTGGAAATTTATCTCATTCTTTGAACGCATCTCGACCAAAGTCGACCAAGACCAAAGTATCTTAAGTGAACCACGCGGACTAGTACATGTTCAAGTGTTTCAACGTACATTTCAACGTACAATGCAATGCTAAAATCAGAAAATCTGCCCTTTTCTCGTTGTGGCTGCCCAGAAAGGAAAGAAACCATGCCCTTTGCAGCCGCTACCCACGATTTCACGCAGGAGTTCGCTTCGCACCAGGCCTATTTGTTAAACTGTTCTTAACAATCCAAGAAAAGTCCTGCTCCGCGGGTTTTCTCACCTCAATACGACGCGCGCAAGCGATGTGTGATCGATTTGCGTTCGTTCCATAAACGAAGGAACGCGCCAATCACCGCGTTTCTCCTCCCACCATGGACTGGGTGCCTCTGTTCTTCATCGACGCCGTCTGTCACCAACTGAAGCTCTATGCGTTTAAGCAAATCAGTCAGCTCTCCGCTGGCTGGTCCAGATTTGGTGCTGAACACCGCGAGAAGCGACACGGATTGGATGGCAAGGACAGCAGCTACTCTATTAAACATAGGACTGAACTCGGATCTCTCGGGTCGCGGATCTCAAATCGGAATTTGACAGAATCACATTGGTTAGGTGCGATTCTACGGATCAGTTGAGAAACCGGATTTCACTGGAGGAACTTAAAAGCGACGTCTTTCCGACCGTCGCATCTCTTGCAGCGAACTGCTGCTGGCCGTACCTTGTCGCCAGCGTCCAAAATCGATTCTTCTTCAAAGCGTTCAATAATTGCTCCGGATTTGAGGTAATCAACAGCCTTACCCGCCTGAGAGACATCGGAGCTATCGCCTGACCACCTTACTCACGTCCAAACTACCAAACCGTCACAGTCTGATGGAAGTGATGTGAAGGTCACGAGAGAAACAAGAATCTCTCGAAATGAGACAACAACAGCTTTGGGTGGAGAATGTCTTCTTTCCCGGAATAGAAAAGACAACATTCGAGAAGAGCGAGCCGACTCGGAACATAGGAGAGAGCGAGAAGAACTAAAACGTGATTTTCACTCGCCTGGGTGTGAAGATGCGGAATTGAGAGTATTATAGCCATCGGTCAGTTGTTTGCTGCTTCTGTTGCATAGCACTTGTGACTGTGATGGTCGCAAAAGCAAAATCTTGAACATTGAACAATGAACAATTGAAAAATCCTGCAATTGGCAGATTCAGACGATTCTGCTTCAGTAATGTCCAAACAATAATAACAAACAGTCTGGACTTTTGTAAACACTAAATTTCAGCGTTCATCAGTTCAGCTCTCAATACAGGGTACGGGGTAGCTCAGAACTTAGAAAAGCCGATGTTCTGATTTAACACAATCAGTTTATTTGTAGTCAGCCGCCTTAACTTCGAAATCAAGATGCAAGCGAGATTCACTTCCATCAAGCCGCACAATTGATAAAACGAAATACGGAGATTTGAGTCGGGAATCTTCCACTCGAGCTTCTCTGCATCAGCACAACAACCCGGTAGGAGAGCGTCGAGTTGGCTCGCACTGAAAGTTGAATCTTGTATCCGAATAAACGCTCCTCGCTTCAATTCGCCCGCCAGAGCGCGCTGCAGGAACAACTCAAACATCTCAAAACAGTTTGGAAGAGGATTCCAAGACATCAATTTGTCGAATCTTCCTGACTTTACAAATTTCTTAAGAGTTTCTGCGAGCTTCTCCGGTTCAGACCACGTTATCGATTCTCGATTGGAATACAATGTGAGCCGCTGGACGTACCCGAGCTCCACTTGCCGAACGACGAAATCACGAGATTCCTCGCCTTGTTCTTGGACGGTGATTGCGTTGAACCCGGAGCAATTCTTGAACGCGTTGAAGAAGATTTGATTTTGGGCGCTGCGCTGCGGGGCAAGGTGCGACCAGCAGCAGTTTGTTACGAGAGGCGCGATGGTCGGCAGGACGACGCGTTCAAATTCGCGCAAAGAAACGCGGTGATTGTTAGAAGAAACAGAAGTAGAGCCCCATGCAAAGGACGTAATTCGATCAAATTCCAAATTCAGATCCGCGACCGTCACTTCTCGATACGGCCAATAGGTATTCCGACGAAGGACGTATCTCACTTCCTCATTTCCTTTCAATTTGCATTGAAAGTCAAATTCGCGTCGTTTCTCGCCGTGTTCAGCGCCAAAAGACGGCCAGCTACCGGAGAGCTGACTGACTTGCTTGAACGCTCGTTTGTTCAGTTGATGACAGACGTCGTCGATGAAGATAAGCGGCACCCAGTCCATGTGGTGGGAGGAGAATCAGAATGATCGAATGATGAGATCAACGGTGTAACTAACGCATTTATGAGGTAAGAAGCAATGCTGGAGAGCATCGCTATTGTGTCGCGCATCGCTGCGCAAGGAATCGGCTCAAATCCAGAGAATTCTGTCTTCAATCCGTTAAAACGACGTCATTGAAATTGGAATTCAATTCGCCTTTCCGTTTCAAGCATTGCTGCAAGCGACCGTCTCCTGGCGCGCCCTCGTGGACCAAAGTCGTCGACTGCGGAGTGCCCGTACACAGTCGGAAGTAGGCGAACGGATGAATCCTCTGATTTACCATGACAATTAGTTTTGTAACTGTAATTGATTATTTCTCCGCTATTTGTAGATATCCGCATTGCCCGCTTATTTTTGCTTAAGGAGGTCGTAAAGTTCTCATGAACAAACGGACTCCACGTCCGTGTGCTCGCATCAGACTAGCGCTCCGCCGATGTGAAGCTTGAATCGAAAATCCACTGATTCTTGAAGCAAGAATTCTTAAAATTGTCCAAAAGTTGAATCTCTTGATCATCTTGGACCTGTCTGCCTAATGCTAGTGCTGTGTTGTCAGGTGACAGAAGACGGCCCGCATATTACCGAGCCGCAAAGATACAACGATGGACGAACAACTTGTGTGTTTCGTGGTAAAACTATGTTTAATACATCAACTTTGTCGTAAGTGACATGGCAAAAATTAAAAATTCTAAATTCAAATGTTTTCATGTTCAAATTTTCATGTTTTCAAATGTTCAAATGTTCAGACGTTTCAACGCGTATTCCCTAGTGACTGTCGTTCCCGTGGCATGGAAGTACATGAATGCATGTATGTGCATTTCGCTGAACCCACGGTTGCTGATCTAAGACGTGTAATGAACGAGGCCGTCAAGCAGCTGTCTGAATTTAGGGCAAAGAAACGACATGACTGTTAACAAATTATCACGCAATTCTGATTTCAGGGATGTCCATCTTCTTCTTCTGATTGGCTGCAGCTACTGCGGCCTTCTTCTAAAATAACGATTAAGGAAGAGAACATTGAAGAACTTACCGCGTTGTACGCCGAGCGTTGTTCTTTTTCCATGAAGCCGTATGCAGCTTGCGGCGTTGCTCTTTGGCATCCCTGTTACGCCATACCGTGACGACGGCTTGACGTTGAACTGCTTCGCCAAGTCATAAATAATGAAGCGATCGTCCGGATTGGCAGCCTCCAAGCGGGCAAGCTTTGAATTGATGATCAGAGTGTATTAGAAGCGGTCATTTCAAAGCGCTGCGATGCGCACGGAAAGGCGATGCTCTCTGGCATTACTTCTTTCCTCATAAATGCTTCGTTTCACCGTTGATTGGAACATTCAACCGGATTCTCCTTCCACATGGACTGGGTGCCGCTTCTCTTCTTCGACGACGTCTGTCACCAACTGAGGAAACCAGAGTTCAATCAAGTCGTTCAGCTCTCCGGCAGCTGGCCGTCTTTTGGCTCGGAACACCACAAAAAACGACGCGAATTGAAATTTGTTTGTCAAGTGAATGACCAGGCAGTGAACTACAGCCTTTGGGGAACCGATTGGGGCTATCGAGAAGAGACGGTGGCGGATCTCAATTTGGAATTCGATCGAATCACGTATTTTGCATGGGCCTCTGCGCTTCCTAACAATCACCGCGTTTCTTTGCGCGAATTTGAACGCGTCGTCTTGCCGACGGTCGCTTCTCTCGTAACAAACTGCAGCTGGTGGTACCGTGCCCCGAAGCGCAGCGCCCAAAATCGAATCTTCTTCAACGCGTTCAAGAATTGGCCCGGATTCAACAGCATTAGTGTCGCAGAACAAGGCCAGGAGTCGCGTGATTTCGTCGCGCGTCAAGTGGAGCTCGGCAACGTCCAGACGCTCTATTTGTCTGGCACTGACAAGTGGCCGGAGGCAGAGAACCTCACCGAAACGCTCAAGAACTTCGTGAGTTCAACGAACTTCCACTCATTTAACTCTCGTGACCTCCTGCTGAACCACTTCGACCTGTTTGAGTTGTTCTTGGAACGCGCTCTGGCAAACGAATTGAAACAAGGAGCCCGTATTAGTGCCCCAAGTACAAATTTAAACAAAAACCGACTCCTCGCTTTGCGTCGTGAATGTCGTGACTATTTAACGATAGACGAGTGGGAGATTCCCGATTCGAATCTCCGGATTGCGTTGCGTTATTGTACCGGCTTGTTAGAATTGGAAGTGGAATAGATAGTGGAGCTTCTGAACTGCGGATAACCAATAAATGGACCTCCACACTTCTCCTTCCCCTTTGCGACCTCTGAAGTTAAAATAAATAAACCTACCGTATTCTTTTCACGTACTCTGAGTTTTCGTCTGGTGTGCTTCTCTTCCTTGACGAAGTTCACGTAATACGCCTCTGCTCCAACGCTAATAAACCCATTACCGCGACTTACCGTCTGCCCCACTTACCGAGCCGCAGTCCGAGACTCTACAGGGAGCAGCTGTACCGCTTCTCTTCCTCGACGACTTCTGCATAAAGATCTTGTAGGAAACCATCGCGTCCAAGCCCTTCATCACTGCCCTCTGTCATCAACTCTGCAAATCGGTAATACTTAAGGCGTTCACCCCAACGACATTTTCTTCTTTCCCCGTTTCCACACTTAGTTTTTGGCAACTTCTTTCAAGAACTTTGGAAATTTATCTCATTCTTTGAACGCTTCTCGACCAAAGTCGACCAGTTATCTTAAGTATTTGAAGCTATGCAATGCTAAAATCAGAACCACTGCCCTCTTCTCGTGTTTGCTCCCCAGAAAGGAAAGAAACCATGCCCTTTGCAGCCGCTACACACGATTTCACGCAGGAATTCGCTTCGCACCAGGCCTATTTGTTAAACTGTTCTTAACAATTCAAGAAACGCCCTGCGTCGCTTTCTCACCTCAATCCGATGCGCGCAAGCGAGGTGTGATCGCACTGCGTTCCTCACATGAACGAATGAACGCGCCGTTCTAGAAATAGAAAAGTTCCGGAATAGAAATAGAATAGAAAGAGAAAAGCCGACTTCTCGACTTTCACTCGGAACATCGGAGAGACCGGAGAGAGAACGAGAGACCGAGATCGATGCATGGCGGATTCCAAATTCTTAGCGGGGAAGTACTTCCAGGCGAGCATTGAAGCGTTGACATACCAACGCGTTGATTGCAATTGCAATTGCGCGCGCCGCACAAAGGAGAGTCGAAGGGTCGAAAAAAATGCCCGCAACCGCCACTTTTATCACAATTTTCTGTCGGATTGTATTCACGCTTTCAGTCAATTCCATCAGAAGAAGCGAAGCCGACCTTGATCTTGATCAAACGAAGAAGCGCGGAGCGACAACTTGGCCTTGGAATCTATAGCCTGGCTAATTTTGTGTGTGCTCAGCTTCGTTCTTGGCTACCATATCGTTTACGGCTCGCTCACGTGAAGACGATAGTTTCAAGATCTCAAATCAAATCTTTCAAATCTTATGGGCATCTTTTAGACTTACGCTGTACGCGTTTAGCTGCTGGCAGTTGTGTGAAGTGACCGAGCGCCGCAAAGAATTTAGTTTAACTCATTTTATTAGAAACATAAAGTTCAACACCTATTGGAACAGTTGATGGCACCAAAGTCTATAATCGCTCTCTGGAGCCGTCAGAAGCCTGGAGCCGTCGGGTTCAAGAACATCTCTGTTCTTTAATCAGAAACATTAATCAGAAACAGAAACAATCAGAATCAAAAACTACTTTAATCAGAAACATAAAGTTCAACACCTATTGGAACAGTTGATGTCGCTGGCATCAAAGTCTATAATCGCTCTCTGGAGGTGTTTTGCATCATTTCAAAGCGCAGCGATGCGCAACACAATAGCGATGCTCTCTCACATTACTTCTTAACCCATAAATGCTTCATTTCACCGTTGATCTCATCATTCAACCGGATTCTGCTTCCACCAACCATGAATTGGGTGCCGCTTCTCTTCATCGACGACGTCTGTCACCGACTGAGCAAACCAGCGTTTAATCAAATCAGTCAGCTCTCCGGAAGCTGGCGGTCTTTTGGCGCTGAACACGGCGAGAATCGGCGCGAATTGAAATTTCGATGCGAATTGAACGGAAATCAAGAAGTGAGCTACAGCCTTTGGGGAACCGATTGGCTGTATCGATAAGTGACGGTCGCGGATCTCAATTTGGAATTTGATCGAATTACGTCTTTCGCACTTGACTCTGCGCGTCCTAACGATCAACTATTTTATCACCGATTTGCGCGAATTTGAACGCGTCGTCCTGCCGACCATTGCGCCTCTCGTAACAAACTGCCACTGGCCGTACCTTGCCGCCAGCGCCCAAAATCGATTCGTCTTCAACGCGTTCAAGAATTGCCCCGGATTCAACGAAATCATCATCGAAGAAGGCGAGGAATCGCGTGATTTCTTCGCGCGTCAAGTGCAGCTCGGGAACGTCCAGAGGCTTAAATTGTATACCAATCGAGAATCGATGACGTGGCCTGAACCGGAGAAGCTCGCAGAAACTCTCAAGAAATTTGTAATGTCAGGAAGATTCAACAAACTGACGTCTTGGAATCCTCTTCCAAACAGTTTTGAGCTGTTTGAGTTGTTCCTGCAGCGCGCTCTGGCGGGCGAATTGAAGCGAGGAGCGTTTATTCTGATAGAAAATTTACATTTCAGTGCGAGCCAACTGAACGCTCTCCTCCCGGGTTGTCGAGCTGATGCACGGAAGCTCAAGTGGAAGATTCCTCACTCAAATCTCCGTATTTCGTTGTTCAATATAAGCAACGTCTTCATGGTAGTAGAGTGAGGCGCCAGTTGGCTGTTTTCCACGATTTCCACCATTTCTTCTTTTTCGATAAAACTATTAAGCCCAAATAGAGCCAAAAGTGTCTGTTTGCTCACGTTTGAACATCAAAGAACAGAACAGAACCGATTGGGGCTATCGAGAAGAGACGGTGGCGGATCTCAATTTGGAATTCGATCGAATCACGTATTTTGCATGGGCCTCTGCGCTTCCTAACAATCACCGCGTTTCTTTGCGCGAATTTGAACGCGTCGTCTTGCCGACGGTCGCTTCTCTCGTAACAAACTGCAGCTGGTGGTACCGTGCCCCGAAGCGCAGCGCCCAAAATCGAATCTTCTTCAACGCGTTCAAGAATTGGCCCGGATTCAACGAAATCACCGTCCAAGAACAAGGCGAGGAATCGCGAGACTTTGTCACGCGTCAAGTGGAGTTCGGGAACATCCAGTGGCTCAACACTGACAGGTGGCCGGAAGCGGAGAACCTCGCCGAAACGCTCAAGATCTTCGTGAGTTCAGCGAGATTCTACGCATTAAACTATCGCAACCCCCTTAGAGATGACTACGAATTGTTTGAGTTGTTCCTGGAACGCGCTCTGGCGGGCGAATTGAAGCCAGGAGCCCGCATTAGTGCCCCAAGTACAAATCGTGACAAAAGTCGACTCCTCGCCTTGCGTCGTGAATGTCATCACAATTCAGAGAAGGATGCGTGGCGGATTCCCGATTCAAATATCCGAATTGCGTTGCGTTATTGTACCGGCTTGTTAGAAGTGGAAGTGGAAGCGGAGTAGATTCTGACGCTTGTGAACAGCGGAGAACCAATAAATGGACCTCCACACTTCTCTTTCCCCTTTGCGAGCTCTGAAGCTAAATAAATAACTTTTCACGTGGAGTTTTCGTCTGGCAGTGGTGTGCTTCTCTTCCTTGTTGAAGTCGCTATTCGCGTGTTCCTAACGTCTTCCGATTACGCATCTGCTCCAACGCTAATAAACCAATTACCGCGACTCACCGTCTCAGTTGTATTGCTTACTGATCGACCATTGGATGCCGCGTCTCTTCCTCGACGACGTCTGCATAAAGTCTGTTCTGAATAACATCTTGCAGCGGTTCTTAAAAAGAAATGCGGTCTTCTCCTTCGTCGGTCATGAACTGGGTGCCTCTGTTCTTCATCGACGCCGTCTGTCATCAACTGGAATATGGTACGTTCGAGGAAGTCAGCGAACTCTCCGCTGTCTGGTCAGAATTTGGCGCTGAACACCGCGAGAAGCGACGCGAACTTGAGTTCTCCTGCACGGTGGATGGCAGGGAAGGCAGCTACTCTCTTGAACAAAGGAGAGGCGCGATAATCGTAGGACTGTTGGTCGCAGATCTCAATTTGGAATTTGACAGAATCAGATTTGTTTGTTGTTCTTCTACGGATCAGTTGACAAATCGGGTTTCACTGGAGGAACTCAACCGCGACGTCTTTCCGATCATTTCATCTCTTGTATCGAATTGCACGTGGTTACGCGCATATAATCCAACTTTCTTCGAGGCGTTCAAAAACTGCCCCAAATTCAACAAAATCACCGTCCACAAACAAGACCAGGAATCGCATGACTTTGTCACGCGCCAAGTGCGGAAACGTCCGGAGTCTCAACTTCTATGGTACTGGCAAGTGGCCGGACGCAGAGAGACTCGCCGAAACGCTCAAAACATTCGTGAGTTCACCTCGATTCCACCAATTCTACTCTTCTAGCTCAATTCCGAACGATTTCGAGTTGATTGAGTTGTTCCTGAAAGGCGCTCTTACGGGCGAACTGGAGCAATGCGCACTAATTTCGCTAGATAACATAACGCTTTCCAAGAGCCAAAAGATCAGCGGTCTTCGCCCGGAATGTCGAGAAGCTTGCAAGGCGATCGCATGGCGGATTCCAAACTCAAATCTCCGAATTTTGCAAAATTACGAACAACGTTTCGAAACGTTGATGATGGAAGTGGAGTGAATGCTGCTGTCTAATGCACAACTGTGTCTTGTGGTCATTGCCTACTCACTGCGGTAGTCTACTGACGAAGGGAATTGAGTGTTGTTTTATGTTAAATGAAATATTTGGTTGGAATATACGGAATACTGTACGGGCATACTGCATTGCAGTGGTTTAATGGTAGAATGATTGCCTGCACGCGGGCGGACCGGGTTCGATTCCCGTCCGATGCAGCCTGAACGATCAGATAGTTTACAAACTGTGTCGCCGTAGTGAAGGACACGAAAGAAACGAGAAAACGCAGCGACCCGCCTGAGAGACATCGGAGCCATCGCCTGGGCACCTTCCTCACGTCCAAACCTTCACAGTCTGATGGAATTAAAGTGAAGGACACGAGAGGACACGAGAGAAACGAGAATTCTCGACATGAGACAACAAATCACGATTTTTCACACTTTCAGTCAATTCTTGATGCCATCAGAACAAGCGAAGCCGACCATAATCTGGATGAAACAAAGCAGTTTGAACAAGCAGCGGAGCGCTACACGCGGTCGCAATCAACGTGGATTGGCACACGAGAGAAACAAGAATCTGTCGAAATGAAATGACAGCAAATGAGACAAAAAAGCTTTGGGTAGAGAGTGTCTTCTTCCCGGAATAGAAAAGATAACATTCGAGAAGAGCCGACTTCTCGACCTACACTCGGAACATCGGAGAGACTCAGAGATCGTTGCATGGCGAATTCCAAATTCTTGGGGGGGGGAGGTATTTCCAGGCGAGCATTAAAGCGCTGACGGACCAATGCGCGCGCCGCACAAAGGTGAGAAAGGGTCGAAAAAAATGCCCGCAACCGCCGCCACTTTTATCACAATTTTCTGTCGCATTTCACGCTTTCAGTCAATTCCATCAGAAGAAGCGAAGCCGACCTTGATCTTGTCAAACGAAGCAGCGCGGAGCGACAACTTGGCCTTGGAATCTATAGCCTGGCTAATTTTGTGCGTGCTCGTAACACGCATCAGCTGCGTTCTTGTCTACCATATCGTTTACGGCTCGCTCACGTGAACACAATAGTTTCAAATCAAATCGCCATAGCAGATTCGCAGACGACGCAGACGAAGAGAAGGACGAATCAGAGGAAGCAGAGCACGCCGACCTGAGATCAGGCTTGATCAGGCTAGATTGAGAAAAGATGGCTGCCATGTGACTTGGCGTACAAAAACCATTATGGGCATCTTTTAGACTTACGCTGTACGCGTTTAGCTGCTGGCAGTTATGTGAAGTGACCGGGCGCCGTAACGAATTGGAACAGTTGATGTCGCTGGCACCAAAGTCAAAAATGGCTCTCTGGAGGTGTTGGAGGGAAAGCGCAGCGTTGCGCAAACAATAGCGATGCTCTTCGCATTGCTTGCAGACCATAAATGCTTCATTTCACCGTTCATCTCACCATTCAACCGGATTCTCCTCCCACCAGCCATGAACTGGGTGCCGCTTCTCTTCATCAACGACGTCTGTCACCAACTGAACAAACGAAGGTTCAGTCAAGTCAGTCAGCTCTCCGGTAGCTGGTCGACAGTTGGCTCAAAACACGGCGAGAAACGACGCGAATTGAAATTTCAGTGCAAAGTGAACCGAAGTCAGGAAGTCAGCTACAACCTTTGGGAAATCTACTCTCACAACCTGACCGTCGCGGATCTCAATTTGGAATTCGATCGAATTACGTCTTTTGCATGGGCCTCTGCGCGTCCTAACGATCACCGCGTTTCTTTGCGCAAACTTGAAGAAAAAGTCCTGCCGACCATCGCTTCTCTCGTAACAAACTGCGCTTGGTGGGCCCAAAAACGAATCTTCTTCAAAGCGTTCAAGAATTGCCCCGGATTCAGCGAAATTGACCTCCAAAAACAAGGCGAGGAGTCGCGCGATTTCCTCGCGCGTCAAGTGGAACTCGGGAACGTCCAGACGCTCAAGTTGTCTGGCACTGGCAGGTGGCCGGAAGAGGAAAACCTCGTTGAAACGCTCAAGATCTTTGTGAGTTCAGCGAGATTCCACGTATTGTACTCTCATGACCCCCTCAGAGATCACTACGAACTGTTTGAGTTATTCCTGGGACGCGCTCTGGCGAATGAATTGAAGCCAGGAGCTCGGATTATTGCCCCAAGTACACATTTAGTCAAAATTCAACTCCTCGCTTTGAGTCCGGAATTTAGTTCAACGAAGGGTGTGTGGCGGATTCGCGATTCAAATCTCCGAATTGCGTTGTTTCATCTTGAAGGCCTGTTATGCCTACAAGTGGAGTAGAGAGTGGCGGGCGCTTCTGAGCTGCGGAGAACCACTAAATGGACCTCTATACTTCTCCTTCCCCTTTGCGAGCTCTGAAGCTAAATAAATAACTTTTCATGTGGAAATTTTGATTTTCTGAGTTTTCGTCTGGTATTGGTGTGCTTCTCTTCCTCGACGACGTCTGCATTTGCGATCCAACTGTATCCAGAATGCCGTGCTGATGCAGAGAAGCTCGAGTGGACGATTCTTGACTCAATCGGGCAACCATGAAGAGACGAACTAGTGAAGAATACCGGCAGTCAACGATGGCAACAGCGGGCGAGAAACACAAGTAAGACGAATGGATAGGATTGGGTGTGGCATAATGTAATATTATTGATACCATAAATAAAGTTGAAGTTGATCAAGTTGAGCAGCAATTAAGCAAACACTCACTTTAAAGCGACTTGCACACCTTTGTTCCCACCACCTTTTCAATGAAATCGCACATATGGGAGACGTAGGTGAACGCTACAGGCGTGTCTTCTCGAGCGCAAGGATGCTCTCCCCAACTGGTGATTCCAATCTGGTACCATCGCCCTGTCTCGTTGTGCTTGCGCACTAGAGGACCTCCAGAATCACCGTTGCAGGGTGCGTGTCCACCGTATCCTGCGCAGATCATGGTGTTGTTGTTAAACTGCGGATAGGGACCCGGGTAGTATTTCTCGCATTTTTCAAAGGCGTTTAGAGGCACAGCGACTTGTCGCAACAGGATGGCAACATCAAATGACGCTGAAATTACGATTTGATTCAATCTAATTGATTGGTTGATTATGGAAATTACCATTCATAATTCCCCATCCTGTAGCGTAGAGGAGGTCGCCAACGTGAGCGACGTCTTCCAGTTTGGCCGGGAGGCACACAGGCTGCACGTGGTCACTGAATACGATCGGGCGGTCGACCTTGATCAGACCAATGTCGTAACTCAAAGCAGACATGTTGAAGTTTGGATTATGTATCGCAGAAGTGACGTTGAAGAGCTGCTCGCCGGATTCGCTGCTTCTGGTTTGATTGAACACACCAACTCGAACTTGAGATGGAGTGGACCTTATGCAATGCGCGGCCGTCATGATCCATTGATCGGTGATGATCGTTCCAGAGCAACCGAATTGAAGTTTGTTGTCAGAGCTGTCGACTTCAAGGGTGGCTTGCCAAGGCCAACTGTAGGCTCTGGCGACGATTCCGCCGATGATGTTCGCGTCATCAGGCGTTTCAATTGGTGCAATTGGTGTCCGGCCACAATCGGTTTGGCTTGCAGCCGAGCTGACGCCTAAATTCTAGGGTTACGGTATGCCCGAACAGAGCTGACTCACCGAGCAGCAGTTGAAGGAGAAGGAGGAAAAGTGTAGAGTGCATCGGAAACGACAATTTTAGAAGATAGAATTGGGTATATATGGTGAGCGTTAATGTGTGATTTATAGATTGCAATGCATTTCAGCACTTGACAGAACGTGTTATTCACAAATGGCATGAACAAATACAGCGATTGACACAGCTTCTGTCCTACCACGCTTTCAACAAAGCCACAAAAGAGGGCCACATTCGTGTAGACGCCGGGTTTCTTCTCCAGCGCGCATCCTTCTCCCCAACTCGTGATTCCAACCTGATACCAGTCAGCTCTCCGGTAGGTGGTCAGGATTTGGCGCTGAACATAGCGAGAAGTGACGCAGAGGTCCCTTGCACCTGGACCGCATTGGGAGCGGCCGCTACGATGACCTCCTTTTCAACGCGACCGGTGGATTCTTCAGCGCTTGTTCTTCCGAATCAGTCTTCGCCTTTTTTGATGAATTTGTCTTTACTCATATTTTCATTTGCATCATTTCGGATAGAGTAAGATTGAGGCAATGACGAGATCCAGCTCAACTTTTCCTGGAAGGCCGAATTGGACAGAGCGGCTGATTTCATCGAACTCACAACTTGTCGATAAAGAATTCATGGAAGCTCCATGGTAGGAACGGAGTTAGCCGAATGACGAGATCAACGATGGATGAAAACGTATATGAGCAATGCAAGCAGAACCACTCGACTCGGCGTGATGGAATGCGAGAGATGCGGAGTCTTCTAGTCTTCTAGAGTTGCTTGCTGCTTCTATTGCTTTAGTCAGACTTGAGGTTAAGGTAGGTATCGATCCCACTTTACGAGATGCTCGTAGTAGACGCAAGCCGCTAGATCTAATCTCTAATTCTAATTCCTAATTCGGAGATTTGAGTCAGGAATTCAGCTTTAGTTCCGTTGGTCCTGCAGCGAACAGTCTGGACTGTTGTAAACACTAAATTTCAGCGCTCCTTAGTTCAACGGTGTACAGAGCTTAGAACTTGAAGAACAATTTAGCCGATTCAATCTTTTGATTTAATCACGTGTTTATCACGGAGCTCGCCTTAACCTCGAAATCAAGATCAAATCAAGATCAAACGAGATTCAGCCGACTTCCATCAAGCCGAACAATTGATAAAACGAAATACGGAGATTTGAGTCGGGAATCTCCCACTCGAGCTTCTGTGCCTCCGCACGGCATCCCGGTAAGAGAGCGTCGAGTTGACTCGCACTGAAAGATGAGTCTTGTATCCGAATAAACGCTCCTCGCTTCAATTCGCCCGCCAGAGCGCGCTGCAGGAACAACTTGAACAGCTCAAAACCGTTTGGAAGAGGATTCCAAGACGTCAATTCGTCGAATCTTCCTGACATTACAAATTTCTTGAGAGTTTCTGCGAGCTTCTCCGGTTCAGACCACGTCACCAATTCTCGATTGGTATACAATTTAAGCCACTGGACGTTCCCGAGATCCACTTGACGCGCGAAGAAATCACGCGATTCCTCGCCTTCTTCGATGAGGATTTCGTTGAATCCGGGGCAATTCTTGAACGCGTTGAAGACGAATTGATTTTGGGCAATGTACGACCAGCGGCAGTTTGTGACGAGAGACGCGATGGTCGGCAGGACGTCGCGTTCAAATTCGCGCAAAGAAACGCGGATATTCTTTGAATATGAAGAGACACATGCAAAATACGTAATTCGATCGAATTCCAAATTGAATGTTTTGAATGCTTCGTTGTTTTGAATCAATTCAATTCAGTTTTCAGTTTCAGGTTTTTAGACTTCATTACTTTAACACAATCGCTTCATTTCGCACTTCAAAAACACAGCTTCTACAGTCTTCACGATGCGTGTTGGCATTGCTAACGCCCCACGCATAAACTCTCCCGTTGATTCACTCGACCGGATTCTCCTCGCGCCATGCATTGGGTCTCCCTCTTCTTCATCGACGCCGTCTGTCACCAACTGCCCAGATCGTCTATGAGGCAATTCAGCCAGTTGATTGGCAAAAGTTTGGCGCTCAACACTGCGAGAAGCGACGATAATTTGAGTTTCGATGCAAAATTGACGGCGATGCGGTCCACTACTGCATTGAGCATACGACGACCTTTTCACGCCTACCGACGGCCGCGGATCTCAATTTGGAATTCGATCGAATTACAGTTCTTTCCTATGACTTTCCGTTTCCTATGCCTCAGCGCGTTTCTTTACGCGAATTTGAGCGCGTCGTCCTGCCGACCATAGTGAGTTGTTCGTGAGACGCGCTGTGGCGGGCGAACTGAAGTGGGGCGCAAACATTTCCCTCCGCATCGTAGCTTTCGACAAGAAACGATTCGACTCGATCCATCCGGAGTGCCGTGCAGCTTCAGGAGAGCTCGAATATCGGATTCCCGGTTCAAATCGCAGAATTACGGTGCACAATCTTACGGGCTTGTTGATGTTGAGCGTAGAATAGATTGTGACGCCTGCGGGCAGCACTTGCTTTTGAAGTAAAGTGATCGCTGCTGCAATCAGAACTTTTGTTTTGTTCAGACTCCGTCATTAGAGTCTGTACTAATGCGTTCTATTCCGGGTAAAAACGAGGCGACAGCTGCTTGATTTAAGGAGAGTAATGAGCGCGATCGGGAAAAAGAAGTCCGAGGTTCTGAGTAGAGCCTGACAGTGTCTGCCTGACAGCGTACGGTGTCTGGAAAGTACGGTATTTATAAGGTTTCTAAATAAGATTCTGTCCGGACTTCAAAAGCGCTTATACGCGATGGTTTGCTACAAGATCTTTATCCAGGACAGGGAGGCTCGAGCAACCGCCTGCGGCGGCTCCTGAGCGATAGACTGACAATAGGGTGTGCAATGCAAGCAACCCAGAGGGCCGCTTGCACTACTAATGCACGTAGTCGCCAGGGGCGGGACAATTCTAAAAGAAACGGAACAACAACGTAGAGTCATTGATATTGCAGTGTGTAAAGCTGTTCAGCTGGCTTCACTTCCATCCATCCAGCACTGCCATGACGTTGCAACGTGTTTCTGCGATGCTTTCGCCTAGCTAGGGGGATGATGCTATGCTTAGCTATTCTGCTATTCTTTACAATGATTTTATTTGCAAGAAGACAGAGACAAACATTTTGTACGCATACGCAAGGGTTCGCAATCAATTGCAAAATACAGGGTGTCCGGAAAGTTCTGTCACGCATAACAAAGCAACGATAACTTTTTACGTATCAAAACAGTCAACCCGCTGCATATACCATTCGAAAGAAGAGATAATCCTGTATTAGAAACAAACAAAAAATTTAAAAAAGCTTCCTTCAGCGGCGATACGGCGGTCATCCAAACGTTTTCGAAAAAAATTTTACCCAAACATGATTTTTGTAGAGTTGATTTTGTCACAGGCTTATAGATTTTTTTTAGAATTTGGTGTTTTTTGCATTGACGACACGCACGCAGCCTTGCGAGAGCAGTACACGCTGATTCTGGGAGTAGCGGTGCGGTTCGACTGTAAATATCTGCGAATTTAGGAAGAGGATCAGTTGGAAAATCTTTGCCGCGTGCCAGAGCCTCTACCCTAAGGGACTTTCAGGGCGCTTTCTGACGGTCCGAAAGTTGATGTTCTTTGCTCAGCTTGTATAGTTTGAGTCGTAGATTCTCTCTGATATGGTTTTTGCATGGTGCACTTGCCGATTTCCCGTTTCCCACCGAGTTTTTGGATTTTTCTCTGGAAATTCCTCTGGATCTTCTTTCGGGCATTTTCTTGAGCGCTGAGCCTTTGAGCATAGCGACCCAGCGCTTTGGGGACGGCTATTGATCCCCCCGAATATACTGGACGACACGATGAACTTCTGTTCAATGCAAATTCAGGATGTTTGAGATCTCCGCAATCGACATTCCCCGTTTTTGTAGACGGCAATCTCGGAACGCCCTTCTCAAGAATTTATTTTCTAAGTTACTGAAACAAAAACAACTAACGACACTTCTAGGTCAAAAAAGGATGAAAAACACGATTATAAAATTGACAGCGAGCAAAAAAACAAAAGAAATTCAACTGGTTTGTCGCGTGAGGAGAACCTCGGCGAAACGCTCAAGATCTTCGTGAGTTCAGCCAGATTCCACGAATTGAACTCTCCAGACCTCTGGAGAGATGAGTCCGAGCTGTTTGAGTTGTTCCTGGAACGCGCTCTCGCGAGCGAATTGAAGCGAGGAGCCCGCATTAGAGCCCCAGGACATTCACAGAAAAGCCGATTTCTCGCCCTCCATCCGGAATGTCGTCACGATTCAGAGAAGGATGCGTGGCGGATTCCCGATTCAAATCTCTGGATTGCGGTGCGTCATGATTTCGGCAAGTTATGCGTGAGCGTGGAGTAGAGAGTGACGCTCCTGAACTGCGGAGAACCAATAAACGGACCTTTACTTTCCTTCCCCCTTCCCATTCCAACACGGATTGGATTCGTTCAACTGCAATGCAATCGCTTACGGAATTTGTGATTTCGTCCCAGGCCTTTGTCAGTGCTTTCGACTCACTTGATTGTGCAGACTTCACGATTGCAAAGAAAGTCAAGCAGGCTCAAATCCTGCGGGAGTCAAAAGCCAGTTTCCAGTTTCAGCAGCTATCGATGTTGTGAGAACCAATGAGAAGCAACCGTTCACCCTTCAGCAACCGACACCGCCACTACCACAGTAACCCTACCTCGTCGAGCACAAGGACAAAACTTTACGATTATCGCAAACATGGGAATCAACAACAAAATTGTATTTTTCTCAACAACGCAGCTTACAAAATGAAAACCAATATATCAAATAAGCAGATCAATCTATTCCTCCTTCGTGAGACTCTTCTTCGTATTCCTCTAATTTGAAACTAAAAAAAACATTTCCATCAAACAAGCTCGTAATTTGAAAGTACTTACGAATAGAAGCAGGTAAAGGCGTAGCGGGACTGGACAAAACCGGCATCTCTTCGTCGTCATCAATCGAAATCGGATCCGCAGCACTTCCTCGCAGGTCAGACGGCAGCTCCTGGACTTTGCTTGTCAAGAACATTGTTGTCGGCCCTCGAACCCAGCCAGATTGCACGATTTCGGGATCAGGTGCGTGAGACTTGAGTAGTGTGGCGAGGGTGATAGGAAGGCCCGCATGGTGCGATATTCTTTGAAACACTGCGTGATTACGTGTTAGTTCCGCTGCTCGTGTTTGGAGTCTAATGATCTTCAGCGGACGCTTCTGGATAGGGTTGAGAATGATTGGGGGTTTGTCCGTCGAACCGGTGAATCCAAGTTTGGGGGCTGGTCCGTCGAACCGGTGAACCTTGGGGCCCTTTGGACGAGAGCGGACAAAGTTACTTTTCGCGGGTGCCTGATCAACGAACGACATCTTAAGGCGCCATTTCTGAGAGCACGTATTGCGGTAGTAGTTGTAGCGGAAACAGTACCATGAGCGCCAAGCTTCGGCGTCGGTGACTGCAACAAGTAAATTAACATTTCAACTTTCACGAGATTCTCATGCTCACCTTCAGAGTATTGCGACTGCACAGCTTCAAGCACCTTTCCCCAGGCAATGCTGTCTCTGTAGGGCTTCGGAGTGAGCGTATACAAGGTCGGGTGCTTTCTTATCTCTGCAATAAGAAAATCCATCGAGTCTTCGCCGTATTTTCTCAGCATGCAGGACGAGGCAATCGCCGGTGCCACTGTGAATGAATTTCTCAGCTCCACAGGAAGCTTCTCTTCTTCTTTAGGCATCACTAGCGAATTCTCTCGATCCGAGTCATCGTCCAATTTGAAGAATTTCATGGGACTGACACCGAATCCCGCTTCTTCTTCTTTGACCGCGTGGTGACCTCTCTTCCACGCTGGTGATTCAATATCCTCGAAGATCATCGCGCTGTCGACAAACGCCATCCTTTTACGCCATTTCTGGGAGCACGTATTGCGAGTGTAGTTGTAGCGGAAGCAGTACCACGAGCGCCAAGCCAATTTGTCAGAGACTGAAACACATACCATCGATTAGAATAATCCGTCAACATCGGCTTACCATCTGGATAACGTTTCTGGACTCCCTCGAGCACCTTTCCCCAAGCGACGCTGTCACGATACGGTTTCGAGATGAGCGGGTAGAGAGTCGGCTGCTTCTCGACCTCGCCGATCAGTAACTCCATTGCCGCTTCGCCATACTGCCGCAGAAGGCACATCACACCACTTCGAAGCCTGGAAACGAAAAGACTAGATTTTGGAGTTGGCACATACTGGGTTACAAACACCATGCACACTACTACAATTCGAGAAATCACGAAAATTAAAAAAAATTGAACGCAGAAGTTGAGTCAGCAAGCAAGCACGAGCTGCTCACGACCCTACCGTACTGGTACTCGTGGTGAGACCGAAATGTAATTCGAGCACGAACTGTATTTGTGCCACATACGCTTTGTGCCACAGCTGAAGATATGCACCATAACTGTGCTCAGCTCTTTGCGAGCTCCACAGCGAATTTCAATCACAATTCAAAATAAGAGTAAAAATAGACGTTTTGGCTCACAGTCAGTCATCATCTCCTGGGTGATTTGGCTTCCATTTGTTTGCCTGTTGCTCTCGCGCGCTTCGGCGAATCGAACGTTCCGAATATCGGATTCAAATGCGCGAGCGAGAGGCGATTTACCGTCTCCGCGCAGATCATGCTGTGCGAGAGTCGCCGCCGGTCACTCTCGCTCGCGGTGGCGCTCTCGCTCGTCTGTGTTCACAGCGCTCGCGTTGCTTTCGTTCGTTCGCTGAATTCGAAAATATTCATCGCGCGTTTCCTCATCTTCCGCCGCTGATGCTCATCGCTCGTTCGTTTCAGGGTTTTCTAACGTTGTTTGCGATTCGTTTTGTTTCTAAACCTAATTAGTTTGTTCTAACAAGGTGAGTGCGCGCGCAATTTCTGTCGATTTGCGAATTTATGCTCATCGATGCAGATGATCTCCACCTCTGCTGCCAGCGCGTTCGCTCAGAAGAACGGCGTCGCGTACGAACCTTCGCATCAGCCGATGTACGCCACGTACGCCACGCAGCCCATGTCGACTTATGAAGTGATTGCGCACCGTGTCTTCGTCGGAGGATTCCCATCCAACGTAAGTTGAATTTATTTTCTCGATGTTTTCGTATTGATGCTCGCGTTTTAGACCCTGGAAGTGGAACTGCGTTCATTCTTTGAGCAGTTTGGTCATATTCGTGAGGCGAAGATAATTCGCGGCACGGATGGCGCCTCGAAGGGATACGGATTCATCACGTTCGATAGTGAAGAAGAAGCGAACTCTGTTCGTACCACGGTAGGATGAGAATCAATTTTAGATGCTCTCATTTGTGGAGTTTCAGAACCCGGAAAATCTTGAATTCAAAGGCCGTCGTTTGAACCTTGGACCCGCTATGCGCCGAGTGACCCAGACCGCACGTTTCGCAGGTTGAAAATCAATTTTGAAACAACAATAACCGGTGTTTATTGCTTCAGAGCCTGCTTTCTTCACCGCCAATGGACAGATCCTGGCCGCAAACAACCTGCACGCTGTTTCCCCTGGATTCATCCCGCACAACTACGTCGTCGTTCCACAAACTCAGGTTCCTTGGGGCTACAACCCTAGCCACGTACAGGGATCTCCTTCTGCGCTTACTGGACCGACTCCAGCTGTACGCCAATTAATTGTGTAACACCGACGTGTAAATCAGTTTCAGGAGGCTGCCGACTCGATGAACAACAACATCACGGTGAAGAGGGAGAAGGGTCCTCATACCCCGTCTACTCCTGCACCATTTTGCCAGATTCAACAAGTAGCAACCGGTGACATGCAGCAGCAACAGTACTACCAGGTCCATCATGTTCCTCAAGGCATTACACCTGTAAGGATTTGTCGCCCAATTCAAGTTTTTTGATTAATTATTTACAGATGACTCCTCCAATGATTTCCGTTCGTCCCACCGTCTATGCCTCGGGTACTGCTGCCTTCTACCCTAATGGCGTCCAAGGAGAATACATGCATTATAATTAGATGCTCATATAATAATATTTATTAGGTATTGCTTATTTATTGTAAGTCCATTATGGACATAAGACAGGCCGAATATAAATATTTATGTAATAAAGTTTAGAACGTGTGTGTGTGGAGTTGATCAGGGGTGATTTGGTCGTCGATGCTGCGAAAAGGAATGCTTGTGGTCCATAATTAATGACGGAAGCAATGCGGCGCTCCTAAAGCGCTGCCGGCTCAACCATATAAGATTTTTCCGATTAATCCGTTCCGATAATAGAACTTCGCGATGATTCGCTCTCTGCTCTCCACGTCGATCACCCAAATCACCGAAACTGACCCCTTCATCGACGTCTCCACTCTTCGCTCGCCGGCCGCAGTGAAAAACGCATTTTTGGTCACGCAAACAATCAACGATTTCAGCGAACGCTACGCGAATGTCATGAATCGACCGGAAGCGTGCTTGGTTATTGACCGCAGAGGCGCGATCGACGAGGAGGCGACCTTGGAGAGAGTCTACTACGAGGAGAAGATCTTTGAGTTTTGCTGTGCTTTGGGTCAATTCGGCCGTTTAGATCCAATCTGGGAGCTGTGCGATGAGGACGAGCGAGAGTACCTCCTATTTCGGGCTCCGTTGCTCGTTATGCACTACGCCAACAGCTGCAAGCTGCGCGAGCTCGGTGGACAAGAAGATCCTCATTCGGAGCGCAAACAATCGGATCTGTTCAAATGTGCGCGGGAAATGCGCTGGGATCGTGCAGCCGTGCGGATTTTCAGGAAATTGAGCGCGTACAAGAAGAGCGTGGCCGTCATCAGTCAATGGATGGTGACAGATGCCGCGCACAGCGACCCTCACACGCAACTGGTCGAGTTTAAGCTTCTTTGTGATCTTTTAGCAGCCGGAGGATACGATCTGCGCAGCGGACAACTCCGTGTAATTCGGGAGGCGCCCCTGCACGAGATTCCAGAGCATCTTCATACAATCGAGTACAAAGCTGTGCGAGATGAAGCGGAACAAGCGAGAAACGGACGCAAAAGACGAAAGATGGGAAGTAAGGAGTGTTGGGATTGTATTAAGAGACGGAGATGTTGAATAAAGCGATGTTGGTCACGCTGGATTGAAGGAGCCACGCGCCTCCACCTTATACATGAAATGCTATATAGGAGCTTCGTAGATTCGTTGGATTGATCGCAGTGACGTGGCAGAGACCACCGCACGCGCGCGCTGCATATTCGAAATTCGAATTGTTGCCTGATTTTCAGGGAGCGGGATACTATCGGTTGCTTTTGTCTCTGTGAGTGAGTTCGTCATCCGCATCGAATTGTTTTCGAATTTCGAAATTCAGCTTCCACTGATTTCTGCCTTCAACCAGCAACAACGTGAGTTTTCGCATCATTTCTCGCTGCGCTTGCGATCGTCGCCTATCGTTTGCTTCTCTCAATTGACCTTGATTGTTTAGATGAAAGTTCGCACCGCCGCTGACTCGTTCAAGCAACGCCTGCGCCGCGTCGTCAACGGCCTCGTGGATAAGGCGACGGCTCGCTTCGTGCCTGCGCTTCCTGGCTCGGTCGTATCGCTATACCGCTCCGATCAAAAGATCCTCGATGAAGAGTTGATCTTGATCAGCAATGCTGTCGACCAAGAACTCGAAGCTGCGCTCTTGGATATGGATACCGACGACCGTGGCTGGCACGACTTTGAAATGGACACGCACCAGTCGACCACTCTTGGTGAGCCAAACAATCCCATTTCAGATGACGAAATCCTCGTCGGACCTTCCACCGATGCTTCAGTTCCGGTGATCGAAGAAGTCGAGGATGAAACCGAGAACGACGATTACACCGATGCTCCAGTTCCGGTGATTGAATGTCCCGATGATGACAAAGAAGGCGCAGACTCAATGGAGAACGAGTGCGACCATGGCACGGTCGACACGTTCGAAATGCCGTCGTACCTCCCGCGTCCTGAGTTCATCACCGTCCAGGTCAATGTCTGGGAATACCAGCATCCTCGCCCCCACACCTCTGATCGTCAATGCATCCCCTGCATCCAGCGCCGAGCTCGTCAAAAGCGCAAGGAGAACCGAGCTGAAGCGCGCGAACAGCGCCGCGCTCCCTCGATGGATCGTCTCGATAGCGCCTGAAGAGCGCCGTCATTGTACATAGTGTATATATTTATCTTTTTTCCTTTTGTTTGTTTACTTTTTCGTTTTTATAAAATTTTTAATTATATCGTCTTCTACTTGGCTGTTTAACGTGGTTATTTATATACCAGTAGGGTCCACCTGCTCGTTGTGTTTTCAATTTTTGGTTTGTTGCGTGTCTTGTGTGTCTTTGCAATGCTTGTGCTTTGCAATGCTTGTGCTTGATTGACTCCCGTTGAACTCGGCGCATGTTGGCTGTCCAATCGGCTATATTATGGAATCGCTCAGGCAAAAGAGAGCGGAAGCCTCTGATGTGTGTGATCGCGATGATTGTGAGCGGTCTTCTCTCTTTGCATTATGTACTCGTGCTTGTTTTTCAACGTCACATAGACTTGTTGAAACTGTTTATGCGTCGGTGCTGTTATTGCGGTAATTTCTGCAAAGTATCGTGTAATTTTCACGCCGTGGTTGCTTCAATAAGCGAGTATTGAACTTACAGATAAGATGGTCTTGGATGATGGGGATCAAGAGGTGCCGTCCATTGGCAGTCTGAGTTCTCCGGACCATCTAGATGAACTCCCGGAACCAGATTCGGATTTGGGAAACGGCGAGCAATTCGCTCAATATGTCGGATCCTCTGAAAACGCCACCGATGAGGAACAGATGCGGTTTGTTTCTCGTATGGATTCTCCGGACCCACTTGAAGACCTGCCTGCTCCAGATCCGCTTTTCGGAAAGCGGCAATTTCTTGAATATGATGGATCCACCGAAAACGCAACCGATGAGGAAAATGAGGAAAGGATGGACGTTTCCGGGCCCTACCAAGAACGTCCTGTTCGCATGTTGCCCGGTGGGCGTCCTGGCAGTGGCGACAGTAATACAGTCCACAATGTTAGTGGCTATGGAGGTAATTTCCTTTGCGTTGTACCTTTAGTAAGCGAGTATTCTCTCAGCCCTGCATCGTCGATTCCTGTCAGAAGAAGCTCTCACTGACCTTCCTACACCAGATTTGGATGCATTGAAAAACCATCGATTCGTTGAATATGACCCCTCGTACGGGAGGAACTGCCATGATTACGAAGTCATAGAGACTCGCAACCATCGCCATAGCAGATTCGACAATGGTCGCTTTCGCAATCCTCACTTTCGAGGTTCGGGTCGGGCTCGTGAATTGGGTAGAAGACGCGATGCATAATGTTATATTGTTATTCTCTTGTTGTTCATTATGTTGTTTGTACATTGCTAACTTGTAACCGCCATGCTTTGTTTGTAGGAATTATGATCTCCTACTTCAGTGATTATCGTAATCGGACCAAGAAAGCTCATAGCCATCGCGTCACGTGTATGCACGGTTCTTTTGTGTAATGCTCCTCGTTTCAGTTTTTTTCGTGTTCTGAGCCAAAAGATGGGCAGCGGAGAATGACTTGATTGAACGCCTGCCTCGTGTTTCAGTTGGCGGCAGACGTCGTCGATGAAGAACAAAGGCGTGGTGGGAGGAAGAAATTTCTCAATCCTATACTACTACAACAAGTGCTCCCAGCGCATATTGACGATTCTGAAGCTGCTGGTTGATCTCCACCGACTGTTCCTGAAGGCGCTTCATATCCGACGAGATGGAGCAGAGCTCGCCAGGAGGTGATCTGTGCGTGGAGATCGACAAGTTTGTCAGCTTGCTGGATGCAGTCCTGCACCGCTTCATGATTCGCCACCTTCAGCTGTTCGTCGATCTGCGCCGAGTGCTTCCGTTGATCGAGTCCGCTTTCAAGCGCCGACTGGACAACCTCATCGTCGGCTTCGAGAACGTTCTCCAGCGTGCTGGACGAAGCCATAGGCGCATGGTTGACGCGACGCCTGATTTTGAAATGCGCGGTCGTGAAACGACGCGAAAATCTTCGTGGGTGGTCGCGCGCGTTTTCTTTTCGAATTTACGGCTCGCTCACGTGAAGACGATCGCGTCAGATTTGAAATCTTTGGGAATTCAGCGCTTGTGGAACAGATTGCATTTGTCGCTGAACTATTTTTTGAATTTGCGCGAGTTTCAGATTAATTTTTGTGCGTTTCTGACGTTATTTTGACGTATTTCGTTTTTGTTGCTTGTGGTTCCAAAGGATCTGAAATCACGCGCTCTGCAATATTGCAAACGGGACGCCTCTCGCTCGCTCAATATTCGCGTCGTCTTTCTCAGTTTGCGAATGCCACTTTATTCTATTTTGTGGTGCGGCTTGTGTGTCAGTTGTCGTTTATTCATTTCATTCATTTTGCTCGGTCATTTGAGCTCATTTCGAAATATAATCACGTTTTTCTGGCGTTGTGCATCTTGCTCTCTTCGGTTGCGCCTCCTCTTTCACTTGGGGCTGAGTACGATTGTACGCAGCTTCTAGATGGTGATGTTGAGCGGCGAGAACTGAGGTCTTCTTCATCAGGGGGAACTTTGCTTTGATGTTACTGTTTCAAACTAAATCTGTCGCGACGTTGTCATTTACGCATTGCTTTTATCGCTTTAACGAATGCCAAGCTTCCTATTTCAGCCGTAAGTAATCGAAGAAAATCCAAGCATCCATCTTCTTGCTTCCTGTTATACGATATGATCCAGAAAGACGAGCGCGAAGAAGCCGAAGAGAAGAATCTTGACACTGCGCCTAGCAAGGACGATGAAGGTGTCGCGGAAGGCACGTCGACGGAAGGATGCACCACCAGCTCACCAGGAGCAACAGATGATACCGATGGAGCGGCACCCACGGCTGAGCGGGAGCACACCGAAGAGGAAACAAAGAAGCCAAAAAACTCCGAAAAGAAGGCCAGACAGTTCAACGTCGATGACATGTTCAGACAAACCATCGCAAACGTGTCGAAGTCATCATACTCGGATGGTGGTGATCGCTCGGCAGCGGGCCAGTTTGCAAGCTTCGCGAATCTTCATGTCGCTGACAAAGAAGCGATCAAGGACGGCGTCCACGGTGGACGTCTTAGCGTAAGTTAGCATGCCTATAGAATGACTTCTTCTTACAGTAAGCCTGTTTTAGAAAGCTAATGGGAAGTCTGAACCTGGTCAGAAAGATTTGCAAGTAGATGAGGACAGCGATGACGACATCGGCCCGGCACTTCCTCCTGGATTTATTTGTGATGCCAGCGTGATCGTAAATGCAGCACCCGCAGCCGAGGAAGAAGAATTTCTGGATGTCGACACCATTTCAACGGCGCTCCTGATTCCCACTGCTTGCGAAGTGAGCGTTTCGCACGGAAAAAAACCCGTAAGAGTTCTTCTTCGTCCTCACGTTTCTTATGATCCAAATTTTAAGGTGACTGCTCTATGCTTTGATCAACCTGGATCCAAGTTTGCAACTGGAGGTCTCAACTACTATGTGAACCTCTACGAGTTCCAGAAGATGGATGCAACGATGAAGTCGTTCCGCGAATTGACGCCGTGTGAGAGCCATCCAATCCACTGCGTAGCTTACAGTGCCAATGGAGAGGACCTGTTGGTGGTCAGCGGGGACGCGCTAATCAAAGTGCTCGATCGTCAAGGGAAACAGAAGTCCGAAACTGTACGCGGAGATCAATACCTAATTGATCTAACCCAAACGAAAGGACACACCGGCACTGTGAACTGCGTAGTTTTCCATCCTCTGTCAAAAACGGAATTCCTTTCGGCTAGCGTCGACGGGTCGCTTCGCATTTGGAGCACCGAAGACCACAAGGACATGACGCGGTGCATCAACAAGCAGCGGAAACTCATAAAAGTGAAGGGCGCGGATGGAAAACGAGCGAATCCAACAACCTGCAGTTATTCACGAGATGGAAAGCTGATCGCCGCCGGCTGCTACGACGGCTCTATCCTGGTTTGGAAGAACGGCAACGTCTTCGTAAGTTTTGAAATCAAGCAACATCAAATCAATTTTGCATTTAGGTAAATACAGCTTACGCGAACCGGAAAGCGCATGATGGGCCTGTGACGTGCGTCCAGTTTTCTGCAGATGGCAAACGGATTCTTTCCCGATCACGTAAGTTACTGTTTAAGCTAAACCTGTTTCTAATCATCTTCTTGATTGCAGTTGACGGCACTATGAAGATGTTCGAACTCGCCAAGTTCAAGACTCCTCAGTTCGTAGCGTCGGATTTGCCTAATGCCTTTTCGCAAACGGATTGTGGCTTTAGTCCCCGAGGTGAAGTCGTCTTCACGGCTACCTCAGAGTGCTCACGGACAGGCGACAAAGGCCAATTGGTGTTCTTTGATGCGTACACGTTCGAGAAGGTCTACCAGGTTGACTACCCCAAAGCAGCATGCATCCGTGCTCGGTGGCATCCACGAATGAACCAGATTATGACCTCGTTCAGCGATGGTACTTTGAAGCTCTACTACGATCCGGAAACGAGCGACCGCGGTGCTCTTCAATGCGTCAACAAACCCGTCAAACGTTCCCGACAGAACGAACTCGTTCGTGAAGAATTCGTCCTTTCTCGTAAGCATTTGCACTTGATAGAGCTTTATCTTAACCCCTCTATTTAGCTCTTGCCCTTGAAATGTTCCAGCCTCGCGGAGAAGAAGGCGAAGAGAAGGAAGTCACCGCGTGGCGCATTCGCAAGTACCTTCGCCAGCGGGACAACAAGTTGCGACCCGAATTCCGCAAGCCGGCCGATTTTCCAACCGCCAAAACAGGAAGTTCCACGTCCGGAGGCACTCTTCACTCGTACATCGCTAAAGAGATCGGAACGAGTCGCAACAAGGACTTTTTGGCTGATACCGATGTGCGCGCTTCCATTCTTCGACACGCCGAAGCTGCAGAAAAGGAGCCGCTCTACATTACGAAGGCGTATAGGAAGACGCAACCAGTGCCGATATTCCAAAAATCCACCGAGCAAGAGGAAGGTGACGAAGACGAGGAGCTCACTCCTGTGTATAAGAAGCCCAAATTGAATTGAGTTATCCATTTTTCGTTACTGTTGTTCACTGTTACTCTTCTTTACGTGCATTGCGAGCGATAAAAGCGGGTTGTCTCCATACTTGGAATGCTGTGTTGTGCCGTTTTCAACGAAAAGCATTGTGAAACCAAAAAATAAAAATGTTTACCGGGAGTGGGGTTTGAACCCACGACGGATCACTCCGATTGGAACTTAAGTCCAACGCCTTAACCACTCGGCCATCCCGGTGCCACGGGCTATGTGCTATGATTTGCATATAAACAACAGATGCGATATTATGTATTGGTCAATTGCAAGTGGACTCTCCGCGAATTGATCGTTTTTTGAAGTAAGCGATGAAGCGTTTGCCGACAAAGTGAAGAAAAACGAAAATTGCCATGATCGCGACTTCCTTCTTCATCGATTGCAGCGTCTTGACGTTGTCGACGAGCGTTCTCGCTTGTCCTACGACCTAGAATCACGTAAATGCCTAAATTATACACGAATTGTGGCGCTAACCTGGGAAATTTGATAAATGACATTCAAAACACCGTCCATTACTGCTAGCGTGTGAGCGATCGATTGCGGGAGCGGTGTGCGTGTGTGGTCGCGCTGCAGAGAATGTGAAACGCAGAAATAATGTGCAAAACAGTCAAAATGTTGTGTGAAGATCAAAGATCGTTTGCCTGACCCTGATCGCTCCACTACAGTAGGAAGGACAAGCAAAATGCAAAGATTGCGAGCAACTGTGTAATGCGCAACGCGCTCTCGGCGACTCGTGCGTTGGGCTTCGGCTAGACGCCAATTCCCGTCTGCAGCAGCAACTCACTCTGGAAGCCCACGAAGCAGCAGCTCACGCATCTTAGTGCAAACATTGATCGATCAGGCGAGATTTACCAGCTCCCTCGACGAAAATAGTGAAATTTTCGACGATTCGGACCACAATTTGAGCATCCCAAGTGAACCAGACCGTTTTTTATCAGAGGCGTAGGTGGAAGTGGTCGAAGTGTCCGGACGCCGCGGCTCCGATGATCTGCACGATCGTATCACCGGCTTGGAGTCGGGCGTGCAGGCTGCTAGGGATCTTCTGGACAACCTGTCCAACGGTATCAAGTCGCTGTCTCGGAACATTACAGAAACCGCTGCAACCGCTGAAGCCGAGGCCGTGGCGTCCAGATGCCGCGACTCGGATAAAAATGCGGCGTTGTTGGATCAAATGAAGAAGGCTATGGCCGACAGCGAGCGCAAGCACGCAGAGGAGATGACAAAGCTGTCTCAGGTACGTACGACGTTCATCACTGGCCCGTTACCATACGCTTCTGTTTAGCTTGTGAACGCTGTTGGGGAGCAAAACGTTGCTCTTCAATGCAAGATCACCTCATTGGAGCGGCAGGTGGCGGAAGGTGGCGGCGGAGCGTCCAGACTCTCCGACGTCAGCCGTGAGGTAAGATGCACTATTCAGTTTAATAAACGGAACATTTACGATACAGGACCCCTCGCGCCTGGCATGGATCTACGATGAGATGATCGTGATCGATTATCGGTTTGATGCTCTGGACGCATTGGTCAACGAAGTAAAAAACGCGCAGGATGCGCGCATTACAGCATTGGAAACGCGCGGATGGGCTGATAATGGCGCTCTGTTTGGACATGGCGACACGAGCAGGTAAGCTTTTGTTATCAGGTGGGATTTTATTCAATTTTTCGCCCGCTGCAACACTAGCGAATTGCTTCTGTCAGGGCTTCGCGCTGCCACCGCTGCCGACCATGAGAAGAAGGAAGAACCCGAGTCGGCGAAGGTCTCGGTGGAAGTCCCATTCGGTCCGCTTTCTCGCAATCAGCAGAAAAAGCAGGACAAGAACGAAAAACAGAAGGAAAAGAAGGAGAAGAAGAATAGCAACCGGCCTGTTCGTCGCTGAACAGTGCCTTTGTTGTTGTCTGTTGTTTGTATATTAATGTTGTTGTTGTGAAACGTGCGGCCTTTTGTCAGCAAAAGGTCGCACGTTGTTCTTTTCTGACATTAAAATAAATGTTTAACCAAAACAAAGCGTTTTGATTGCTTGCTTTCCCCTGTATCAACCGTGAGTTTACTTACATTTCAATTGATGTATTTTTAACATTTGTCATTCATATTTCGACATTATGATTGTTTGCGAGTTTAATTTGGTCTAGGATTGTATTCTATTCCTCGTTTGTTGATTTTGCTTATGGTTCTCTGTGTTTTCGTGTGGTTCTTTGATAGCAAAGGGTCGCACGCCGAATAAAATTGCAGTTGCGTAGTGTCTTGCGACGGTAATGTTGCGTCGGTAACGCCGGTAGCGGTTATGTAGCGTCGGTCATGTCGGTAACGTCACGCAATTGAATTTGGCGCCTGCTCCCACAGCGATGTGGTAGGTAGTTTGAGGTGTCCGCAGTCTCAGACGGAAATTGATTCACATTTGAGCAAATTTTGAGCAGAATTGTCATGCGATTTGAAAATTTTTACTTTTGGTTTCGATGCTATTGACACTGTATGGTTGCGTTTTCAGAAAACTACGCCATGCCATTGATCAATATCGAGCATCTGTCGATCAACTGCAACGATACCGGCGTTGGAAAATCTACCGACAAAAGCAAATTGGATACGGTAAGTTCGTTTTGTTGTTCACTGAAAAATGGAGCATGTGTAGGTTACGACTCGAATTCAACGATTGGAGGAAAAAGTGGAGCAAGTTGAGGAAGTAGCGTCCAGACGCCATGAACTCGCCGATCACCACCGTGTTCAACTGACAAGTCGCCAAGAAGTATTGGAGATTCAACTGGAAGAAGCCGGTCAGCTTATTGAATCGTTTGAAGAACGCTTGGTGGATAGTCAGCTCGCTGCGTCCGGACGCTGCGAGCCTACTGAAGCAGTTCGACTCGCGCAGTTGGAGGAGTCGATTGGTTGTCGAATCTCATCGGTGGAACAGGCAGTAGAGGCCGCGTTGTCCGGACAACGCGCCTTATTCGATCGACGTTTCGCCGAACAAGATAAGATGATCCAATCGTTGGAACAGCGACTGCGCAACATGCACACTGGGACGCCTCAGAAATCAAACGTGAAGTTGAAGGAGCTCACTCCTTCCGAACAGGAAACTCTCCTCCGGGTAACGCATATACAGAAGCGTCGTTCTAATAGTCGTTTACAAATGACTAGCATCTTTGGAGAGGGAAACGTCTCCTTCACATCACCTCTGATCTCCGTTGAAGACTGCGAGCAGGTGGTGGAGGATAACGGTGTGTCCGGACACGCCGGTATCGAGGTATGGTGCTTTGTTCAGATTGAGATTTATCTGTGAAATGTATTGAACAGGGATCGTCGCTCGCTTGGATGGCGGATTCGAAGAACTACGAAAAAGTTGTGAGCGAATCGCTTGCTCGCATTGACGAGAAATTGAAGACTGTTACCCAGCGCGTTGCCACCGTTGAAGACAATGTGGAAATTTTGGCGGAAGTTCTCTAGGGTCGCGATGTGGACGAGCGTTCGCGCAACCAACTGAACAAGTTGGCCAAGAAAGCAAAGAAGAAGAACAACCGCCGTTAGGCCATTCAGTCATGTTGTTTCGTTAAATTATTTTGATTGTCGTTAAAAGCGTACTGTCTCTGCCAGCAGAGGCAGTACGTTTATTTGTTCTTTAAATGTCCGTTCTTTAAATGTTTAAATGTAAAAAAAAAATAAAACCATAAATGTCCGCTAGACACATATGAAATGTTCACTAGACATTTATGAACAACTTTGTGTTCCATCTCGGTCCGTGGAAGTTCGATATTCTCGGTTGCCTGTGAGTGGAACTGATCGTCAACAAATTTTTATTGTAAACAAACAACAATCTTCATCTTCAATCAAAAATCACAATCCAAGTCAAAAACGTTTTCCTCAATTGTGCGGGGAGCCACTTCTTCGTGTTTCGGCTCGGCTTCTTCTCCGTGAGCATCATACGGTCTTGGCTTCTGTTTTCTTGGTATCACTTCCCAAATACGCGGATGATTTGATGGCCACTCGTTGGGTCTGGTTGGGCGCACCGTCTCAAATGATCCATAATACGTGCGATGAAGTAGGTAAGAGGATTTACCATGCGGATACGACGGCGATCTTTCGGCGTCCACAACCGATACGATTGCAATGAATGACGACCTCCCCTCCACCCATTTTCGTGATGCGCGAGACGACAATTCTCAGAAGCGACCGGCATTCAGAAGCGATCTGAAGTGCAGAGCGACTCGCGGGAGTCAGACAGCAGACGATGACGTGCGCACTGCAGAATGACGGTGAGTTTCAGCGTTAAACTTCATCGCCCAGTGGAAGAGCAACGGCAACTTCGGTGCACACAGTCTTGGCGATTCTGGACAGAAAATCGACCTTGGCCTGACTCCAAATCGCACAAGTCATAAAAACGCGATGAGTTGGTCTTCGTGCTTGTCTGCTCGTCCGCAGTCCTCCCGAATAATGCCGAAATGAACACCCTGTAACTTCAAAGCTCGCAAAGGGAAAGAAAAGTGAAAAGATTAGTTCCCTTTATTGGTTCTCCAAAGTTCACCACGTTACACTCTACTTCACTTCCAATATCACTCTTGAAATGCCGGCACGATAACGCAACGCAATTCGGAGATTTGAATCGGGAATTCGCCACTTCTGTGAATTGTGACGATATTCCGGATGAAGGGCGAGGAGTCGCTTTTTGTCTAAATTTGTACCTGGGGTAATAATGCGGGCTCCTCGCTGCAATTCGTTCGCCAGAGCGCGCTCCAGGAACAACTCCAACAGTTCGTACTGGTCTATCAGGAGGTCACGAGTGTACAATTGGTCGAATCTCGCTGAACTCACGAAAATCGGAGAGCGTTTCGGTTAACTTCTCCGATTCCGGCCACCTGTCATCAACATACATGTTGAGTCTCTGGACGTTTCCGAGTTGCACTTGACGCGCAATGAAATCGCGCGATTCTTGGCCTCGTTCTTCGACACGAATGCTGTTGAATCCGGGGCAATTCTTGAACGCGTTGAAGAAGAATCGATTTTGGGCGCTGGCGGCAAGGTACGGCCAGCAGCAGTTCGTTACGAGAGAAGCGACTGTCGGCAGGACGTCGCGTTCAAATTCGCGCAACGAAACGCGGTGATCAGAATATGAAAAGTCACATGCAAACAACGTAATTCGATCGAATTCCAAATTGAGATCAGCGACCGTCTTTACGTTATACGGAGTGGTTCCACAAAAGCCGTAGCTCACTTCCTGATTAGATACTCTGCATCGAAAGTCAAATTCGCGTCGTTTCTTGTGGTGTTTTGAGCCAAATTTCGACCAGCTACCGGAGAGCTGACTGACTTGATTGAAGTTTGGTTTGCTCAGTCGGTGACAGACGTCGTCGATGAAGAGAAGCGGCACCCAATTCATGCTTGGTCGAAGGAGATTCAGAATGATCCAATCAACGGTTAGATGAAGCGTTTATGAGGAAAGAAGCAATGCGAGAGAGCTTTTCGTGCGCATCGCAGCGCTTTGAACTGATCGCTTCAAATACACGCCGATCGTCAATTCAATTTTCGATATGCAACAAACACTGAAGCGCGCGCAATTAACTGTGATTGTAGCTTGAACATCTTGAATTTTTGAAGTTGAAGTTGAGAAAGTTCACTTTGATCGGACAACAGTCGTCATTCATGACGGTTTCCCTTTAAATTCTCAATTGGAGCGCGCGCAAATTGCAAGCGTCACGACGGTTTTCACGACGGTCGCACTCGACACCTGAACAGCGCACTTTCAAAATCTGAGTTTGATCCGTTGCTTAACTTTGCTTCTCGTCAACAAACAAGCAAAGTCAGACACCTGATATCTCGCGACAGACAACCATGACGACCTGACAGACACCTGCAAACCTTCAACTAACAAACTTCAGCAATCGTCACGCACTCCAGATGGGAAATCAAAAAGTTCTCTTCTTTGCGTATTGATCCTATGGGTGGTCCAGTAAAAATAGTTCAGTAAACCTCAGAGGTTCGGTCTTGGTCCGGTATTGAGCCTTAAAAAATCATTTTAAAGGGACAGTGTCATGACTAAAATTTGTCTCAAATCAATTCCAGACTTCGTGTAGCTGCACGGCACTCCGGGTGGATGGCGTCGAATCGTTTCTTGTCGAATGCTACGATCCGGAGGGAAATGTTTGCGCCCCGTTTCAGTTCGCCCGCAACAGCGCGTCTCACGAACAACTCAATCAGCTCAAAATCGTTCGGAATGGAGAAGAAGCCAGAAGAAAAGAATTGGTGGAATCGAGGTGAACTCACGAACGTTTTGAGCGTTTCGGTGAGCTGCTCTGGCTGCGGCCACGTGATTGACCCACGCTGAGATAAGTAAAGCTGCTTCACGTTCCCGAGCGCCACTTGACACGCGATGAAATCACGCGATTCCTCGCCTTGTTCTTGGACGGTGATTGCGTTGAATTCGGGGCAGTTTTTGGCTGAAGGCGAATCCTGAGTGAAATGTTTGCGCCCAGAATAAGAATGATCGAATGAACGGTGAAATAAAGGTTTATAAGGTAAGAAGCAATGCGAGAGAGCGCTTGAAGACCAATCGTGTCACCGCCTTGTTGACAATGAGATCCCACTCTTTGATGTTCAAACGTGAGCAAACAGACACTTTTGGCGCTTTTTGGGCTATCGAAAAAGAGGAAAACAGCCAACTGGCGCCTCACTCTACTACCATGAAGACGTTGTGTATATTCAACAACGAAATACGGAGATTTGAGTCAGGAATCTCCCATTCAAGCTCCTCTGCATCTGCACGGTATCCCGGGAGGAGGGCGTCGAGTTGGCTCGCACTGAAATGTAAATTTCCTATCTGAATGCGGGCTCCTCGCTTCAATTCGCCCGCCAGAGCGCGCTGCAAGAACAACTTGAACAGCTCAAAACTGTTTGGAAGAGGATTCCAAGAGTTCAGTTCGACGAATCTTCCTGACATTACAAATTTCTTGAGAGTTTCTGCGAGCTTCTCCGGTTCAGACCACGTCATCGATTCTCGATTGGAATACAATGTAAGCCGCTGGACGTTCCCGAGCTCCACTTGACGCGCGACAAAGTCTCGCGATTCCTGGCCTTGTTCTCCGACGGTGATTTCGTTGAATCCGGGACAATTCTTGAACGCGTTGAAGAAGAATCGATTTTGGTCCCTGCGCTGCGGGGAAAGGTACGGCCAGGAGCAGTTTGTAACGAGAGAAGCGACTGTCGGCAGGACGTCGCGTTCGAATTCGCGCAAAGAAACGAGGTGATCGTTAGAATATGCAGAATCACATTCAAAAGACGTAATTCGATCGAATTCCAAATTGAGAGCCGCTACCGTCATTTCGCGAGGATGCACCCGATCGGTTCCCCAAAAGCCGTAGCTCACTTCCTGATTTCCGTTTACTTTGCATCTAAATCTAAGTTCTTGCCGCTTCTGGCTGTGTTCTGAGCCAAAAGACGGCCAGCTACCGGAGAGATCACTGACTGGCCAGAACGTTGGTTTGCTCAGCTGATGGCAGACGTCGTTGATGAAGAGAAGAGGCACCCAGTTCATGACAAGAGAGAGGAATCAGAATGATCCAATCAACGGTGAAATGAGGCATTTATGGGCTAGCAAGCAATGCCAGAAAGCATCGCTATTGTGTTGCGCATCGCTGCGCTTTGAAATGAAGCAAAACGCTTCCAGAAACATGTTCTAAAGCGAGCGGCAAATACTCCTTTCGTTGACACTGAAACACGGTTACTGTAGGCGTGAAATCTCTCGTAGTCTCAGCGAGGCTTGAAGATGCTCAAAGCTATGCATCCTTCAGATCCGTCAGTTCAGAATCGCTTTGCTTTGAGCCAAGATTGCCTCCAGAGTCTCAAGTGACCAAAAATCGCGTCTATTTGCGCCGATGACCTGTGATTAGAATACAAAAAACACGATAGCGCAAAGCAAGCGACCTCAGTGACCTAATTCAATCGTTTTCGACCCAAACTGAGAGCGACGCTCTTCGCTCGCCTTTTCAATTTATTCTTCTCTCCTTCTGGAATCGAATTTGTGCTGATATTAATCATTTTCCATCCCTGAAATTGTCGTTTCTCTCTTCCAAACCACAATTGAACCGTTTGCGCAGTGAATAATTCGATTTTGGCATCAAATCGTCATGAAAATGAGAAAATGGAAAGAAAATTCCCTTTTTAAAACGTTCCCACCGCGATATGGCCGAGTAATTTCAGATGCTTGGGTAGTTGGACCTACCGTAATCACTGTCGACCTACTCTGAGCGTCTTCTTCACTCTAGACTGACAAGAAGGAGACCGTCCAAGGTGAAATGGGCCGATCGAAGTGAAATTTGGCACAGGGGCAGAATAAGATGAGCTTATGACTCTCTGAAAAAATTATCGGCTCATGCGCACTCCTCACGGAGCTACGAACGATTGAAAGTTAAGATTGATTGCAAGTGAGCAATAACACTGGCACTTGCCTGTCGCAACAGGCAGTGAGCGAATAGCTCCGCCGGTAACGCACTTGCTCGCCACGCAGAAGGCTGAGGGTTCGATAAGTACATAAGTACATTTTTATAAGTTCATTTTCGAAAATAATCGAATTTGTTCCGATAGATTTGTAACTTTTCGGTTATTGCGGTTCAATAGCTTCTCGAAATCATGATTGTAAATGCGAGCAGTGTTGTTTCGTTGCTATCGCGATACTTTCCGTTGGATCAAGCTGGTGGAGAAGTGAATTCAGACGAAATGGATGTTGCCGACCTGGATGTTGTAAGCCGCGATCCGTGCCTTGTCTGGGCGATCGCACTTCGGATCCCTGTGTAGGGATGCGCGCCCAACGAGGCTTCGGTGATCAGACGTCGGTTCGCACCTTCGTCTGATCTCCCAATTAGCCGCGTGTGCCGTACGGTACGGGACCGTCACATATTCATAATTTATAATTCGCAAGATGAATTGACTCTTGCTTCGTCATGCTGCATTCGATTTTTCCTCATTTCCCCATTCTCTTAGAATCCTGGGCTTTTGTCTTCTTGGCTGCGCGTCTTATATGACTTCACGTTAGTGAGGGGCCATCTGGTGCACTTTTGCTTTTGTTTGAGCATGTTGGAGGTACGATGCGGGAACAGAGCATCCTCATTCTTCGAAATCTCCGTTTTCTCCTTCTGCTGACGCTTCTTGGAATTTAACGCTGTTGGCGGATTGCGGCCATCATGCAGGCGTCCGCGTCTGCTTCGGCGAGTTGCTTCTCCGGTTTGTGCTTTGCGTCGGAGGGCTCGAGGGGTTCTCCGTCCGGTCCCAACCACCCGTGCGTTCCGTTGAGAAGATTGTCGACGGTCGTAGGGTTGAAAAGGAGTTCCTGGATGTGTTCCGCGCCGGCCGACTTTCTCTGGGTGCTCTTGGCGGAGCCGTGGTGATGTGAGCGGTGGAAACAGGTGGCCTGCGAGAGTGAGTGGTGGATCAGTCGCTCGCTCTTGTTCCCCTCTTTCTGCTTCATGTTGCGGAACGGGACGAAGCGCGTCTACTAAGAATTCCGACTTTATCGCGGTGTCCGAGTTCCGCACAAATGCCACTAATGAACTGTATACAGCGGGGGTCGTAACACCCTGTAATTTGAGAACTCGCAAAGGGGAACGAAAAGCGCAAAGTTTTGGGCAAAGTTTTGACTTTTTGACTTTTTGACTTTTTGCAACGGTATGACACCAAATCACCTTGCAAACAAGCGATATGACAAATGATTTGAAGCCAATAGGAAAAAAATGCCGACTCATAACCGACTCGACTCGTTTCGACTTCGGAGATACGAGTCGACTCGCCGACTCGACTCGCCCCGATTTTTTTGGCGAGTCGGCATCACTGGGCCACGTGAAGCGACGCGAATTTGCCATTCGAGACCAATTTGATGAACGCTCATGCCGTCAGAATCACGTGAAACGGCCGTAAATAACCAGAAAAGAGCTGGCGTGACCAAACAGCCGTCCAAAAACACACTGTTATTGTCACAACAGACGCCAATTCCTGTCTGTCATTTCGAAAATTTCACTATTTTCGTCGCGGGAGTCTGTAAATCTCGCCTGATCGATCACGGTTTGCACTAAGACGCGCGAGTTGCTACTTCCCATGAGCTTGTATTCTTCTGTTGGCTCGAAAATAGAAAATCTGCCCTGATGGAAATCTTCATCAGAGTCAGAGCTTTTCTTTTGAAGTCTTTTGAGTCTTTTGAGCTATGGCGCGCCAGATTCTGTCCGTGCATTGTTGAGTTCTGATGTGCACGGACAGAAACATTTCCGCGATTTCCGCGTTTTTTCGACAAATTCAGAAGGAGAGAAAGAAGAAAAATACGAATCGGAATTTTTCTTTCTTATTTTTTATTTATTTAACGTTAGAACTCGCAAACGGAAAGTACAGAAGGCACAAAAGATGACAGAGCTCGCAAAGGGGAAGGAGAAGTGTGGAGGTCCATTTATTGGTTATCCGCAGTTCAGAAGCGTCACTCTCTACTTCACTTCCAGGCATAACATGCCGGAACCATGACGCAACGCAATCCGCAGATTTGAATCGGGAATCCGCCACGCATCCTTCTCTGAATTGTGACGACATTCCGGATGGAGGGCGAGGAATCGATTTTTGTCGAAATTTCCGGCTGCGGTACTAATGGAAGCTCCTGGCTTCAATTCTTTCGCCAGAGCGCGTTCCAGGAACAACTCAAACAGTTCGTAGTGGTTTCTCAAGGGGTCAGAAGAGTACAATGAGTGGAATCTCGCTGAACTCACGAAGATCTTGAGCGTTTCGCCGAGGTTCTCTTCTTCCGGCCACTTGCCAGTACCACACAACGTGAGCCTCTGGACGTTCCCGAGCTTCACTTGACGAGCGACAAAGTTTCGCGACTCCTCGCCTTGTTCGGTGACGCGGATATCGTTGAATCCCGGACAATTCTTGAACGCGTTGAAGAAGATTCGACTTTGTTCCCTGTGCTTCGGGCGAAAGTACCACCAGGAGCAGTTTATGACGAGAGGTGCGATGGTCGGCAGGATGTCGCCTTCAAATTCGCGCAAAGAAACGCGATTAACGCGCGTACCGTTAGGAAGCGTATCGTTACAAAGCGCAGAGTTAAATGCAAAATGCGTAATTCGATCGAATTCCGAATTGAGATCCGCTACCGTCACTTCGCCAGGATACGCCCGATCGGTTCCCCAAAGGCTGTAGCGCACTTCCTGATTTCCGTTCAATTCGCATCGAAAGCCAAATTCGCGTCGCTTCTCGCCGTGTTCAGCGCCAAAAGACGGCCAGCTACCGGAAAGCTGACTGACTTTACTAAGCGTTGGATTGCGCAGTTGGTGACAGACGTCGTCGATGAAGAAAAGCGGCACCCAGTTCATGGTGAAAGCAGAATCAGAATGATGAGATCAACGGTCAAATGAAGCATTTATGGACTTGCAAGCAATGCCACAGAGCATCGCTATTGTGCCGGCTCGTGGCTCGGTTTTTAATCGTAAATTTAAATTTTAAATCGTTTTAAATAGATTTCACTAGATAAATAGCGTCCACGATTAGTCAGCGAATGACAAATTTTTGCCATTTTCGGCCAAATGACCGCAAACCTGTGTTTCCATGGCCATTCCAGACCAATTCGAGGTCGCGAAGAACTCTCATGCCATCAGAAACACGTGAAACGGCCGAAAATGATCAGTTTCAGCAAATAACAGTCAAAGTACTATCGTACAACGCATATACGACCGCAATCAAATCGCGCCAAGACCAGTGAATTTTCTAGGAAATGTAGGATCCCCCTTATTTTTTCGTAACTCAGGACTGGGCTGTCCTACAAAAATTTCTTGGTGGGGAGGGTCGATTTGGTGGGGTACACGAAATTTCAGAAAAATCTGAGACTTTTTTGGAACGATGTCCGTGTCCCTTTAATTTGCAATTATCAATCACACTATCGCATCCCCGGGGATCATATCCATCACACCCCGCGGGGAAGAGTCCAATCCCCCGGGATTACCCTGATGAAAGGAATAGTCACACGGGTATATTTAATGTAAGCACTTTCATAACAACAAGATCAATTATAAATAGCCCGACATAAGCGCGAAAACCGTAAGCGCGAACGACACAAGCGCGAATCCATTAGCGCAAATTCTTTAAGCGCGAACGACATAAGAGCGAACGGCATAAGCGCGACTGCCGTAAGCGCGAAAAGTTAAGCGCGAAAATATTTTTCGCGCTTAATTTGTCAATACCAAAAATAAAATTTTGGAACTTGGAAGCTTGGAAGCTTGGAACAAATTTTTAATTTTTTATGTTATTTTGGTCCAAAAATTAGCATTGCAAAATTTTTTTTAGGACAATTTTGGACATCTTGTCTTTGGACATTCTTATCTTGGACATTCTGTCCATTGGACATTTTATCGTTGGACATTATTTTTTGGACGTTTTGTCCGGGATTCAGTTTTACTTTAGATTGTTTCGCGCTCTTAAAAAATTTCAATCCTGACGGTGATCTACAACAAAGACGTCAAAAGTTAAATAAGAATTGCTTGCATGATCAGAGATTGAAATGTCTTGTCATGAGATACAGATGTAATTATCTTGACTGTGATCTTATAACTTCCTTATCAAAATTTTTGCGCCTATGTCGGGCGCGCTAATGTCGTTTGCGCTTACGGCATTCGCGCTTATGCCGTTCGCTCTTATGTCGTTCGCGCATAAGGAATTCGCGCTTATGACGCCGCGCTTATGTCGTCGCGCTTACGGTTTTCGCGCTTATGTCATGCCGCCGATAAATAGATAAATAGAAAGAAGTTCAATTACAGCTTTCTTCGTTGTCGTCGCTGCTGGATGATTCCATTTCTTCAAAATAGATCGATGCCAGGCTGACGCGAGGGGTGCCACCGTAGCGTGGTCCAATTTGCTCACGCTCATCGGCTTCTTCGAGGACGCGGTCCATGTATCGAATGAAATCCATCCTCGCCGACAGAGGTATTTCGCGCTGTGAACGATATAAAAATCACTGTAATTCGCAATCAAGAACTTACGTTGTGCCAAAAACCCACAATAATATTGGCGATTTTTAGGCGCATATCATCCGCGTTGCGAGTGTCTTCAAGCTCGGACTCCAAGCGTTCTTCCGTCTGGACACCAGGATCGGGTTGTTCCCTCATTGGCGGTGTCGCTTGCCGAACCGCCCAGCTCTGCAACTGTTGTGGCTGTAGTTTCTCAGGAGCCCTCGAGCTCGCAAGCGGTCACAACCTCAACCTCCTCCGTGGTTTCGGTGTGCCCCGCTCCAGTCTGCATTAACGGTGTGATCAAGCAGGGGATGGTTTGAACTGCACGCGCTGTGGTCGTGCCTGACACCGCTCATGCTGCCGAATCCCTTAGCTTGGTAAGAGGATCAGCAGTACTAAGGCACTTTCGCATCATTATTGAAAAGGCTTCATGCTCTGAGTCTCTTTAATTAATATATGACTATTGACGGATCGCGCGTGAATTTCCACAGGGAAAAGCGCGACAGGAGCCTCAATCGTGGATTGTCTCGTCAATTTTCAACGGTCGTGTCAGTCGAGTTTGGTCGAGTCAGAATTTTCATAAGTGTACTCCGTACTGAGATATAAGCCCTCAGTACGGAACCAAATATGCTCGGAAAGCGATCTGACTGATGACGCGGACTCCCTGTACTGTGTTCCGAACGTGCGCACTTGCCGAAACAAGTAATTTCTGGCATTTTCGAGTGATTCTGGTGCAATGAGAGTTCTTGCCAACCCCAATTTACCTAGCAACCGCCCACAAAACAGAAATACAGCATTTCTGTGGAGAAACACCAAAAAATAAAATATTCGCCGAAATTTCGAACGGACTTCGAAAGCTGGAAATGTCAGACGTTCGAACAGTAGCTGTTCGAACGCGCGCCGATCAAACATGTGCCGTTGCAAGGCGAATAGGCCACAGTTCTGTGTTTCGGATTGCTTACTGGTGAGGTGAGCTTAAAAAGTGAACTGGTATTAAGCGTTGAGCACACTTACTAATGTTAGACTAGATAGGCGGGATCAGCTGTGAGCCGCAGTCACTCCGCTCGGATTTGCGAAATTGTTCTGTTTAGTCGTTCTCACTTGCCTCCCGGTCTCTGCTCCACGTCAGACGCTGTGAGAACATTTGGAAGCTTGCGATGCTTATCTAAATCACATGCTGGTGCATGCAACTGCTCGCCGGATCTTGACAGGTTGACGATTGACGAATAGATTGACGAACAACATGTGTAAGTGGCTCCCTTTGGAACTCGCACATTTCTAGAACATTTCTAGAACCTTAAAGTTACAAGAAAAACCCGGTAAGTTGGGTTTTGTGTTTTCAGTACCCGAACAATTTATGTTTATGAGGTCTTACCACGCTAACCCTGATTGTGCACAGTGGTTATACGGCATCGTTCGATCTACATCGGCACAATGACTAGCCACCTCCAATTCCAGTATAGATCCCTCAATATAGATTTGAGCATCCCAAGTGAAGCAGACCGTCTTTATCAGAGGCGTATGTGCCCTTTAGCCGCATTATCAAAGTTTGCGTACCAGTCAGTACTTGAATTATGGATCAGACTGGATCAAATAGAAATGTCACAGGCGAAGGCTCGTTCCACAAGAATCGCGCCCACTCGAAGTGAAGAGATGAGTTTTTTTGTGGTAGTGGTTCAGACTATCACTCATCCGATGACCGGTCGGAATTGCCTACGCGCAAGTTCGAAACCGCCCGATGCCAAGGGTGCTATCAGGTAACTGATCCTACGTCAGATAGCAAGTACGACACCTCTCCTGGCCAGCGCCCACATCTTAGAAGCCTTGGAAGAACAAAGATGTCGTAGTTCTATCCACTCCTGAGCGTCTCCAGTGAATCTCAACCGGACTTCGAAGCCTGTGCCATCGTCGAGCAGCATCCCCGTCATCCGAACAAGCTCCAGTCATGCCGTCACCTCTGCGGATCCTGCTGTTCGGAAGGGAATATTCATGATTGGAGGATTTATGAAATTTTAATTTGCAAGATGAAAGTTCACTTGTTTCGACGCCGTTCCGCTCGCTCTAAGTCAAGCCATAATTGACTCTTGCTTCGTCATGCTGCACCTCATCGATTTTTTCCTCATTTCCTCATTCTCTTAGAACCCAGGGCTCTTGAGAACTCGCAAAGTGGAACGAAAAGCGCAAAGATCTTTATTGGTTCTCATCAGCTGAGAGGCGTCACTCTCTACTCCGCTTCCACTTTCAATTCTAACACGTTGGCACGATAACGCAACGCAATTCGGAGATTTGAGTCGGGAATCCGCCACGCATTCTTCTCTGAATAGTCACGACATTCCGGACGCAAAGCGAGGAGGCGACTTTCGTCTAAATTTCTACCTGGGGCACTAACGCGGGCTCCTGGCTTCAATTCTTTGGCCAGAGCGCGTTCCACGAACAACTCAAACAGTTCGTAGTCGTCTGTCAGGAGATCAGGAGAGTACAATTGGTGGAACCTCGCTGAACTCACAAATATCTTGAGCGTTTCGGCGAGGTTCTCCGCTTCCGGCCACTTGCCAGTGCCTAACAGCGTTAGCCTCTGGACGTTCCCGAGCCGCACTTGACGCGCAATGAAATCACGCGACTCCTCGCCTTGTTGGTCGACGGTGATTTCGTTGAATCCGGGACAATTCTTGAACGCGTTGAAGAAGAATCGATTTTGTTCACTGCGCATCGGGGCACGGTACGGCCAGGAGCAGTTCGTTAGGAGAGAAGCGACTTTCGGCAGGACGACGCGTTCAAATTCGCTCAAAGAAACGTGACGCATAGGACGCGCAGAGTCAAGTGCGAAAGACGTAATTCGATCGAATTCCAAATTGAGATCCGCGACCGTCACTTCGTTGTACGAAGTGGTTTCCCAAAGGCAGTAGCTCACTTCTTGAGTTCCGATCGCATCGAATTCGCATTGAAATCGAAATTCGCGTCGTTTCTTGCGGTGTTCATAGCCAAATTTCGACCAGCTACCGGAGAACTCGCTCACTGGCTTCAACGCGCTGGATGGCAGTTGGTGACAGACGGCGTCGATGAAGAACAGAGACACCCAGTTCATCGCGGTGGAGAATCCGGTTGAATGATCCAATCAACGGTGAAATAAAGCATTTATGAGGTAAAAAGCAATGCCAGCACGCGTGCGCATCGCTGCGCTTTGAAACTGGTCGTCAGATGTAGGGTATTTCTCAATCCTACAATCCTATCTAACCCCAGTGGTATAAACAGTGACTGGTTGACATGGTTGAAGCGGAAAGCAGCAATTTTCAATTCTTTGAATTTGAATTCTTGGTCAATCGGAGCGCTCCTTGACAGCAAATCGTTTCTATATTCGATGTGTGCAACGAATTGGTCAATTTACCCTAAACCAACTCAAACTGCCAAATGCGTATCTATAAGTTGTCTTTGCCCTCTCACTAGGCTGCTTCGTACTAGGCTGAGTAATTTAGCAACGAATTTAATCGGCTCAGCGTTGGTCGGTGAAGATCAGCTCAGCACAGAAGCGATTGTGATGCCAGAAAAGTCGAGTCGGCGAATCCACATGGTCCTCTTTATCAACGCGAGATTGCAGAGAGCACGACGGAATTTCAAACTCTTACCATAGGTTTAGCGATTTGTATCTGCGCAAAGCGCTCATAGGACAGGCGGATAGGCTGCTTTTAAATTAAATGAGCTAAACCGCAAATCGGCCACAAAAAAACTTTATTTTGGGTCAAATGCTAGGCTTCTATTAGAAATAACCTAAATCGGCTGTAAAAGCTCTACGCAAAGCTTCCAAAAAACGCCAATTAAACAAACGATTTTACGATTTGCGGTTTTGCTCAACGTTAAATTGGCTTTATTGGCCTCAATTTTTATGCTAATTTAATTTCAATTCAAAAGCAGCCTATCCGTCCGTCCTATGAGCGCTTTGCGCGGATACAAATCGCTAAACCTACGGTAAGAATCGCCGCCCAATGCGCAAGATTTCCGCTGTGGGGCTTCTGGAGGGCCAAGACTATCGCAAAGCTGACAAGAGTCGAAATGTTTGGATTTTTGCGTTCTGTGTAGGAGACAAAATTGAGTAGCTGCTGTAAACGTGCATACTGTAGCTGGTTTTACGGCTTACGCGCGTACTGTGTGACGATGTAGTTGTCTAAATCGACTACAGCAACAAAAAACAACAAAGCTTCTCCGCAAACAATCTTGAATAGCGCTGTTCTGCCCTAATCTAAAGATCGATTCTGTGGTGGAGTCTATTTTGGGCAGTTCCGGCCAGCCGACTACCGTCCTCCGGTAGCTGGTCGTCTTTTGGCTCAGCGACGAGAAGCTAACCGTGCCAAGACCGGCCAAATTTCTGGTAGAACACCTTTGCGCCTTAAATTTTGTAGCTCAAGACTGGAGTTTCGTATGAAAAATCTGATTCGCAGCGCGTTGAAGAAGACGCGGACTCCAACGAGCAACAAGCTACCTGCATGATGGCCGCGGGCACTCCGTCAACAGCGAAAAATTCCGCGATTTGTCGACAAATTCAGAAGGAGAGAAAGAAGAAAAATACGAATCGGAAGCCGAAGAAGACGGCGAGGATGCTCTGTTCCCGCACCGTACTTCCAACATGCGGAAACGGCCTTGGCCCCTCACTGATGTGAAGCCATAGAAGACGAACAAAGAAGACAAAAGTCCAGGATTCGAAGACAGTGAGGAAATAATCGATGAGGTGCAGCATGGCGAAGCGAGGCCCGATTATAGCTTGACTTGGAACGAGCGGAATGGCGTCGAAACAGGTGAACTTTCCTATCTGATCTACAATTCAAGTACTTATTTTTTTATTTATTTAACGTTAGAACTTGCAAACGGAAAGTACAGAAGGCACAAAAGATGACAGAGCTCGCAAAGGGGAAGGAGAAGTGTGGAGGTCCATTTATTGGTTCTCCGCAGTTCAGAAGCGTCACCACCTACTCCACCCTCACGTATAACATGCCGTCAAGATAACGCAACGTAATTGAATCGGAAATCCGCCACGCATCCTTTGTTGAATCGTGACGACATTCCGGATGGAGGGCGAGGAGTCGGTTTTCGTCTAAATTTTGTAAATTTTCGGCTGCGGTACTAATGAAAGCTCCTCGCTTCAATTCCTTCGCCAGAGCGCGTTCCAGGAACAACTCAAACAGCTCGTAGTCGTCTCTGAGGGGGTGACGAGAGTACAATTGGTGGAATTTCGCTGAACTCACAAAGATTTTGAGCGTTTCGGTGAGGTTCTCCGCTTCCGGCCAGCTGCCAGTACCATACAGCGTGAGCCTCTGGACGTTCCCGAGCGCCACTTGACGCGTGACAAAGTCTCGCGACTCCTCGCCTTGTTCTTGGACGGTGATATCGCGGAATCCGGGGCAATTCTTGAATGCTATGAAGAAGAATCGATTTAGGGCGCTTCGCTCCGGGGCACGGCACGACCAGCTGCAGTTTGTTACGAGAGGAGCGATGGTCGGCAGGACGACGCTTTCAAATTCGCTCAAAGAAACGCGGTGATCGCTGTAATGCGCAAAATCATGGGAAAAAGATGTGATTCGATCGAATTTCAAATTGAGATCTGCGATCATCGTTCCGGGAGGATCCGCCCGATCGATGTTGTGAGTTTCCTGAAGGTTGTAGCTCACTTCCTGATTAGATACTCTGCATCGAAAGCCAAATTCGCGTCGTTTCTCGCCGTGTTCAGCGCTAAACGACGGCCAGCTACCGGAGAGCTGACTGACTTTATTGAACTCTGTTTTGCGCAGTTGGTGACAGACGTCGTCGAAGAAGAGAAGCGGCATCCAATTCATGGTGGGAGGAGAATCAGAATGCTCGAATCAACGGTGAAATGAAGCATTTATGGACTTGCAAGCAATGCCACAGAGCATCGCTATGAGGAAAAAACAATGCGAGAAAGCATCGCTATTGTGGCGGCTTGTGGCTCGGCTCGGTCGTCGTTTTTTAAAAAAGCGGTTTCCTTAGGTCAGAACACAACGAGAAGCAATTTGTTTGTGAGCTTCAACCACTTCCCTGGCCAGATAACCATGGAAGTGGAGTATAGAGTGATCATTTGACATGAACTGCGGAGAACCAACAAAGCAGCTTTGAACATTTGATCTAACGGAGAACCAATAAAGATCTCTTTGCAGCTGCGTGAACAATCCGTTTCCTTCCCCAATTATGAGTTCTGGAATTTCAGGGGCGACCCTGCTAAGCCAACGAAATGTGCTCGATAACGATGGTGGTAGTGACGTCATGTGCGGCAAGAGAGGCGTGACGCGGCCGCCGCCGAGAGGCGGGCGGTCGCGCTCAGCAGCGCTCGCCGCGTGATTGTATGTTAGAGTGCGGGTTGCAACCACCGTTGGCGGTTGCTTCCCATCCATCTGCTTCACGGGATAAACGTTAAGCCTAAGAAGTCCTGACGTGACAGATGTTTAGACCCCAAAATATTTTATCGTAGGAAAACTGGGCTGCCGTCTTGGATGGATCATAGCGTGGATTATCCAACTCTGGTACCACAGTGCAGGAGAGGAATAGTAATAAAGGCGTTTTAAGAGCGTTATTCCCAATCTATGCACACAACAAGCGATGTGCTGCAAGAGGACTGATTCGAGCTCGTGAAGGAGCACAATTCTGCGATTCGAGTTTCGAATCCGCCAAGCAATCTTCACTGCATCTTTGCATGCGAATTGAAATTAGCGTTGTTTCTCGCCGTGTTCGCCAAATTCTGACCAGCTGCTGGCGAGCTGGTTGATTTTCTGGAACGCAGGGAAGCTCAGTTGATGACAGACGGCATCGATGAAGAAGAGCGGCACCCAGTCCATGGCGTAAAGAGTGGATGTGTGGGGAGAGCAGCGGGAACTGAATTGACGCATCGCTTCTTCTTTTCGCACATTTCTGGCGTGACCGCCACGACTCTCGCAGCGCCCGCGATTTTCCGCCTAATCGAGGTAAAATGTGATTACAACGGTCGGTCATCGGTCGTCGTAGACCGTTGTACGAGAGACTCGCTAGGCATAATTCTCTGCGCTGAGCTCCCGTTCGAAGCAACGTCAAGTGCAGTTTGTTACAAGAAAGACGACGATCGGGAGGACGCAGCGTTGAAATTCGGCCGTGTCGATCGTTGGGATATGCAAAATCCCACGAAATTGTAATGACTCTTTCAAATTCAATCGCATGGCGACCTTGGCAAAGGTCGAATACATGTTTATGCGAAGTTTCGAGCCGATTAGTGGCTTTGCAACGGGGATGAACCAATTTTGAGTGTGAGGACACTGAGCGACGCTGTTCTCCTGCTTACTTTTTGCCCTCTTTGCACGGGAGCGTTCTTCATGTACTAGATTTGACTTCAACAATGGTGGTCATCAGCGAACTGCAGCGCTTTTTTGAGTTTGAGGACTCATCAGATTGCAGTGCCGCAATGGTGCGACTTGTCCACTCCAGACGAACAGAGAAAATCAACAGCAACGGACTTGAACTGATTTTGCGATGATTTGAGATATATCACGATGATACGCGGAAGCGTGGCGAGTTTCGTGCAACGAGACTTTGCCCCATTTGTCTGCTTGATTGTGCGGGGAAGCGCGAACGCTGCCCCCTGACGCAAAAATTTAGCTGTCGGCCAACTCCAACTCGGAGATGCCGCACGGGTCAGCCGGGAACCAAAGTGCAATGTCCCAGCCTCGCCATGGATTCCCCGCCTTGGTGATCGCGGGGAAATCCCAGCCAGGTAAGTTTATGAAGCAACAATCGCCGGGCACCCTATGTTCGCGCGATTGCATCGCTGCAGCGGTGCGGCGTGTCAACGCCAGACGAACAGAGAACACCAATCTACAGATCTCTAGACCTCGAGAACACCAACAGAGAAGATCTAGACCAATTCGAGGCTGTAAAGAACGCTCCCGTGCAAAAAGGGCAAAAAGACCTTGTGAATTCATAGTTCAGCGCCAAGTCGGCCGCGCCAAATTGACCTGCTTTGCAAAAAATTAGCAGAAATCAGCGTCGCTCAGTCTCCTCACACTCAAAATTGCTTCATCTCCGTTGAAAAGCCGCCAATTGGCTTGAAACTTTGCATAAACATGTAATCGACCCTTGCCAAGGTCGCCATGCGATTGGATTTGCAAACGTTATAGACGACCCAGATAGATCGCATAATTAAAGCACTACGACGTCCAGACCAATAGAATTTTGAAATTGAACCTCCGATATTGCATAAAAGAAAGAATTCGCGGCGTTTCTCCAATCCGAGTCCAATGTCCAATCTTAGTGTTGCTTCCACAGATTTTCAAATGGTAAATAGAATGGGTCTTTGTCTTTGTAAATGGGTCTTTGTAAATAGAATGAGTTTAACTTAATAGAAATTAATAGGGTTTAACTTAATAGGTTTAATAGAAATAGAATTTAACTTCCGAATTAAACTTCATATAACTTCCAAACTCGCAAAGCGTTGAGGTCTCTTTATTGGTTCTCCGCAGTTCAGAAGCTCCACTCTCTATTCCACTTCCAATTCCAATTCTAACATGCCGGCATGATGACGCACCGCAATTCGGAGATTTGAATGGGGAGTCCGCCACGCATCCTTCTCTGAATTGTGACGACATTCTGGATGGAGCGCGAGGAGTCGACTTTTGTCGAAATGTGTACCTGGGGTACTAACGCGGGCTCCACGTTTCAATTCTTTCGCCAGAGCGCGTTCCAGGAACGCCTCAAACACCTCGTAGTGATCTCTGAGGGAGTGACGAGAGTACAATTGGTGGAATCTCGTTGAACTCACGAATTTCTTGAGCGTTTCGGCGAGGTTCTCTCCTTCAGGCCAGTTTTTAGTACCATACAGCGTGAGTCTCTGGACGTTCCCGAGCTCCACTTGCCGAACGACGAAATCACGCGATTCCTCGCCTTGTTCGTCGACTATGATTTCGCTGAATCCGGGGAAATTCTTGAACGCATTGAAGAAGAATCGATTTTGGGAGCTGGCGGCAAGGTACGGCCAGCAGCAGTTTGTAATGAGGGCCGCAATGGTCGGCAGGATGTCGCGTTCAAATTCGCGCAAAGAAACGTGGTTAACGCGGCGAGAAACGCGGTGATTGTTGGAAGAAGCAGGGTCACATGCAAAATACGTAATTCGATCGAATTCCAAATTCAGATCCGCTATCACTATGCGAAGATACGCCCGATCGGTTCCCCAAAAGCCGTAGTTCACTTCCTGATTAGATATTCTGCATCGAAAGCTTAATTCGCGTCGTTTCTTGTGGTGTTCAGCGCCAAATTTCGACCAGCTACCGGAGAACTCGCTCACTGGCTTCAACGCGCTGGAAGGCAGTTGGTGACAGACGGCGTCGAGGAAGAACAGGGGCACCCAGTTCATGGTGGAAGCAGAATCAGAGAATCCGGTTGAATGACGAGATCAACGGTGAAATGAAGCTTTTATGAGGAAAGCAGCAATGCCAGAAAGCATCGCCTTACTGTGCGCATCGCTGCGCTTTGAAGTGACCGCGTCTAATACACGCTGGTGGTCAGGTGCAGGGCATTTCTCAATCCTACAATCCTATCAAACCGGTGACCTTAAAAGAAACGAGGCGAAAACGATAAGGGCATGATCTCAGCATGAGCGCAGTCCTTTAAGTGTCGCTCATTCGTTCTAAAACGGCATCGTTCATTTGTTTGACGGCCATATGTTTGACCTTCAACGACTGTCGCCGAGCATTCCTCACCTTCTACAAGGTTGCACGTCAAGTTTTGAAGGGCACTCGAGGGACGCAACAATCTCCTTCAGTCCTGATTCGGCCATGAAGAGGAGTATGCGGTGGTTGTCGATCAAAATCCTCAAAAGCAGCGTTAAGTAATGAAGCAACAGAGTCGCTTGACCATAAAATGTCTTTTTGACGCGGTCGGTCAAGTTAGCCAAGTCACTTGACAACGCATCCTAAATGTTAAGCCAACTTTGTAGCCAACTCCAAAACAAGCTTCAAGGCCTTGGCATCAGCGAGTGCGACAAGAACCGGGCCCACAGTGCGGGCCAGGGCCCCAGTTTAGTCGTTTCTGCGGGCCCGCAGAACTAGATGTATATAAGATTTTGTACCCTCCGCGCCCGGACCCCAGTTTGCACCCCAACTCATGCCCAAACAGCGAGTGGTCACATTAGAAGAAATTTGATTTTTGCTTTGAGTTTTAAATTGTGGAAGTAAACGGATTGTTCACACAGCTGCAAAGAGCTTTTTAGTGGTTAGGTAAATGTTCAATGGCGCACATCCTACTCCACTACCATGGTTTTCTGTAACAAGCCGGTACGATGACGCACCGCAATCCGGAGATTTGAATCGGGAATCTCCCACTCGTCCTTCGTAGAATAGTCACGACATTCCGGACGCAAAGCGAGGAGGCGACTTTTGTCAAAATTTCTAGCTTGGGTAACAATGCGGGCTCCTCGCTTCAGCTCCTTTGCAATACCGCGTTCCAAGAAGACTTCAAACAGTTTGATTTCATTCGACAGAAGATCACGAGAGAAGTACAAATGACGGAATCTCGTTGAACTCACGAAGATCTTGAGCGTTTCGGTGAACTTCTCTGGTTCCGGCCACTTGTCAGTGCCTAACAATGAGAGCGTCTGGACGTACCCGAGCTCCACTTGACGCGCGATAAAATCACGCGATTCCTGGGTCTGTTCGTAGACAATAATGCTGTTGAACCCGGGGCAATTCTTGAATGCCTCAAAGAAGATTCGAGTTGGGTCCCTGCGTTGGGCAAGGGACCGCCAGCAGCAGTTCGTTACGAGAGAAGCGACCGTCGGCAGGACGACGCGTTCAAATTCGCGGCGCGAAACGCGGTGATCGCTGTAATGCGCAAAATCATGGGCAAAAGATGTGATTCGATCGAATTCCAAATTCAGATCTGCGATCATCGTTCCGCGATAATACGCCCGATCGATGTTATGAGAGTGGGTTCCCCAAAGGTTGTAGCTCACTTCCTGATTTCCGTTCAATTCGCATCGAAAGTCAAATTCGCGCCGTTTCTCGCCGTGTTTGGAGCCAAACTTAGACCAGCTACCGGAGAGCTGACTGACTTGATTGAACGAAACGTGTTTCAGTTGGTGACAGACGTCATCGATGAAGAGAAGCGGCACCCAGTCCATGGTGGGAAGAGAATCAGAAAATCCGGTTGAATGATGAGACCAACGGTGAAATGCAGCATTTATGAAGAAAGAAGCAATGCGAGAGAGCATCGTTGTGTCGCGCATCGCAGCGCTTTGAAATGACCGCCTCTAATACACGCTGATCTTTAATTCAAAGCCGAGATCTCAATCCTCCTGACGCCATTGAGTGTTTTCTGGGTCTGCTCGGTGATCTTAACTATTTTTATCAGAGACATAAAGTTCAACAGCTATTGGATGTCGCTAACATCAAAGTGACATTCCAAAATCGCTCTGGCTAATCATGTCATTTTGTCGGAGCGGAAGATTGTGGAGTAGACTGTGGCGTTGTCTCTTCGGTGTTGCAAATCGGATCTTTGGCGTTTGGCTTGTGTTGTGCAAATCGGATCTTGTGCGTAGCGACCCTCCATCCATTGATTCCAAATCGTTTTTGAATTTTCGGGTGCCTCGATGTTCTCGAGCGCAAACCTAAATGAGGCTCTGGAGAGTGAGAACAACGGATGCACTGGATATACCTGATTCCTCATTCGAATTCGGGATCAATTCGCTGCACGAGAAGATCGTCCGTACCCGCGATGCGGAGCAGAATTCGTCGTTCAGATGCTCGTTCAGGTGCTGCCTGGAAGGTTGGTCATTGCTGAAAGGAAATTGCTCTATCGATTTTTCCCAAAAAGCTGCTCACTCTAGAGTGAAGAAGACGCTCAGGGTAGGTGTAGATCGACAGTGATTACGGTAGGTCCAACTACCCAAGCATCTGAAATTACTCGGCCATATCGCGGTTTTAACGTTTTAAATCAGAATTTTCTTTTGATTTTCTCATTTTCACGACGATCTGATGCCAAAACAGAATTATTCACTGCGCAAACGGTTCAATTATGGATTGGAAGAGAGAAACGACAATTTCGGGGATGGCAAATGATTAATATCAGCACAAATTCGATTCCAGAAGAGGAGAAGAATGAATTGAAAAGGCGAGCGAAGAGCGTCGCTCTCAGTTTGGGTCGAAATCGATTGAATTAGGTCACTGGCGTCGCTTTGCTTTGCGCTATCGTGTTCTCTGTGTTCTAATCACAGTTCTATCGGCGCTAATAGACGCGATTTTTGGTCATTTGAGACTCTGGCGGCAATCTTGGCTCAAAGCAAAGCGATTCTGAACTGACGGATCTGAAGGATGCCCATAGCCTTTAGCATCTTCAAAACTGCCTGGCTGAGCCTACGAGAGCATTTGAAGAGATTTTAAGAGATTGAAGAGAGATTTCAAGCCTACAGTAACTGTGTATCAGTGTCAACGAAAGGATTAATTGCCGCTCGTTTTGGCGTTGCAGCGTTGGCAGCGCTGGTCCTCGGAGCGTCATTGGTATCATTGGTTTATCGGATTGAAGCTTCGATTTGAGCCGATTCGGTGCTGTGCATCACTACAAAGCGCATCGCATCGCGACACAATAACGATGCTCTCTCGCATTGCTTGTTAACGCATAAATGCTTCATTTCACCGTTGATCTCATCATTCTGATTATCCTCCCACCAACCATGAACTGGGTGCCTTTTGTCTTCATCGACGCCGTCTGCCATCAACTGAAACACGAGGCGTTCAATCAAGTCAGTCAGCTCTCCGGTAGCTGGTCGAAAGTTGGCTCAGAACACCACAAGAAACGACGCGAATTTGGCTTTCGATGCAAAGTGAATGACCAGGAAATGAGCTACAAACTTTCGAAAATCGATCGGGCGTTTTCTCGCGAGGTGACGGTCGCGGATCTCAATTTGAATTTCGATCGAATTACAACTCTTGCATGTGGCTCTGCGCTTCCTAGCGATCACCGCGTTTCTTTGCGCGAATTTGAACGCGTCGTCCTGCCGACAGTCGCTTCTCTCGTAACAAACTGCAGCTGGCCGGACCTTTCCCCGTATCGCAGCCTACAAAATCGAATCTTCTTCAACGCATTCAAGAATTGCCCCGGATTCCGCGATATCATCGTCGACGAACAAGGCCAGGAATCGCGCGATTTCGTCGCGCGTCAAGTGGAGATGGGGAACGTCCAGACGCTCACGTTGTCTGGTACTGGCAACTGGCCGGAAGCAGAGAACCTCGTCGAAACGCTCAAGATCTTCGTGAGTTCAACGAGATTCCACCAATTGTACTCTTCTATTCTCCTGATAGACCACTACGAACTTTTTGAGTTGTTTCTGGAACGCGCTCTGGCGAAAGAACTGAAACTAGGAGCTTACATTAGTACCGTAGCCGGAAATTTAGGAAATTTAGACAGAAGCCGACTCCTCGCCCTCCATCCTGAATGTCATGACGATTCAGTGGAGGAGGACGAGTGGTGGATTCCCGATTCAAATCTCCGAATTGCGTTGCGTCATCATGTCACCGGCATATTAAAGATAACCATGAAAGTGGAGTAGAGAGTGCGCCTTTGAACATTTGATCTAACGGAGAACCAATAAAGAGCTCTTTGCAGCTGTGTGAACAATTTGTTTCTGTTTTCCCAATTACGAGCTGCTATAACGGGCGAGACCGATGTTTAGACCCCAAAGGCTTGTGAATAAAGAGAAAAAACTTTTGTGTTTCGCGGCCCGCGGTTCCTAGGTTTAAAAAGGAAGTCTTCGGGCACGGACAAATGTACGTTGCTTTCTCGAGAGCGACGTCGTCACAAGGCGTGAAAGTCAGCGTTTCTCTGCAAGATTATCACGGGTGACAAAGCCGGAGAAATTGCATTCATCCCATACATCACAGTCAGGACGGACGATGGTATTTTGCCGTTCAGAATGGCACGCCATCAGTTCCCTGTGCGACTGGGATGCCCGGTTTAAAAAAATGTGAATTTTTGCAAAAAGTACCTACGAGTTACCGGTACTCCCATCGTCGATTGATTTCTACAGTTCCGCAATTCTAAAATTTTAAATTCAATATTTAGTCGGCGCGGCGCTATGATTTTTGCTGAACTTTGGCTGTTTTAACCTCCTTTTCTGCTCCTGATTTTACACGAGAGTCCTTGGGTTTAACGTTCGATTAAACAAGTATTTAAGTATTTAAGTGAGCATCATCTGTTTTGCATAAATTTCAAAAAGATGCGTTTTGTCTGATTTGTCTATAGGAATTTGTCTCTAGACTCCATAGCATTTTTACTACTCTAACGAGCCCCAAAACAACTATGTTTTAAGTTGCTAACTGTAGGTTGCATCATTGTTACCCACATTGCATCACTCTTTCTCAATGCACTTCTGTCTGGCCATCTGCACTCTTGCGCCCGTGTCTGGCACCGCCTTCGTTTGTACCCTTTATAACGCGCTCCGCGCCATTGTTTCCTGAGTTAGAATAAACCCGACAATTCTACACTAACTAAGTTTTCTCGGCCAGAGGGCTCAATTCTGTGGTTCCACTGCATTTCTAGACCAATTGGAGGTCGCGAATAACGCTCATGCCGTCCGAATCACGTGGAAGAAAAGCCAAGAAATGCTGGTTTGAATCGAACAAGAGCAAACAATTACAGTTGACAGCCGGGGGCGCGCAATCAAGTCGCTGCAAGACCCCCGACGGTGTCCCTTTAAGCAATCACGTTTCGTTAATCGTTTGCTGAGTTTCCTTGCTGAGATCAACCAATAAAAATTTATTAAATCGTGCTGAATACGCTGATGATGTACTTCTGTCTAATGAACCTTCAACTCAGCGTTAAGCTTAGAGTTAACGTCTCGCTAAGTTAACGTTAGCGCTTCACTTTACCGTTGACAGGGTCATGCAGGTCAATCGTATTCAGTCAAGCTGCTTTGGAACAGGTTACTGGAGGGTTCCTCAGTATTCTACTGTAAAGCAGAGTATTCTTCCATTCGCCTACTTCCGACTGTGTACGGGCACTCCGCCGAGCCTGTTTGGTCCTCACCTGCGACCATGAGGAACGCCAGAAGAAGGACGGTCGGCAGCGTGCAGCTTGAAACGGAAAGAAGAACTGAATTTCGTTTTGGTCATTTTCAAGAGCGCGCTTTGACTAAATGAATCCGAAGGAAAAAAGTCATCGTTTTAACGGATTGAAGACAGAATTCTATGGATTTGAGCCGATTCCTCGCTCTTTATCAATTGCGCAGCGATGCGCGACACAATAGCGATGCTCGCTGGCATTGCTTGTTAACCCATAAACGCTTCATTTCACCGTTGATTTCATCATTCAACCGGATTCTCCTCCCACCAACCATGAACTGGGTGCCGCTTCTCTTCATCGACGACGTCTGCCACCAACTGAAACACGTTTCGTTTCGCAGATTAGGGATGCGCGCCACGTCGAGGTTTAGGTGATCAGACGTTGGTTCACACCTTAGTCTCCCGCCTCGCCGCGTATACCGACCGGTCCCGAACCGTCGCACTTTCACCGTTCATTCGATCATTCTGATTCTCCTTCCTCCCGCCATGAACTGGGTGCCGCTTCTCTTCATCGACGACGTCTGTCACCGACTGCGCAAACCAGAGTTCACTCAAGTCAGTCAGCTCTCCGATAGCTGGTCGAAAGTTGGCTCAAAACACGGCAAGACACGACGCGAATTTCGCTTTCGATGCGAATTGAACGGAAATCAAGAAGTGAACTACAACCTTCAGGAAACCACTTCGAATAGCAAAGTAACGGTCGCGGATCTCAATTTGGAATTCGATCGAATTACTGCTCTTGCATGCGACTCTGCGAGTCCTATTTTATTTTTTTCGTTTCCTAACGATCACCGCGTTTCTTTGCGCGAATTTGAACGCAACGTCCTGCCGACCATCGCACTTCTCGTTGCAAACTGCTGCTGGCCGCACCTTCCCCCGCAGCGCAGCGCCCAAAATCGAATCTTCTTCAACGCGTTCAAGAATTGCCCCGGATTCCGCGAAATCAACGTCCAAGAACAAGGCAAGGAGTCGCGTGATTTTCTCGCGCGTCAAGTGGATCTCGGGAACGTCCAGAGGCTCACTTTGTCTGGTACTGGCAACTGGCCGGAAACAGAAACGCTCAAGAAATTCGTGAATTCAGCGATGTTCCACGAATTGTATTATAGACGACTCCTGCTAGACGACTACGAACTGTTTGAGTTGTTCCTGGAACGCGCTCTGGCGAACGAATTGAAGCCAGGAGCCCGCGTTAGTGCCCCAGGTACAAATTTTGACAAAAGCCGACTCCTCGTCCTCCATCCGGAATTTCGTGACGATTCAGAGGACGACGTGTGGCTCATTCCCGAATCAAATCTCCGGATTGCGTTGCGTCAACGTGCCACCGGCCTATTAAATGACTCTGGCCAGATAACCATGGAAGTGGAGTAGAGTGTGCGCCTTTGAACATTTGACCCGAACTTTGGAGAACCAATAAAGAGCTCGTTGCAGCTGTGTGAACAATCCGTTTCCTTCTCCAATTTTGAGTTCTCTAAGTTTAGGCGCTTTTTGCCGTCTGACAACGTCTGCCAGCAGCATCCGAGTTCGTAGAGCTCCAGAGCCCAATTCTTCATGCGCGCTTTCAAGAGCTGCTCCGGCTTCAAGCTATAACGGGCGATGTTTAGACCCCAAGTATTTTATCAGAGAAAAAACTTATTTTGTTTTTCTCGTCAAATGTTTCCACGGCATTTCTAGACCAAGACCTAGACAAGACAAGATCTAGACGGTATCCCTTTAAGCAATCTCGTTTCCTTAATCGTTTCAATTGCTGAGTCTCCTTGCTGAGATGAACGAGTGAAAATTTAATCAGCGCTGAGTGTGCTGAACAACAAATGAATCGTCTAATGAATCTTCACCTCAGCGTTAGCATCTCTGGTTCTGGCCAAGTAGTCCAGTTTTGATCTCGCAGTTACAGCATTTGGACATTGATTTTGTGCTGAATAGCGCTGAAGCAGAAGCGCTGAATAACGAGCTTAGTAGCGGCGAGCGTACTAGCGGAGGAGCTAGACAGAAGGGCAGCGGCGCAGACCGGCGCCAGACGTCAGGACTGGTCAGGAAAGTGATGCAATGTGTGCAATGACAGTGAGACTGACGCAATAGCTGACTGACCAACAGAAGGCAGAAGATACTTTCGATATATCCAAACTAAGATGTCTAATACAGTGCTGAACAAAATGAATCTTCAACTCTGCTTTAAATTCTCAGGTTTTGGCCAATTAGTCCAGTTTTGATCTCGCATTTGCAGCGTTTTGACTCAACAGCGAACGATCGCTTTATTAGTTAATCAAACAGCCTCGCTACACACTCTCCAAACACTCGAAATCTCAATATACGAACAACTGTTTGCCATTCCTTAGGTGTTGTAACGTAATTCTACGTTTCATGTTCGGAATCCGCCATGTAAGCCGCCTTTCATTGTCGTGGCATTCCGGGCGGAGGGCGCAAAGTCGATTCAGATCAAAAGTTATCACTTCTACGAGAATGCGTGATCCGGGCTTCAGTTCACCCGCCAGAGCGCGCTCGAGGAACAGCGCAAACAGCGCAAAGTCATTGGACAGAGAGCCGAAAGCGTCCAAATGTGAGAATCTCGTTGAACGAACAAACGTTTCGAGCATCTGAGGATCCGAGCATGTAGTCGCGTCCTCATTTCGCAGGTAAATCGACTGAACGCTCCCAAACTCCACTTGACGGGCGAGGAAATCGCTCGACTCCTCGCTCTGTTCTTTGAGCCAGATTTCGTTGAATCCAGGAGAGTTGCGGAACGCCTCGAAGAAGATTTCGCTCTGCGCGGTGCTCCGTTGTTTGAAGGAGCAGTTGGCTACGAGAGACGCGATGAGCGGAAGGACGTCGCGCTGAAATTCGAGCAAAGAAACGCGGCGATCGAAACAAGAAACATGGTTATTAATATTAATTAATCAGAATTTTCTTTTGATTTTCTCATTTTCATGACGATTTGATGCCAAAACCGAATTATTCACTGCGCAAACGGTTCAATTATGGATCGGAAAAGAGAAAAGACAATTTCAGGGATGGAAAATGATTAATATCAGCACAAATTCGATTCCAGAAGGAGAGAAGAATAAATTACAACGGCGAGCAAACAGCGTCGCTCTCCGTTTGGGTCGAAATCGATTGAATTCGGTGACTGAGGTCGCTTTGCGCTGTCGTGTTTTTTGTATTCTAATCACAGTTCTATCGGCGCTAATAGACGCGATTTTTGGTCATTTGAGAGTCTGGAGGCAATCTTGGCTCAAAGCAAAGCAATGAATGAATCCGAAGGAACAAACGTCATCGTTTTTACGGATGGAAGACAGAATTCTCTGAATTTGAGCCGATTCCTTGCTCTGTATCACTTCAAAGCGAAGCGATGCGCAACACAATAGCGATGCTCTCTCGCATTGCTTGTTAACCCATAAATGCTTCATTTCACCGTTGATTTCATCATTCAACCGGATTCTCCTCCCACCAACCATGAATTGGGTGCCGCTTCTCTTCTTCGACGACGTCTGCCATCAACTGCCAAAACCAACATTCAATCACGTCACTCAGCTCTCCGGTAGCTGGTCGGAATTTGGCGCTGAACACCACAAGAAGCGGCGCGAATTAGAATTTGTTTGTCAAGTGAATGACCAGGAAGTGAACTACAGCTTTCGAGAAACCACTTCGAAAAGCGAACTGACGGTCGCGGATCTCAATTTGAAGTTCGATCGAATTACAGATCTTGCATGCGACTCTTCGAATCACCGCGTTTCTTTAAGCGCATTTCAAAATGTTCTCCTGCCGACAGTCGCTTCTCTCGTTGCAAACTGCTGCTGGTGGTACCATGCTCCAAAGCGCAGCGCCCAAAATCGAATCTTCTTCAACGCGTTCAAGAATTGCCCCGGATTCAACGAAATCAACGTCCAAGAACAAGGCGAGGAATCTCGTCATTTCCTCGTGCGTCAAGTGGAGCTCGGGAACGTCGAGACGCTCGCCTTGTCTGGTAGTCACAACTGGCCGGAAGAGGAGAAGTTAACCGAAACGCTCAAGATATTCGTGAGTTCAACGAGATTCCACAAATTGTACTCTCCTGACCTCCTGACAGACGACTACGAATTGTTTGAGTTGTTCCTGGAACGCGCTCTGGCGAGCGAATTGAAGCCAGGAGCTTACATTGTTACCCACGCTAGAAATTTTGACAAAAACCGACTCCTCGCCCTCCATCCGGAATGTCGTCGCGATTCAGAGAAGGCCGAGTGGCGGATTCCCGATTCAAATCTCCGAATTGCGTTGAGTCATTATACCGGCATGTTATACGTGAACGTGGAGTAGAGAGTGACTCTTCTGAACTGCGGAGAACCAATGAAAAGATTTTTGCTGCTGTGTGAACCGTTTCCTCCCCAATGATAATTGATACTAGAATACAAATTATTAATAAATGAAACACAATGGGAAACGGGGAGAGGGGAATGAATGGCTCGCGCAACGAGTTAAGTACAGCGTACAAGGGAGGAGCCAGACAGAAAGAGCAGCGGCGCAGACGAGAGAAGTGAAGTGAGCAATGCGACAGTGAGACTGACGCAATAGCTGACTGACTAACAGAAGGCAGGAGATACTTTCGATCTATCCAAACTAAGATGTCCTGCATCTAATACAGTGCTGAAAATACACCTCGGCGTTAACATCTCTGGTTCTGGCCAAGTAGTCCAGTTTTGATTTCGCAGTTACAGCAATGTCGGAACTACAAAATTTGGATTTGAACAACGAAATATCTAACTATTATATGATTCGTCGCTTTATTCGTTAGTTAACAAGAGTTTAAAAACCTTCGCACACGCTCTCCAAACACTCGAAATCTCAATATACGAACAACTGTTTGCCATTCCTTAGGTGTTGTAACGTAATTCTACGTTTCATGTTCGGAATCCGCCATGTAAGCCGTCTTTCGTTGTCGTGACATTCCGGATGGAGGGCGAAAAGTCGATTCAGATCAAAAGTTATCACTTCTACGAGAATGCGTGATCCGGGCTTCAGTTCACCCGCCAGAGCGCGCTCGAGGAACAGCGCAAACAGCGCAAAGTCATTGGACAGAGAGCCGGAAGCGTCCAAATGTGAGAATCTCGTTGAACGAACAAACGTTTCGAGCATCTGAGGATCCGAGCATGTAGTCGCGTCCTCATTTCGCAGGTAAATCGACTGAACGCTCCCAAACTCGACTTGACGGGCGAGAAAATTGCACGACTCCTCGTTCTGTTCTTTGAGCCAGATTTCGTTGAATCCGGGCGAGTTGCGGAACGCCTCGAAGAAGATTTCGCTCTGCGCGGTGCTCCGTTGTTTGAAGGAGCAGTTCGCTACGAGAGACGCGATGAGCGGAAGGACGTCGCGCTGAAACGCGCGCAAAGAAACGCGGCGAACGTCGGGACGCGCAAAGTCACACGTGACAGAGGTGATCCGATCGAATTCCACGTCGAGATCTTCAACAGCGCGACAGCACTTTGCAGTGCGAATGACGTAGCTGACCTGCTGCTCATCGATCTTGCATATGAAACTCAATTCGTGTCGTTTCTTGTTGTGTGCGGAGCCAAATCTGGACCAGTTCCGGGAGAGCTGCGTGACTTGAGTGAACGCCGTTTGGCGCATCTGATGGCAGACCGCATCGAAGAAGAACAGCGGCACCCAATTCATGGTTGTGGAAGGAGAGCGCGCTTGCGTGACGTAATGAAAAGAAGGACAAAGAATGCGTTCACACATTGTTGCTTTTGTGTGTAAACAGGTGGGAAGATGTCCACATCAACGGGCGCTCTAGAGCTGTAGAATGAAAATTCAGAATGCGCTGTGTTGGCAGGTTAAGAGGACGTTCGGAGTTTTTCTGAAATTTGGTCTCTTCCCTTTTTTTCCGAGTTCAGCGATTTAAAATTTATTGTTTTGCGATGTGTGATGCATTGCGTTCCTCCTATAAACACTGAACTCGCTGAAGAACTCGCTGTTTAACCGCATTCTCCTTCCACGATGAATTGGGTGCCGCTTCTCTTTCTCGACGACGTCTGTCACCGACTGAACAAACACACTTTAACTCAACTCAGTCAGCTCTCCGGTAGCTGGTCGAAATTAGGCTCCAAAAACGGCAAGAAGCGACGCGAATTGGAATTTGTATGCAGCGTCAATGACCTGGAAGTGAGCTACAGCCTTCGAGAAACCCATTCGAATAGCGAAAAGACGGTCGCAAACCTCAATTTGGAATTTGATCGAATTACGTCTTTTGCATGTTTTTCATATTCTAATAACCGCGTTTCTTTGAGCAAATTTGAACGCGGCATCCTGCCGACCATCGTGAATCTCGTAATGAACTGCCGCTGGTACCGTGAGCGCAGTGACCAAAATCGATTCGTCTTCAACGCGCTTAAAAATTGCCCCGGATTCAACGAAATTCACGTCCAAGAACAAAGTTCCTGCGCTACACTTCTGAGGTTTTTTGAATGTTTCGAGTGGAATTCCTTTGCTCTAGGTGATCTTTCATTGAACTGATAAAGGTGACTGTAACAGTTCCCTGTTCCCATTTCGTTTGATACAACATCCACGCAACACATTCACTCTCACGAAGTTTGAACTTTAGAGCAACCATTTATTTATTTATTTATTTATTTATTTATTTATTAAACTCTCCTCTATAAAGACAGTGCATAGATAATAGACGTAGTCTTAACCGACACAGCTGTGCCCCGAAAAGCGAATCGAAAGTACGAGTACGCCCTATTTTCGACCGTCATACAGTAGTACTGTTTCTCTTTTGGATGAAGCACAATGTAATTCCTGCCAGGAATCATCGAATTCTTCCAATTTGGACCATCCATCTATTTCAAGCCCAAGCCTTTGATTTCTTCAGAGGTGACTGGAGAAAGTGACTGAAGCTGGTTATCCGTTAATTGGCGGTTTGCGAGTCGAACCGTACGAACGGCATTCAGATTGCGCAGGTTGTCGTCGTTACCTTCTGAAATACACTAAATTTTGTCATTTTCGTCACAGCACTCACAGCATAAATTTTGCATTTCGCACCTATCGGGTGTACGTACGGTAGTGGGTGTTTGGACGATTGGTGCACTGAGCGAGTCTAAATTACCAACACTGATAGCGAAAACAACAGAAATTGCATAAATACCCTGATGAATCCGTGGTCCGCCAATAAGTTGTTCAATGACAGTGAAACGCCGTTCGACTTCCGCCTGCATGTTTTCAAGCTTTGAATGGAGTTCTTCAAAAGCGCTCTTCCACACTAAAGCAACACAGATCAAGATGAACGAGTAAAGACCACATACCGAATATCAAGCACATTGATCACCTGAATCACGCTACCTTTTCCCTTGCTTCCGTCGTGAATTACACCGAAAGATTTAATCTTCTTGTCAATTTCCGTAAATGTTTGCCCTGACGGGGCTTCCGCACCGGCGAACAAAGTTATCTACTCGATTTCAAGAACTTTGGCGAAAGTCAGTGCGGGAAGGTGTTCCTGGCACATCACCCATGCGAGATCAGAATTCGTATCCTTATATGTAGAAACAATAAGATTAGAATAATCCTCCAGTTCCTGCAGGGTAAGAATCTCGGGGCTATCCCCCTGCTGCCATCCCAAAGCAAATCTAAAACCTTACAATTGTTGAGAATTGAGGAAGTTAACTAACCTCCGCCCAGTTAATATTCGGAGCTTAGATGGCTTGGCTACATTGACTCGAGTTATCCATGATGGGAAGTTCTTGTAACGGTTGTTGTTAACAGATTTTAAGCCTTCCACACGAGATTCAGCAAAGGCGCACTTAGCGGTTCCCTTGACAGTTCGAAGCCAAAAAGTGCTGAAAATAAGAAAAAAGTTAGATATGGAAGAACAAAAACATACGCATTTTCGCCTTCATCTACATCGTCGCTGCCGCCTCCGTCGCTATCGTCCTGGATATCGTCTGGGTTGCCGCCTCCGTCGTTCACGATCGCTTGTCGGGGCAAATGGCTGCCAGTCTGTTGCATGGCGTGAGGATTGCGCTTTCTGAAATCTCAAATCAACCAAATCAAATCAACGACCCACCAACCAAACGAGCCGCGAACGGACACTGCGAGTGAAACCAATTTTACAAAATCGCGAGACAAATAGAAAAAAACGTCTCGAAAACGAAATAAAAGGCTTTTTATAACGAAATAATAATATAGGCTCGATAAGGCGCGCTTTTTCCCGAAATATCGGGAAATCTTGTATATAAATAAGTAGAAACAGGTGGGAAGACATTGTGACGTTCACTAATTCGAAACCCAAAACGATGAATAATCCAACATTATTCCACGCAACCTCTCAGGAGTCATCTTTCATTGAACTGATAAAGGTGACTGTAACAGTTCCCTGTTCCCATTTCGTTGGATGCAACATCCACGCAACACATTAACTCAAAGTTTGCTCAAAGTTAAAGTTCCCACAACTTCCACAACAACATTTATTTAACTAATATTTATGAACAACAATTTTCAATCACAAAGAGGGTTCGACGGAATAGACCGAATAGACCCTAACCGAAACAGTTTGTTGAGAATGAATGAAAGGAAACTGCAAATAGGCCCCTTACTGCTGGACGAACTCTAGACAGTAGTATGAGCACAACATACAACCGGCCTCGTACCATCTTGCTCTGGCTGCCATCCTTCCGTCCAGGGTTTACAAGTTCCACCAGGCGCAGATTTTCAATTTCTTTCTTGTTGACTGCGGACAAAGAGCGTTGGTCTTCTGTGAGAACGCACTCACATCAGCGGGTCTAAACGAAACAAAACGAACAAAGTTAATAGAATAAAAGCTCGAACTTTGTTAATGTCCTCAACGACGAGTTTCGAAGATGAACCATCACCGAACAGATCCCTTTCCTGTTGGTCACAGTATGCGTAGAATTCACATATTCGCTTATCCTTGTCATTCGCGGGTAACGGAGGTGATGCAGGTCACAAGACGGGAGGAAAATCATTCTTTGTCTTCGTTTGAAGCTGAAGCGCTGACACTGCGGAAGAGGTGTACTGAGCGGATCTAAATTACCTACATTTAATGCGACAAAGTTAAAATAAAGCATTACACTTTCATTGCAATTTCAGAAAACTCTGAGGCAGACCTAGAACGCACAGCAGATGACTGGCGCCCTTCCGACGAAGATTGCGTTTCATAAGAAGATTGAAGCGTTTCGCACCCAGCAGCGAGCTGCCGCAGTGATTCAATTTCAACTTCTAATTCAGCGAATCGCTGATTGACTCTGGAAAAAACAGATAATTTACGGCGACGGAAAAATCCATACTCATTCTTAAAAGCAGCGAATAACTGTGCTGTTGTATGCTTACGCTCACTTTCCTCATTGTCCGTTTCCTCAGTTCCCTGCGGCGCTTTCTTCCGTCATTTACAGTTTTCAAAGATTGAATCTTCTCATCCGTTTCCATGAGAACTGGATCCAGGCAACGTTCACCACAATTGACGTAAAGGACGATATATCCTATCTCCAGGACTTTACGGAAGGTCAGAGAGGTAAAATCTCTCTGACATGTTTTCCATGCCCTTTCTACCGCCTTCTGCTTGCTGTAGACACTCATCACCTCTCTACACAATTCTTCAAGCTCATTGTCAGAGCGGGTAAAGGTTTCGCGTTCAGGCATATTCTCCTGCCATTTCAAGCCAAACCTAAACAGTTAAATTTTATGTTAATTGAATGTTAAATTAACAGTAACTCACCGATGATCAGCTAATACAACAAGCTTCGACGGTCTGGTTACGTTATTCCGGTTAATGCATTTCGGCATTAGACCGTAACGCGATTTGCCGTTTGTCATTACAACGGACTTAACCTCCTTCACAGTTGACGCGTGGAAGGCGCACTTAGCGGTTGCGATGACCGTTCGGACCCTGAACAATTTCTGTCCTGCTCTTTCTGATCTGAAATATCAAATAAGAAACATTTTAACATATCAAAAACATACGCATCGCCTTCGTCGCTTTCGACGGACTTTTCACTAGGGTCACTTAGAAATTCGTTCATTCTGAAAATACAAATACAGACTAAACGACGCCAAAAGCGCAAAGTAAATCATCAGTTTCATAAGTAAATCCAAATATTGCATGTATACATAAGTATTGCACGAAACAAACGAAGTTCCCAACAACCGCCGGAAATGTTCATCTCGTTCGGCAATGAAACACAGTATCGAGGTGAAGACAACCGGTTCGAGACCAATGAGAAGTTAAATCTGTGACAGTCCCCTTTATCAGTTCAATGAAAGATGACCTCCGTGAGGTGGCGCGATCGAATTCCGTAGGTGGAATTCTTTTTCTCCAAAGTTCCTGCGCATCCTTCTGAGGTTTTTTGATTGCTTCGAGTAGAATTCCTTTGCTCTAAAGTTCAAACTTCGTGAGAGTGAATGTGTTGCGTGGAAGTTGTATCAAACGAAATGGGAACAGGGAACTGTGACAGTCACCTTTATCAGTTCAATGAAAAATTAATAACAAAGATTATCACAAAGAGAGTACAAAAGAGAATGATCACAAAGAAAGTACGAATCGGGATGCTTCACTAAAGAGAGTTCACGGGAAGCTATGCTTTACCACATTCGGATTACAGTAGAGAAACTTGTAAAGAAGATGATGCGCAACTTTTCCAGTGTTTTGCAGGTGTCCGATCACGAAGAGCTGCTTCCTGGCCCGCGTCAGCAACACCAGCATTCTGCGGTTGAAGTAGGTGCGGGTGAGTGCGTCCAGTTCGTCTGCAAGAAATCCCAGGTCGGAGTGTGGGAGTGACACGATGACATTGTCAGCTTCCGATCCAATGAAAACATCAGCCGTGTATACCGGAATCGTGGTTACGTTGTCCATAAACATCCGCTGGAGCGAATACGGCGTCGTTATCGAATTGGATGAAATCAATTCTGAAAACGTTGCTATTAACACATTTCCATCTGACTGGTAAATTACCCATAGATCACATCATATAAATGACTGTAAAAGCCCCGATTACCGCGATAAATCACGCTTAAATTCGTGACATAGCTGGAAAAAAGCACACTACGTGAGTCCATGGCCGACGATCCAAGAGCGATTCGGCAATTATCCTTGTCGGTGAAGCGCTTCTGGCGCGGGTCTGTGGCGAGTCCCTTACTTTGACGATACGTCGCCAAAATTGATTCATTGGACATGCGAATTCCTTCGAATAGACTCAGCTGCTTCTAGTCGCCCAATCCACAAAACCACACAGGCCAATTGACGGCGTTCAACACTGCCTTAAACTTCGGCAGAGAGACCGACGAGAACTCATCGATTATGAGACTCGCACATCGAGGCATTCATCTTATTATGCACATGTCCAACGTAGTGAAGAAGAACGCTTGCTTAAATAACATCAAAATGATACGGCGCAACAAAGAACATAAAACTTACCTTCTCGTGCTCTTTGGGCAGATCGTACCGAAACATTCCTGCGGTGAATTCGTAATTTACATCTAGAAGCTGCGAGTAAATCCGCTTAACTCTTGGAATTTTCGTTGTCCTTTGCGCCACTTCGATTACTTCCCCTCGTTGGTCAACTAAGTCCTCTTGAAATACGCTGCATGGCATGAACTACGAATTACTTCGGGTACTGAGGTGCATTTATCCACTTCTTGATTAATCTTTGTCAAAGATTCACAAAGGCCATTAGCGCCTTTTCCGTAGCAACATTCGTTGAAGCCAGAACGGCAACACGATTATCAAGTTGCTGATGAACCAACGTTATGGCGTAAATTGCCAACAGAGGCCCAAGAACACCGCTTGTCTTGTCGGTTCCAGGAGGGCCGACCACCAACTGGAAGTTTTTGGTGTTGGCTTCGGTGACAGCATTCCTTTGAAACTCGTTCAAGTTCGTAAAAATATGATACACCAAGAGATTGACCTAAAAGAGCAACTCTTCAGAACTTCAACTGTAGATTAGGCTTACGAGATTGGTGACACTTGCATTAATGCGTTCGTTATCACACGCGTTGTTTCCATTATTTCGCAGCAAAGTCTGCGCGGCCCGGCCTCAAGTACCTTGGCCTCCACGGGACGAGCTTCGGTGATTTTGATGTCCACCATGAAGCGATCTTGTTGTCTCATCCCCATCAAGTCGTCCCAGAGGCCGTCACGAAGACCATTTATCTCTGTGTCTTCAAGTTGCCTTCGCGACCAGGAACAAAAACACAAGCCCGATCCTTACTACTGACGCACTTGGCGAATCCGTCAACATCAATAAACCAGTAATTCACGTGGAGCAGTAATTCACGTAATAAATAAGCGCGACATACGAAAGTCGACTCCTTGCTTTGCGTATCGGTTGTCGCCTCAATTCAGATAAGAATGCGTGGCGGATTCCCGATTCAAATCTCCGGATTATGTTGTATTATCGTTCCGCCAGCATATTAAATGGCCCGATAACCATGGAAGTGGTGTAGCGTGTGCGCCTTTGAACATGTTTTTTTTCTAACCACAGACGTACTGAGGCCCTGAGTTTCCCCTCCTTTGTACCTCCTCCTGCGTCGCCTTCTCACCTTTGTTTGATGTTTCTTTCATTGTTTTGCGATCCTTCAATCCACGAATGCACGAAATACACGAAACTCGCCAATCAACCGGATTCTCCTTCGTCCTTTAGTCCTTTAGACTTTCGGCGATGACTCGTTCCAATTCTGAGGCAGTTCACCACCAGGACTCCCCTCTCTGCTAAGCTTTTGTTAGTCTTCATGGCTTGTGAATGTCCTTTCAAGGCAAAGACGTCAAGTCAAGTTGACCGTCTCGTTGAAACATTTCAACATGAACATGAAACATTTGAAACATCCTCACAGGTTCATCGTGTTAGCAGTTTTTGTTTTTGTACGCATCAATCCGAGGCGCCCACGCTATGTGTGATCGATCGCATTGCGTTCCTCCCATAAACGAATGAACGCGTCATTCAACTGCATTCTCTTACCAACATGGAATGGGTGCCTTTTGTATTCATCGACGCCGTCTGTCATCAACTGCGAAAGCAAACGTTCAAACAAATCAGCGAACTCTCCGCTGGCTGGTCCACATTTGGCGCTGAACACGGCGAGAAGCGACGCGAATTTACGTTCTCCTGCAGGGTGGATGGTAAGGAAAGCAGCTACTCTATTAAACATAGGAACAGCAGGACTAAAGTGGTGGTCGCGGATCTCAATTTGGAATTTGACAGAATCACATGGGTTAATTGCAATTCTACGGATCAGCTGAGAAACCGGATTACACTGGAGGAACTTAAACGCGACGTCTTGCCGACCGTCGCGTCTCTTGCAGCGAACTGCTACTGGCCCTGCATGACTCACCTAACCCCCCAACAAAATCGATTCTTCTTTAACGCGTTCAAGAATTGCCCCGGATTCAGCAATATCACCGTCCCAGAACAAGGCCAGGAATCGCGTGATTTTGTCGCGCGTCAAGTGGAGCTCGGGAGCGTCGAGATGCTCAACTTGTATGCGCGACGACAGTCAATCAACTGGCCGGAACCAGAAATACTCGCCAAAACGCTCAAAACATTCGTGAATTCAGGGAGATTCCACCGCTTGACTTATGATCTATCTCTGCCGACCGACATCGAGCTGTTTGAGTTGTTCCTGGAGCGCGCTATTGCGGGCGAACTGAAGCGGGGCGCATGCATTTCGATGGACAACATCTCCCTCGAGAAGAGCCAAAGGATATGCGCTCTTCACCAGGAATGCAGGGAAAATCGAAAGAAGCTCGCCTGACGGGTTCCAAACTCGAGGCGCAAAGTTAAAGTTGATCAGTGTGCCGGAACAATGGAAATTGTCTGACGTGGAAATTCATTGATCTGACAATATCTTGTAATTGTAATTTTACTCTTCCACTATTCCAGTGCTCACGTCAAAGGGTAAATTAAAGGATTGACGCATGTTAGACGCCCACGAAATCAGCTACGACACTGCAGAGAGGAAAAGCACGACTGGTCTAGTCGCGGATCTCAATTCGCAATTTGACAGAATCACATTTTTTCGAAACAAACGTTGGACCGGCTGCCAGAGAACTGACCGTTTGAGCTGATTGAGCTCGGTTTGCTCAGTTGGTCACAGACAGAGAAGCCGATTTTTTAAAAAAAGGCCATCGAGCCGAGCCACGAGCCGGCTCGATTTGTTAAAATCCTAACGAGCCGAGCCACGAGCCGGCTCGTTTTACGAAAATCCCATCGAGCCGGTTATCGAGCCGGCTCAATATTCACTAAAGTTGACTGAATTTGCCTGTTTTGTGCGTTCAACAGTTTATTTGTTCGATTTGGTTAGAAAACAACGGAAACGTTAAATTTAATTAATAGTTAGTTAGTATTAATAATTAATAAAATAGTTAAATGAATGAAAAAGCTCGTATTTCAAAAATCGCACCGGCTCGATAAGAACAATTACTAATCGAGCCGAACCACGAGCCTGCTCGATTTGATAAAATCTTATCGAGCCGAGCCACGAGCCGGCCGGCTCAAGCCGCTTATCGAGCCGGCCGGCTCGATTTCCGGCTCGTCGGCTTCTCTGGTCACAGATGTCGCCAAAGAAGAAGATGATGCGCGATCGTCGAGAAAAAACGTTCTCAATCTGATCTGCAAAAAACGATCTGCAATCGCAGCAACGCGATTCGCAAACTTTGCAAAAACGCAAAATGTACAAAAGTTCATGGTCTTTCAAAAACCGGTACAAGGAAGGGGAAGTAGAGGTGTGGAGGTCTGTTTATTGGTTCTCCGCAGTTCAAAGGCGTCACTCTCTACTCCACGCTCACGCATAACATGCCAGAACCATGACGCAACGCAATTCGAAGATTTGAATCGGGAATCCGCCACTCGGCCTTCTCTGAATCTGAATGCACTTGACGCGCGACAAAGTCTCGCGATTCCTGGCCTTGTTCTTGGACTGTGATTTCGTTGAATCCGGGACAGTTTTTGAACGCGTTGAAGAAGAATCGATTTTGTAGGCTGCGCTGCGGGGGAAGGAACGGCCAGGAGCAGTTTGTAACGAGAGAAACGACGGTCGGCAGGACGACGAGTTCAAATTCGTTTAAAGACACGCGGTTATTATAATATGCAGCGTCCCATGGAAAAGACGTAATTCGATCGAATTCCAAATTGAGATCCTCGACCGTTTCGCGAGGATGCGCCCAATCGGTTTCCTGAAGGTTGTAACTCACTTCCTGCTGAGATGCTCTACATCGAAAGCCAAATTCGCGTCGTTTCTTGTGGTGTTCTGAGCCAAAAGACGCCCAGCTACCAGAGAGCTGACTGATTTTCAAAAACGTCGGTTTTCGCAGTTGATGACAGACGGCATCGATGAAGAGAAGCGACACCCAGTTCATGGTTGGTGGGAGGAGAATCCGGTTGAATGATCAACGGTGGAATGAACTGGGCTAGCAAGCAATGCGAGAGAATAACCGAATGCGGTATTCGAATTTAATCCGACAATAACACCCTAGTTGTGTTAACGGTGGAGGGCCGTTGAGATCACATTAACGTTGAGTAATGGACCGTTGATAGGCGGTACAATGCAATGTGTTAAAACGCGGGCGCGGCGAGAGTCACGACACTAGTAAAGGCTGATCCCCTCTGTTCGCTGCCTATCATTCAAATATCTTTACTTGGCAAGGTCAGATTTGTTTCAAGTAGCCTGCGAAATCAGGCTGAAGGGGACATTGAAACCGTTGGGAAATGCGTTCAGACGTTCAATTCTCCTTACGTAATGTTACAAGAAAAAGCAATCCGAATTCAAATACACACATGGTTCGATTTCTCGTATGGTTCGATTCATACGAAGCGGTTTGTAAACTAGGATTTAAAATCTATTCAAAAAATATGCCGAGTGGGCTGGCTGAAGTCGGCCAAAGTGTCGAAGTGTATCCGTTTGGCTTTGACGATGACCACTTCGAGTCGACCGCCACTGGCGCATCATGTACCAAATGCTAGATAACAACTTCGACGACTGTCCTTACACGGTGCACACTGAAAACGACGTCAGCGAAAATGCCGAATTGCCACATGTGTGAGTGAGAGTGACCAACAGAAGGCATAAGATACTTTCAGGCAGACGATAATTTCGATATATTCAATGATGAGAACTGATATTGCAAAAATAAATAAAACTGCAAAAAAAATAAATAAAACGCGGAATCTGTGTGTGCGTCACGCAATACACTGCGCGCTTTCACTCTTCGATTGAATGAATCGATTGAATTCCTTCACTGACGTCGCTTTGCTTTGCGCTATCGCGTTCTCTATGTTCTAATCACAGTTCTATCTGCGCTAATAGACGCGATTTTTGGTCATTTGAGACTCTGGCGGCAATCTTGGCTCAAAGCAAAGCAATGAACAAACGTCATCGTTTTAACGGATGGAAGACAGAATTCTATGAATTTGAGCCGATTCCTCGCTCTTTATCACTTGCGCAACGATGCGCGACACACTAGCGATGCTCTCTCGCATTGCTTCTTAACCCATAAATGCTTCATTTCACTGTTGATCCCGTCATTCAACCGGATTCTCCTTCCACCATGAACTGGGTGCCGCTTCTCTTTATCGACGACGTCTGCCACCGACTGCAAAAACCAAACTTCAATCAAGTAAGTCAGCTCTCCGGTAGCTGGTCTAAGTTTGGCTCAAAACACGGCGAGAAACGGCGCGAATTTGACTTTCGATGCGAATTGAAAGGAAATCAGGCAGTGAGCTACAGCCTTCGTCGCGATACCGATTTGACAGATGAACTCTCACACCTGAACTACATCCTTTGGGGAATTGAACGGGCGCACCCTCGCGAAGTGACGGTCGCGGATCTCAATTTGGAATTCGATCGAATCACATCTTTCGCACTTGGCTCTGCGCATCACAGCGATCACCGCGTTTCTTTGCGCGAATTTGAACGCGACGTCCTGCCGACAGTCGCACCTCTCGTTACAAACTGCTCTTGGCCGTTCCTTTCCCCGCAGCGCCTACAAAATCGATTCTTCTTCAACGCGTTCAAGAATTGCCCCGGATTCGACAGCATTAATGTCACCGAACAAGGCGAGGAATCGCGCGATTTCGTCGTTCGGCAAGTGGAGCTCGGGAACGTCCAGAAGCTAACGCTGTATGGTCCTGACAACTGGCCGGAAGCGGAGAACCTCGCCGAAACGCTCAAGATCTTTGTGAGTTCAACGAGATTCTACCAATTGAACTCTCCTGACCTCCTGATAGATGATTACGAACTGTTTCAGTTGTTCCTGGAACGCGCTCTGGCAAACGAATTGTATCTAGGAGCTTGCATTAGTGCCTCAGCTACAAATTTAGACGAAAGCCGACTCCTCCATTTGCGTCCTGCCTATTCAGAGAAGGACGAGTGGCGGATTCCCGATTCAAATCTTCGAATTGCGTTTCGTCATCGTGCCGGTGTGTTATACGTGAGAGTGGAGTAGATGCTGACGCTTGTGAACTGCGGATAACCAATAAATGGACCTTTACACTTCTCCTTCCCCATTGCGAGCTCTGAAGTTAAACAATAAATAAATAACATCTAGGAACAAAGGAACACCGACATAAGGAATGGTCCGGAAAGTGATGCGAGTGACCAACAGAAGGCAGAAGATAGTATATTCAATCTAAGATGTCCGACATCTAATACAATATGAACAAAATGAACCTTCAACTCTGCGTTAAATTCTCTGGCCAATTAGTCCAGTTTTGATCTCGCATTTGCATCGTTTTGACAAAAAAAACAGCGAACGAACGCTTTATTCGTTAGTTAATCAAACACCCTCGCTACACGCTCTCCAAACACTCGGAATCTCAATATACAAACAATTGTTTGCCAACCTTTAAGTGTTGTAACGTAATTCTACGTTTCATGTTCGGAATCCGCCATGTAAGCCGCCTTTCGTTGTCGTGACATTCCGGGTGGAGAGCGAAAAGTCGATTCAGATCAAAAGTTATTACTTCCACGAGAATCCGTGATCCGGGCTTCAGTTCGCCCGCCAGAGCATCGAAGAAGAACAGCGGCACCCAATTCATGGTTGTGGAAGGAGAGCGCGTGGCGGCGTAATTACCGGTGAAATGAAGGACAAAAGAATGCTTTCACACTTTGTTGCTTTTGTGTGTAAACAGGTGGGAAGATGTCCACATCAACGGGCGCTGTAGAGCTGCAGAATGAAAATTCAAAATGCGCTTTCCTATTGTTTTTTTGTTGTTGTAGCATTATGGAGAATTGACGTCTGAACGCATTTCCAAACGGTTTCAATGCGAAGCAGGTCAACTTGGCGCGGCCTACTTGGCACCGGACAACCGGGCGCCGGACAACTTGGCGCTGAATTATGCTGAATTATGAATTAACTGAGATCAATGAATGAAAAATTGAGTTTTGCAAATTTTTTGCCTTTTTGGCCAGAAAGCCACAAATCTGTGATTCCTTGGTCGTTCCGGACCAAATCGAGGTCGCGAGCAACGCTCGTGCCATCAGAATCACTCGATACGGCCGGAATTAGTCAGTTTCCGCAATAAACGGTCAATATACGACCGTATCGTGCACATGAGATTGCAATCGCCGCCTCAGAAGGTCCCTTTCAGCCTGATTTCGCAGGCTTCTTGGAACAAATCTGACTTTGCCAAGTAAAGATATTTGAATGATAGGCAGCGAGCAGAAGGGATCGGCCTTTACTAGTGTCATGACCAGCACGACTCTCGCCGCGCCCGCGTTTTAACACATCGCATTGTACCGCCTATCAACGGTCCATTACGCAACGTTAATGTGATCTCAACGGCCCTCCACCGTTAACACAACTAGGGTGTTATTGTCGGATTAAATTCGAATACCGCATTCGGTTATTCTCTCGCATTGCTTGCTAGCCCAGTTCATTCCACCGTTGATCATTCAACCGGATTCTCTGATTCTCCTCCCACCATGAACTGGGTGTCGCTTCTCTTCATCGACGCCGTCTGTCATCAACTGCGAAAATCGACTTTTTTGAGGATCAGTCAGCTCTCTGGTAGCTGGGCGTCTTTTGGCGTTGAACACCACAAAAAACGACGCGAATTTGGCTTTCGATGTAGAGCATCTCAGCAGGAAGCCCTCTACAGCCTTCGGGATCGGGCGTATTCTCGCCGAACGATGATGGCGGATCTCAATTTGGAATTCGATCGAATTACGTATATTTCATGTGACTCTGCATATCCAGACGATAGCCGCGTTTCTTTGCGCGAATTTGAACGCGACGTCCTGCCGACGGTCGCTTCTCTCGTAACAAACTGCTGCTGGCCGGACCTTGTCCCGGAGCGAAGGACCCTAAATCGAATCTTCTTCAACGCGTTCAAAAACTGTCACGGATTCCGCGAAATTTCCGTCAACGAACAAGGCCAGAATTTGCGCGATTTCATCGCGTGTCAAGTGGAACTCGGGAACGTCCAGACGCTTTACTTCTATGGTACTGGCCGGAAGTGGCCGGAAGAGGAGAACATCGGCGAAACGCTCAAGAAATTCGTGAGTTCAACGAGATTCCACACATTGATCTCTCGCGACCCCCTGAGAGGCGACTACGAACTGTTGGAGTTTTTCCTGAAACTCGGAATTGCAAAAGAACTGAAGCGAGGAGCTTACATTAGTGTCCCAGGTACAAATTTAGACAAAAACCGACTCCTCGCCCTCCATCCGGAATGTCGTCACAATTCAGTGAAGGATGCGTGGCGGATTCCCGGTTCAAATCTCCGAATTGCTTTGCGTCATCGTGTCGCCCGCAGGTTACATGACCATGTCCATATAAGCATGGAAGTGGAGTAGAGTGTGCGCGCTTGAACATGTTTTTTGATTTTCCTAACCACAGACGTACTGAGGCCCAAGGCTCCGTTTGTACCCCATCCTGCTTCGCTTTCTCACCTTTGTTTGCTGTTTGTTTCCGCCGCCGCCGGCATATTTCATGGCCCTGGCCAGCTAACCATGGAAGTGTGCGCCTTTGAACACTTGACCTGAATGTTTTTTTAATTTTCCTTTCTCACCTTTGTTTGATGTTTCTTTCATTGTTTTGCGATTCTTCAATACACGAATGACCTCGCAGAACTTGCCCGATCAATCAACCGGATTCTCCTCCGTCCTTTAGTCCTTCGGCGATGACTTTGTTCCATTCCGAGGCAGTTCACCACCACGACTCCCTGCTAAGCTTTTGCTGGTTGCTGCAAAGTCTTTTCTTGATTCGTTGGCAATGACGCCTAGTCCATGCTTCGTCCAACACAGTCTCGTTGATACTTTCATCCTCGCCGGTTCATCGTGGTGAGACGCAATTCTTCAGAACTGTTTTGTTTGTAAATTCAGATTTCACATCACTCCGCAGCGCTTAAGCGATTACGTTTCTCCCATAAACGAATGAACGCGCCATTCAACCAAATTCTCCTTTCCAACATGAACTGGGTGCCTCTGTTCTTCATCGACGACGTCTGTCATCAGCTGCCATTCGAAGCGTTTGATCAGGTCAGCGAGCTCTCAGGTAGCTGGTCACCATTTGGCGCTTAACACCGCAAGAAGCGACGCGAATTTGGTTTCTACTGCAAGGTGGATGGCAAGGGAGGCAGCAACTCTATTCAAGATAGGAGAAGCGCGATTTCCATCGGAGTGGTCGCGGATCTCAATTCGGAATTTGACGGAATCTGTCATCATCTAAAACTCGAGGCGTTCAAACAAATCAGCAAACTCCCCGCTGGCTGGTCCAGATTTGGTGCTGAACACCGCGAGAAGCGACGCGAATTCGCGTTCTTTTGCAGGGTGGTTGGCATGGACAGCAGCTACTCTATTAAACATAGGACTGAACTGGTGGTCGCGGATCTCAATTCGAGAAGAGCCGACTTCTCGCGACTTTTAACTTTGAATTGACGATCAGTGTGTATTTGAAGCGGTCACTTCAAAGCGCTGCGATACGTACGATACGAAGGATGCGTATCGGATCCCCGATTCAAATCTCCGAATTGTGTTGCGCCATCATGCCACCGGCTTGTTAGAAGTGGAATTGGAAGCGGAGTTCTGAACTTCGGAGAACCAATAAACAGACCTTTCCTTTCTAAAGTTAAATAATGTACCCGTTTAATATACCCTTTGAAAGACCATAAACTACCAGCAACATTAGGAACATTCGGAGTTTGCGATTAGCGCTGCTGCGATTGCAGATCAGTGGGAACTTTTGCTTTTCTCTGTTTCCTTCATTTTTCTCGACGATTGTGCATGGGTGTCTGTCTCCATGGGTGTCTCTTCATCGACGACGTCTGTCATCAACTGGGCAAACCGAGCTCAATCAGCTCAAACAGTCAGCTCTCTGGCTCTGCCGGTCCAACGTTTATTTCACGAGGTCTATTTGAGCACGGTCGGCCGCAGTCGGATATAATTGTGGATCTACCGTGGATCGATGAACAAACTTCAGGAGAAGCACTGTACATGATCTGATGCTGCGGCCTATTCAAATGGACCGTTCTCTGGGACGTTGATGTTGAGCGTAGAGCCTGTGGGCAGCGGTCAAACACAAACCCCGGCACGACCGGGCCGGGATTGCCCCAACTCACCTCAAGACAACTCATCCGACGGACAACTCATCGATAGGTGGAAATCTGAGCCAGCTTCCGCCGCAGCAAAAAGCAATGCGTAAATTGTAACTACAGTACTGTAACGGTCTAGGGCGGTGTAGGGATGTAGAGGCTAAGCGGGAGGTCGGACAGAGGTGAGAACAAATGTCTGACCGCCTAACTCTCTCGGCGGCACCTAACTCTAAGCGGCGATCCTCACTGCATTGCTTGGACAAGGAAGACAAACAAGGATCGCGGGTCAGAGCCCCGAAACAAGCCCCGCCTGAGCGCCACCGGTACATAAGCCGGGCGCACCACCGCAACGAGGCCGGCCCTCTCGACTGCAGAAGAGAGAGAGCTAACTTCACCCGTATTCAATTGTCCAACTCCTGTGATAATAAACCTGCTGTCTTAATCCATCAACCCTAGAGCCTCACGCGCGTCCCCAGAGTCCATCGTTCTCCCACGGGGGCCCACGTACGTCACTGTACTCTCGAAAATCAATCATTTCGCTGTGGGACAACAGGGATGAAGTGGCGATCTTGCTCAAAACCGCGTTTTTCGAGGGTTTTATCTGATCTGATGCTTCCCACATGCTTCTCATGTGCTTGGTGCGTGGTGGTGACATGTCTCCACTATCATCCACCAATCGATATAGTTGAGAAAGAATACATTCAGTAAGGAATTAGAGATTCCTCCGGTGGCTCTAAGGTGGGTTTCCCTTTGATGTGTGTTGGATACCCGAGAGCGGAGAGTCTGACGACTTTATTGGATGCTCGCTCGGGGTCCGAAGGTCCCGAGTGATGATAACACGCGCTTATATATCGGGTCACAGGGCGCGCGTCTGTTTGCTTTACGACATGGGAGGCGCGGAGGTCACACTCCGTCACACCTATCACCCCCAATTGCGATGGACCCTCATCGCTCGTCGTAATGCACAGACACAATCGAACAGACTTGATTAGATACAATGTGGGAACAGAGGTCTCAGATGGAAGGCACATAGATTAGATGGAACAAGATGCGGATTCGTTGACTCAATATAATAGAAGGGCTCAGATTAAAACATTGAACAAACGATGACTTAACAAGCAGGTACAAACTCTTAAAAGATTCAAAACAGACGGAAACAGACCAAATGATAGGCGGCGGGATTCTATTCTCTCTACGCTCGCGACGAGTTCAACGACGATTGGTTCACTGATTGATGAGAAGATGAGATGAGATGAAGCGTAGTCACAGACGATTCGTTGTCAAAGATGCTGAGCGGGAAGACGATTTTGATTGAGTTGAGTCGATTGGCATCGGAAACTTCTATGGGCGCCAGAGGGTTTCGGAGCAGCGGATGACAGATAAGATGTCATCGAATAGGCGCAGAGACGGTTAATAAATTGAAGAACCACATTGATCCATGGACAGTCCAAACACACGGGAAAGCGCAACACCAACCACTCGCTGCTACCAGTAAGGAATTAGAGATTCCTCCGGTGGCTCTAAGGTGGGTTTCCCTTTGATGTGTGTTGGATACCCGAGAGCGGAGAGTCTGACGACTTTATTGGATGCTCGCTCGGGGTCCGAAGGTCCCGAGTGATGATAACACGCGCTTATATATCGGGTCACAGGGCGCGCGTCTGTTTGCTTTACGACATGGGAGGCGCGGAGGTCACACTCCGTCACAATTCAATTCCCCTCAAATTCTGCGAAATTTGCTAGTCTGTAGTCTGTCTGTACACAAACTTCAGTTTTCGCGTTATCACGGATTTGAAGTCACGCAAATTCCTTTTGCTTCCTTCTGTGCTACATTCAAAATAAGTTTCTTTGCTACGTATGGGGTTTGAATCATTCCTTCCATTGCTTCTGTGCGTGGAGACTTGGACATTAGCAATTCCGTGAACAGGCGGAAAGCTGAAATCTCCACACGGCTGACTGACAAAGGTTGTTTGACGCAGATATTGAGAGATATCGGCAGCGCTTCGAGAGAACTGCTTGATTCCTGTTCTTTCATGATCGACGATCGTGGTAGGATCGTCTCCTTTCCGTGCATTTGACGCGTCAACCGCAACCGATAAACACTGGTTATGAGCGCAAGAAAGGATGACAATCCATCGGACGGTGAGTGATCCCATGAGCGCGAGCTCGTGTCGGCAAGCAAGCTGCAAGCTGCGCTGTCACAGAAGAACAAGGACCGATTTCGTGCATTGTACACGCCGCGTAATATTTAATTATCGAAGTTATGAATGAATCGTTTACAACAGACACCGTCAGATGCAGATGCGCCCCACTTTCATGCAGAATATTCCGTTGAACTGTTCTACCGCAACTCTACGATTCGAGTTTGGAATCCGCCAGACCATCCTCTCTGAGTTTTCTCGGCATTCCGGGAGAAGACCGCTGATCCTTTGGCTCTTGGCAAACGTTATGTTTTCTAGCGCAATACATGCGCCCAGCTCCAGTTCGCCCGCGAGAGCGCGTTCCAGAAACAACTCCAACAGGTCGACGTCGTTCGGTAGAGATCCATGAGAAATCAGTATGTGGAATCTCGGTGAGTTGACGAATGTTTCGAACGTTTCAGCGAGTTTGTCTGGTTCCGGCCACTCACCTGACTCTCCCGCATATAAGTTGAGTCCCTGGACGTTCCCGAGCTCCACTTGCCGCGCAATGAAATCACGCGATTCCTGGCCTTGATCTTTGACGGTGATTTCGTTGAAACCGGGGCAATTCTTGAACGCCTCGAAGAAGATTGGATTATATGCGCCACCCGCAATTCGCTTCAAGAACCACCCGCAATTCGCTGCAAGAGACGCGACGGTCGGAAGGACGTCGCGTTTAAGTTCCTCCAATGAAACTCGGGTCCACTGATCCGGAGAAGAACACCAAACCAATGTGATTCTGTCAAATTCCGAATTGAGATCTGCGACCAACAGTCCAACTCCCATGGAAATTGCGCTTCTCCTATCTTGAATAAAGTAGCTGCTTCCCATACCATCCACCCTGCAGAAGAAACCAAATTCGCGTCGCTTCTCGCGGTGTTCAGCGCAAAATGTTGACCAGCTACCTGAGAGCTGGCTGACCTGATCAAACGCTTCGAATGGCAGCTGATGACAGACGTCGTCGATGAAGAACAGAGGCACCCAGTCCATGATGGAAGGAGAACCGCGTTGATTGGCGCGTTCATTCGTTTATGGGAGAAACGCAATGCGATCACACATCGCAAAGCAATGAAACAAACATGTGATGTGTGAAAAATGTGAGAAAGCGAGGCAGATACAAAGGCAGGCAGGCAAGGCTTGGGCCTCAAGTTAGAAAAATCAAAAAAACAAAACTTCAATTGGTCGTCTCGTTGGAGAACCTCGAATGAATTTCTTAAAAGTCTTATTTTTTCAATGGATTTTGCTTTTACATTCGAATGTCATACGAGGTGTTCGGTACCGGCACGATCACCCTGCGGTGATGCTCCCGCCTGAGTATTATTAGGGCAACAGCGATTGCATGGCAGCTAATCGACGTGTAAAACACGTAATATGTTTATTGTTATTGTTTCGTTGTTACGTGTTTTACCGTCATAAAGTTGCTAGACCACTACGAACTGTTTGAGTTGTTCCGGGAACGCGCTCTCGCGAACGAATTGCAGCGAGGAGCATGCATTAATACCCACGCTACAAATTTCCTGAAGGTTGTGAAGGATCTCACTTCCTGATTTCCGTTCAATTCGCATCGAAAGCCAAATTCGCGTCGTTTCTTGGGTGTTCTGAGCCAAAAGACGCCCAGCTACCAGAGAGCTGACTGATTTTCAAAAACGTCGGTTTTCGCAGTTGATGACAGACGGCGTCGATGAAGAGAAGCGACACCCAGTTCATGGTTGGTGGGCGACACACTAGCGATGATCTCTTGAATTCATAGATCTCAATTATCGTGGCGTTTGCCATTGAAACCGTTCGGAAATGCGTTCAGACGTCCACGCTCCCACAATGTTAAATTGGTTCAGCGCGTACCTCAAACTTGGGTAATTAAACTTTAAGTTTAAGTAAAGTAAAAGTTTAGTAAAGTAAGTAAAACACGTAACAACGAAACAATAACAATACAGTCTATTTCTCACCTAGCTGTGCACGTCGATGCGCGTCGGTGCACTGTACGCGTCGACGAACGCGTCATTCAAGCTGCGCACACTCTACTCCACTTCCATGTTTATCCGGTCATGGTCACATAACCTGCCGGCGACACAATGACGCAAATCAATCCGGAGGTTTGAATCGGGACGCCATTCTGGATGGAGGGCGAGGAGTCGGCTCGTGTCGAAATTTCCGGCGGGAGTAACAATGCAAGCTCCTGTCTTCAATTCGCTTGCCAGAGCGCGTTCCAGGAACAACTCGAACAGTTCGTAGCCGTCTCTCAGGAAGCCACGAGAGATCAATACGTGGAATCTCGTTGAACTCACAAAGATCTTGAGCGTTTCGCCGAGGTTCTCCTCTTCCGGCCACTTGCCAGTACCGTACAAGACGAGCTCCTCGACGTTCCCGAGCCGCACTTGATGGGCGACAAAAGCGCGCGATTCCTCGCTTTGTTCGTGGACCTCAATTTCGCGGAATCCCGGGAAATTCTTGAACGCTTTGAAGAAGAATCGATTTAGGGCGCTTTGCTCCGGGGGAAGGTGCGGCCAGCGGCAGTTTGTTACAAAAGAAGCGAATGTCGGCAGGACGACGCGTTCAAATGCGCTCAACAAAACGCGGTGATCGCTAGGACGCGCAGAATCATGGGCAAAAGATGTGATTCGATCGAGGTTCAAATTGAGATCCGCGATCATCGTTCCGCGATAATACGCCCGATCGATGTAGTGAGAGTGGGTTTCCCGAAGGTTGTAGCTCACTTCCTGATCTCCGTTTAATTCGCATCAAAAGCCAAATTCGCGACGTTTCTTGCCGTGCTGAGATCTCAATCCTCCTGACACCATTGAGTGTTTTCTGGGTCTGCTCGGTGATCTTAACTATTTTTATAGGAACATAAAGTTCAACAGCTATAACAGTTGATGTCGCGAACACCAAAGTCACATTCTAAAATCTAATCACGTGCTTGATTTTGTCAGAGCGGAAGAGGTAGATTGTGGAGCGCTTGTTTCGCTTGTGTAGCGCAAATCGGATCTTGTGCGTAGCGACCCTCCATCCATTGATTCCTAATCGTTTTTGAACACAATTCGGGTGCCACGGTGTTCTCGAAGGCAATCCTACATGGCGCTCTGGAGAGTGAGAACAACGAATGCCTTGGAAATACTGGATTCCTCATTGGAAGTCGAGATCAATTCGCTGCACGAAAAGATCTTTGAAGAGCGGAATTCGTCGTTTAGATGCTCCAGTGGGGCCTGGAAGGTTGGTCATTGCTGAAAGGAAATTGCTCTATCGTTTTTGCCCAAAAAGCTGCTCACTGTAGAGTGAAGAAAACGCTCAGAGTAGGTCGACAGTGATTACGGTAGGTCCAACTACCCAAGCATCTGAAATTACTCGGCCATATCGCGGTAGGAGAGTTTTAAAACGGTCTTTCCATTTACTCGTTTTCATTACGATTTGGGGCCAAAATCGAATTATTCACTGCTCAAACTGTTCAATTGTGGATTGGAGGAGAGAAACGACAATTTGAGGGACGGCAAATGATTAATATCAGCAGAAATTCGATTCCAGAAGAAGAGAAGAATGAATTGAAACGGCGAGCAAACAGTTTGGGTTGAAATCGATTGAATTCGTTCACTGACTTTTCTTTGCTCTATCGCGTTCTCTATGTTCTAATGACAGTTCTATCGGCGCTAATAGACGCGATTTTTGGTCATTTGAGACTCTGGGGGCAATCTTGGCTCAAAGCAAAGATCTGAAGGATCCGAAGGAACAAACGTCATCGTTTTAACGGATGGAAGACAGAATTCTCTGAACTTGAGCCGATTCCTCGCTATTTATCACTTGCGCATCGATGCGCGACACAATAGCGATGCTCTCTCGCATTGTTTGCTAGCCATAAATGCTTCATTTCACCGTTGATCTCTGCATTCAACTGGATTCTCCTTCCATCAACCATGAACTGGGTGCCGCTTCTCTTCATCGACGACGTCTGTCACCAACTGAACAAACCCAAGTTCAATCAAGTCACTCAGCTCTCCGGTAGCTGGGCGTCTTTTGGCGCTGAACACGGCGAAAAACGACGCGAATTTCGCTTTCAATGCGAATTGGACGGCAGTCAGGAAGTGAGCTACAACATTCGTCGGGATACCGATTGGACGTATCGTTGCAAAGTGACGGTCGAGGATCTCAATTTGGAATTCGATCGAATTACGTCTTTTGCACTTGACTCTACGCGTCCTATGCCTCAGCGCGTTTCTTTGCGAGAATTTGAACGCGACGTCCTGTCAAATATCGCGCCTCTCGTAACGAACTGCTCCTGGCCGTACCGTGCCGCCAGCGCCCAAAATCGATTCTTTTTCAACGCGTTCAAGAATTGCCCCGGATTCAACAGCATTTATGTCGACGAACAAGGCCAGGAATCTCGTGATTTCGTTGCGCGTCAAGTGAAACTCGGAAACGTCCAGAGACTTATCTTGTACGGTACTGACAACTGGCCCGAAGCGGAGAACCTCGCCGAAACGCTCAAGATCTTTGTGAGTTCAACGAGATTCCACTCATTGTACTCTCCTGACCTCCTGAGAGGCCACTCCGAACTGTTGGAGTTGTTCCTGGAACGCGCTCTGGCGAACGAATTGTATCCAGGAGCACTCATTATTGCCTCAGTTACAAATTTAGACGAAAGCCGACTCCTCCATTTGCGTCCTGCCTATTCAGAGAAGAATGCGTGGCAGATTCCCGATTCAAATCTTCGAATTGCGTTGCGTCATCGTGCCCGCGTGTTCGACGTAAGAGTGGAGTAGAGAGTGACGCTTCTGAACTGCGGAAAACCAGTAAATGGACCTCTACACTTCTCCTTTCCTCGTGCGAGTTCTGAAGTTAAACAATAAATAAATAACTTTTCACGTGGAAAACTGGATATTCTTAGACCTGAACTGCAGAGAACCAATAAAGAGCTCTTTTTGCAGCTGTGAAAACAATCCGCCCCCCCCAATTATGAGCTTTGGAATAAAAAGTTACTTAATCAGAGCTTACTGTCCTTTCAGTCTCTGGTTCTGGCCCACTAGTCCAGTTTCGATCTCGCAGTTACGCATTTGGACATTGATTTTGTGATTAAGCGGAATGCGCGATCATGCGCGTTCCTCGAAATTTTTAGATTTTGTGGGTTTCACTGTCAGAACTAGAAAACTCGGATTTGAACAGCGGATGATCGCTTTATTTGTTAGTTAATCAAAGAGCCTCGCTACACGCTCTCCAAACAGTCGGAATTATACGAACCGTTTGCCATTCCTTAGGTGAATTCTACGATTCATGTTCGGAATCCGCCATGTAAGCCGCCTTTCGTTGTCAATGCTATCATCTAACATTGATCAGCAATCTCATTTTCTTAATCGTTCCAAGCTTCTTAGCGTTAAGGTGAAGAAGTGTGGGATCTTTGTGTAGATGTAAACACAAAGTGGGAAACAGGGAGAGCGGAATTCCGAAATTGAAATTTACACTTCCGCTCATCCCTGAGGGAGAGGGGAGCCACAGCGTTAGTGTAAGCAGAAGCGGACGCAGAAACGCTGAACAGCGAGCTTAAGTAGCGAGCGTACTAGCGGAGGAGCCAGAGAGAAGGGCAGCGGCGCAGACCGGCACCCTCAACTGTGCGTTAAATTCTCTGGTTCTGGCCAAGTAGTCCAGTTTTGATCTCGCATTTGCAGCGTTTTGACTCAACAGCGAACGATCACTTTATTCGTTATTCAAACACCCTCGCTACACGCTCTCCAAACACTTGGAATCTCAATAAACGAACAATTGTTTGCCATCCTTTAAGTGTTGTAACGTAATTCTACGTTTCATGTTCGGAATCCGCCATGTAAGCCGCCTTTCATTGTCGTGACATTCCGGGCGGAGGGCGAAAAGTCGGTTCAGATCAAAAGTTATCACTTCTACGAGAATGCGTGATCCGGGCTTCAGTTCACCCGTCAGAGCGCGCTCGAGGAACAGCGCAAGCAGCGCAAAATCGTTCGATAAAGACCCGGAAGCGTTCAAATGCGAGAATCTCGTTGAACGGACAAACGCTTCGAGCATCTGAGGATCCGAGCATGTAGTCGCGTCCTCATTTCGCAAGTAAATCGACTGAACGCTCCCAAACTCGACTTGACGCGCGAGGAAATCGCTCGACTCCTCGCTCTGTTCTTTGAGCCAGATTTCGTTGAATCCAGGAGAGTTGCGGAACGCCTCGAAGAAGATTTCGCTCTGCGCGGTGCTCCGTTGTTTGAAGGAGCAGTTCGCTACGAGAGACGCGATGAGCGGAAGGACGTCGCGCTGAAATTCGCGCAAAGAAACGCGGCGAACGTCGGGACGCGCAAAGTCACACGTGACAGAGGTGATCCGATCGAATTCCACGTCGAGATCTTCGATCGCGCGACAGCACTTTGCATTGCGGATGACGTAGCTGACCTGCTGCTCGTCGATCTTGCATATGAAACTCAATTCGTGTCGTTTCTTGTCGTGCGCGGAGCCAAATCTGGACCAGTTCCCGGAGAGCTGTGGGATTTGAGTGAACGCCGTTTGGCGGAGCTGATGGCAGACCGCATCGAAGAAGAACAGCGGCACCCAGTTCATGGTTGTGGAAGAAGAGTGCGTGGCTTGCGTGGCGGCGTAATTTCTGGTGAAATGAAGGACAAAAGAATGCGTTAACACATCGTTGCTTTTGTGTGTAAACAGGCGGGAAAATGTCCACATCAACGGGCGCTGTAGAGCTGTAGAATGAAAATTCAAAATGCGCTTAGTTGGCAGGTTAAGAGAGTCAATTTTTGGCTTCTCAGTACCAATCTGTGCTTCCACAGACGTTGTAAAGGAAACGATTTCCTCGCTTTCTCACCTTTGTTTGATGTTTCTTTCATTGTTTTGCGATCTTTCACACGAATGACCTCGCAAAACTCGCCAAAACCGGATTCTCCTCCGTCTTTTAGTCCTTCGGCGACGACTTGCTCCAGTTCTGAGGCAGTTCACCACCAGGACTCTCCTCTCTGCTAAGCTTTTGTTAGTCTTCATAGCTTGTGAATGTCTTTTCAAGGCAATGAAGCCGAGTCTCGTTGAAACATTCATCCTCACAGGTTCATCGAGCTGAGACACTGTTAGCCGTTTTTGTTTTTGTACGCATCACTTTGCAGCGCGTAAGCGATGCGTGATCGCATTGCGTTCCTCCTATAAACGAATGAACGCGTCATTCAACCAGATTCTCCTCCCAAGATGAACTGGGTGCCTTTTGTCTTCATCGACGCCGTCTGCCATCAACTGAAACACGAAGCGTTCCAGGAACTCAGCAAACTCTCCGCTGGCTGGTCCAGATTTGGTGCTGGACACCGCAAGAAGCGACGCGAATTTACGTTCTCCTGCAGGGTGAATGGTAAGGAAAGCAGCTACTCTATTAAAAATAGGACTGAACTGGTGGTCGCGGACTTCAATTTGGAATTTGACAGAATCACATGGGTTAATTGCGATTCTACGGATCAGCTGAGAAACCGGATTTCACTGGAGGAACTTAAAAGCGACGTCTTTCCGATCGTCGCGTCTCTTGCAGCGAACTGCTACTGGCCGAGCATGACTCACCTAACCGCCCAAAATCGATTCTTCTTTAACGCGTTCAAGAATTGCCCCGGATTCAGCGAAATCAGCGTCGAAGAACAAGGCCAGGAATCGCGAGACTTTGTCGCGCGTCAAGTGGAGCTCGGGAACGTCCAGGAGCTTTACTTGTATGCGCGACAACAGTCAATCAACTGGCCGGAACCAGAGATACTCGCCAAAACGCTCAAAACATTCGTGAATTCAGGGAGATTCCATCGCTTGACTTATGATCGATCTCTGCCGACCGACATCGAGCTGTTTGAGTTGTTCCTGGAGCGCGCTATTGCGGGCGAACTGAAGCCGGGGGCATTTATTTCGCTAAGCAACATTGCCCTCGAGAAGAGCCAAAGGATCCGCTCTCTTCACCAGGAATGCAAAGAACATCCAAAGAAGCTCGCCTGGCGGATTCCAAACTCGAGGTGCAGAGTTACATTTGATCAGTGTGCCGGAACAATGGAAATTGTCTGACGTGGAAATTCATTGATTTGACAATATCTTGTAATTGTAATTTCACTCTTCCACTATTCCAGTGCTCTCGTCTAAGGATAAATTAAAGGATTGACGCATGTTAGACGCCCACGAAATCAGCTACGACATTGCAGAGAGGAGAAGCGCGACTGGTCTAGGCGCGGATCTCAAATCGGAATTTGATAGAATCACATTTTGAGTTTGTGTTTGAGCTCTGCCCGCAGGCGTCTACATCTACATCAACGTCCCAGAGAACCAGTTGTAACCAATAAATCAGCGCAACATACACGCAACTGACAAAAGCGCTGCGCAGCGGTCATTCGCGGTCCAGAGTCAGCTGGGGTTTCTCTCGCACGCTCGAGCGCACCGATCCTGGTGACATCACTACTCTACGCTCTCGATTCTATTGACACCAGAAAAGAAAACGTCCATCGAAGCCTGAACGCTCGGTTCCAATAGACCTCGTGAAATAAACCGGAGCAGGACAACTCGGCGCCGGAATTCTTTTTGAACTTAACATAATTTCTATGACAGAGTTCATGTATTCTGCGCTTTGCGCAACTTTGCGCAAGCGTTACCTAAGGAGAATTTCGGCTAGCACTTGTTATTCTCACTTCGTGTTGTTGGGAAACATGTTTAGAACTGAGTTTTTGAGTTTTTAAGCTTAGTGCTGAGCTAACCATGCTGTAACTGCCTTAGGCTTAGGTCTAGGAGCTGCCGCAGGGTTTGTATAATAAATTTTGGGCGAGCGGAGCCACAAAATTCACTATGTTAACTTAAGTCTTCGCCCTAGACTTTGGCTTGACCCATTTAGACATCTGCTTTGGCCTTGTTGTTCCGTCAAATGGTGTCTGATGGGAAATATCATAAGTTCTTTTTCCTGATCTTGAGAAAATAAGACTTTAGTTTTCATTTTCGAGCTAAAGTCGCTGTGCTAGCCGAAATTTTCCTCAGGTAACTTTTAAAACTTGATCAATGCACAGAAGACTTGAACTCTGTCATAGAAATTATGTTTATGAAATTAAGTTCAAAAACAATTCCGGCGCCGAATCGTCCCGGCGCCGAGTTGTCGCGTACCGGAAATAAACGTTGGACCGGCTGCCAGAGAACTGACCGTTTGAACTGATTGAGCTCGGTTTGCTCAGTTGGTGACAGACGTCGCCGATGAACAAGTTGCTGGTACAAAAGTTCATGGTCTTTCAAAGGGTACGAAAACGAGTGCAAGGAAGGGGCAGAATGGAGAAGAATTAGAGCAGGTTGAATCCTTCACCTACCTCGGCCAAGAAGAAGTTAGAATCAAGCGAAATCATGCTAAGGAAATCAGCCGTCGAATCCGCAGCGGATGGAACGTCTTCAGGCAGTACAGGGACTTCACGACGTCTCGAGCGGTCCAGATGAAGTGGAAACGAAGACTCTTCAACCAATGCGTTCTTCCGGCGATGCTATACGGATGCGAAACATGGGCGCTCACGAAATCGGCAAGAAGAAAACTGGAGACTGCACAACGGCGCATGGAACGCAGGATGGTCGGCGTGAGGCTCCTCGACCGGAAGTAAAATGAATGGCTCAGCGGAACAAGCAAACTGAAAGATGCCAACGAACTAGCGAAAAGAAGAAAATGGAAATTGGCAAACAACGGCAGCGAAAAATGGCAGAAGAAGATAATGAAATGGCGCCCGCCCGCAACGAGACCAATCGGAAGACCACGAACACGATGGAGAGACGAACTCGTGAAAAATATCGGAAGTCAACGATGGCAGCAACGCGCGAGAAGTTCAACCAAGATCGAATGGATAAGACTGGGTGTGGCATAATGAAATGTTATTGAATCCAGAAATAAACTTTGAACTTTGAACAAGGAAGTAGAGGTGTGGTGAAGTAGCTTAGAAGAAGAAGTTTATTCTCCAAAGTTCAGAAGCGTCACTCTCTACTCCACGTTTAAGCACAACATGCCGGAACCATGACGCAACGCAATTCGGAGATTTGAATCGGGAATCCGCCACTCGGCCTTCTCTGAATCGTGACGACATTCCGGATGGAGGGCGAGGAATCGGTTTTCGTCACAATTTCCGGTGTCGAAATTTGTAGCGTGGGTATTAATGCAAGCTCCTCGCTTCAATTCTTTCGCCAGAGCGCGTTCCAGGAACAACTCGAACAGTTCGTAGTCGTCTAGCAGGAGTCGTCTATAATACAATTTGTGGAATTTCGCTGAACTCACGAAGATCTTGAGCGTTTCGGCGAGGTTCTCCGCTTCCGGCCAGTTTTTAGTACCATACAGGGTGAGCGTCTGGACGTTCCCGAGCTCCACTTGACGCGCAATGAAATCACGCGATTCCTGGCCTTGTTCTTGGACTGTGATTTCGTTGAATCCGTGACAGTTTTTGAACGCGTTGAAGAAGAATCGATTTTGTAGGCTGCGCTGTGGGGGAAGGAACGGCCAGGAGCAGTTTGTTACGAGAGAAACGACTGTCGGCAGGAGAACAATTTCAAATTCGTTTAAAGACACGCGGTGATTATGATATGCAGCGTCGCATGCAAAAGACGTAATTCTATCGAATTCCAAATTGAGATCCGCGACCGTTTCGCGAGGATGCGCCCAATCGGTTTCCTGAAGGTTGTAGCTCACTTTATGATTTCCGTTCAAATCGCATCGAAAGCCAAATTCTCGTCGTTTCTTGTGGTGTTCTGAGCCAAAAGACGCCCAGCTACCAGAGAGCTGACTGATTTTCAAAAACGTCGATTTTCGCAGTTGATGACAGACGGAGTCGATGAAGAGAAGCGACACCCAGTTCATGGTTGGTGGGAGGAGAATCCGGTTGACTGATGAGATCAACGGTGGAATGAAGCAAGCAATGCGAGAGAATAACCGAATACGGAATTCGAATTTAATCCGACAATAACACCCTAGTTGTGTTAACGGTGCAGGGCCGTTGAGATCACATTAACGTTGAGTAATGGGCCGTTGATAGGCTGTACAATGCAATGTGTTAAAACGCGGGCGCGGCGAGAGTCGTGCTGGCCACGACACTAGTAAAGGCTGAGCCCCTCTGTTCGCTGCCTATCATTCAAATATCTTTACTTGGCAAAGTCAGATTTGTTCCAAGAAGCCTGCGAAATCAGGCTGAAAGGGATATTCTGAGGCGATGATTGCAATCTCATGTGCACGATACGGTCGTATATTGACCGGGGAAACTGACTAATTCCGGCCGTATCAAGTGGTTCTGATGGCACGAGCGTCGATATGGTCCAGAACGACCCAGGAATCACAGGAATCACAGCTTTGTGGCTTTTTGGCCAAAAAAGGCAAAAATTTGCTGACCAATCGTTGACGCAATCGCAAAACTCGATTTTTCATTCATAGATCTCAGTTATCGTGGCGATTGTGAGCAAACTTATGTTTTCAAGTTATTGTCCAGAGAAGCCGATTTATTGAAAAATCAGCGACCAAGCCGAGCCAGGAGCCGGCTCGTTTAACGAAAATCTTATCGAGCCGAGCCACGAGCCGTAACATTAAAATCTCAAATCTAATTGTAGTTGACGCTGACGAAATGTTTTCGAATAGTTTTCAAAGAACGAAACAATAAACATATTACGTGTTTTACACGTCGATTAGCTGCCATGCAATCGCCGTTGAACTAATGATACTCAAGCGGAGCATCACCGCCGGGTGATCGTGCCGGTACCGAACACCTCGTATGACATTCGAATGTCGCTACACAACAAAATCTATTCAAAAAATAAATTTTTTTTAGAAATTCAGCCGAGTTTCTCCAACGAGACGTTCAATTGAAGTTTTGTTTTTTGATTTTCCTAACTTGAGGCCAGTTTGTACCTCGCCTCGCTTTCTCACACATTGCTCACATCACATGTTTGTTTCATTGCTTTGTGATCGCAATGATGTGTGATCGCATTGCGTTCCTCCCATAAACGTAATGAATGCGCCAATCAACCCGATTATCGTTTCTATCATGGACTGGGTGCCTTTTGTCTTCATCGACGACGTCTGCCATCTGCCAATGCCTATCTGTTCGGAGTCTGAACGCCCTACGAAGCGACGCCGTCTGTCATCAACTGAAGCTCGAGACGTTCCAGGAAGTCAGCGAACTCTCCGATACCTGGTCACCATTTGGCGCTGAACACCGCGAGAAGCGACGCGAACTTGGTTTCTTCTGCAGGGTGGATGGTAAGGAAAGCAGCTACTCTATTGAAGATAGGAACAGCAGGACTGAACTTCGCAATTTGACAGAATCACAGAGGTTTGGTGTATCATCACTGATCAGTTGAGACACCGGATTACTCTGGAGGAACTCAACCGCGACGTCCTTCCGACCGTTGCGTCTCTTGTAGCAAATTGCGAGTGGTTAAACGCATAGTCGACTAGCGTCTCGCAGCGACCGCAGCAACGCTTCACAAACTAAAGCTGATCGCATTGCTTCATCGTTCTCGCGCTAGACTTTAAAAGCAAATCATCCGATCAGAGATTCAATCTCAGAATGTACGCGGTTCCCGTCGATTTCAGCGAATGCGTGTCGCAGCGTGTCGTGTCAGTTTCAAGCCTCTGCGTCATTCCCGTTTTCCCAAATCAGAAATGGACGTTTTCCAATGCGACAAACGCTACTTTTGTCGTTTTCCCTGACGCGAGTGGCGAATGGAGATACAACTTCCACCTAGAGTCCAGCATCAAAATGGAAATGACGCTGAGCGAGTTACTGCAGCATCCCGATTTCAAGAATCTCCAGATTGATTGCGCCTTAGACCGCTCGGCCATCTCGCCTTTGAATTTCAAATGTGATCTGTTGATGTAATGCCGACACCTCCTTTACTAAAAGAGCTGACTTTTGAGTGGCTTTCCCTGAATTTTACGTATTTGCATACGGTACTCGCCAAGAAAAACAAAAGTCAAAATTGCTTTTGGTATATATACGAGGTAGGAGCTTTGCAAGTGTGCGCGCAGTTGGCAGATTGGTAAGCGTCCGTGGCTCCCAAGCAGTGGTCACCGGTTCGATGCCGATTGAAAGCAAAACATTTTTCTCCATTTCCCTTCGATTGACTGATTATGTCATTCTGTCGCTGGGTGGCTCAGAAGGATGGCAAAACAGCCAAAAAAAGCCACAAATAAAGGCAAAACAGCACCCCCTGAACACGGATGATCGTTTTCTGTTGAGGCACGCGAAACGATGCTCTAGCTCGTGTTCTGACGATCGATGATTTGAACCGCAACTACCTTAATTGTGAAATTCATCACAAAAACGGTGGTCGCGGAGCATCTTGGAATGTTCCGGTTCGGAGGTCTAGAAAGAAGAGTTTACATTATAATAGAGTGGAGGATTGAGGAACATGTCTGCGACCATTGCGAACAATATACTGCAGGCAACTATAGACCCTGCAACCGACAGCATCCTTAGCACAACCACACAACGCGAAAAAAGTGAGCTAAGAAAAGAGATGTATCACAACAGAAATCAACCGTGGACCACGAATCCAGACGTAATCGCGCTTGCCACTGACATCGTCACACTCTTCCCACACACTGCTCAAACCACTCACAACTGGATTGCGGCGTGGAACTACGTGAGAGACTACTGTATCCATAACCGAGTGCAAAATTACGCGCACCCAAGCCTAGCTAATGCCATCAAAACAGAGTCAATTAGAGTGAGGAACGAGCTGACGAACGAAAAACGAAACAAACGTTCGAGATTAGAGTTTCAAAGCGATCTGCAATTTCTTAATCACTACTACAAACACGGGGTGATTGTGGGACAGAGCGTTGCAATGTATTGTCGTTCCACATTCGAAAACGCAAAGTTCGCACGTTCGGTGTTTGTACGGACGTCTGTCATTTTCAACGGCGAAACCCACATTTCGCTGATTTCTGTTTTCCTTGGGAATAAAATGGAAATCTGAGGTTCACAAGTTCTTTGGCGAGTTATTTTACCTCCTCTTGCCGAGTTTGACATGAATTGGATGCTCCATGGCTGTGAACATTCGAACACCGCAGGCTTGGTCAATGTCCGTCGTCAATTCACCGAATTCTGTGCTGTTTTCACCCACTAGACCCGTAGAGCACCCGAATAAGCAAGTTTTTTGCTTGAAACTAGCCACGCGAGTCACCTCGCCTCAAGAAATAGTCAGAAAACGTTGTTTTTTCAATGTTCACAGCCATGGAGCATCCAATTCAAGTCAAACTTGGCACGACGAGGTGAAAAGACATGATGAAGAACTTGTGAACCTCAGATTTCCATTTTATTCCCAAGGAAAACAGAAATCAGCGAAATGTGGGTTTCGCCGTTGAAAATGACAGACGTCCGTACAAACACCGAACGTGCGAACTTTGCGTTTTCGAATGTGGAACGACAATACAGGGACGAGATGATTAGTTTGCTGGCAACTACACCCACGAACAAGGCGCCAACATGCAATGAGTACAAGTTGGGGAGTAAGCGAGCTTACGTTCATGTTCACAATCAAATGGAGCTGCACGTGAAAACGGTTTACTAGAAAAAACAGAACATAACATTAACATTACAACATTGTGCTTGCTGGAGGCAAGCACAAGATGACACGTTGTTCTAGGCGCTACCAGGAAACAGACGCAACTGGAAATGTCCAGTCTGAGGCACTCAATGAAGTGACTTCTTAGATGACCCGGAAAAAAACAACGAAAGCCAAAAAATATCGAAATTCACTTGCGTCAATCGAAATCGCTCTAGGACAACATGGAAATGTCACACATTCAACAATAATTTTTCAAAATTTCGAATTTTCTAAGATGTGTTTCCCTTTGATGTGTGTTGGATACCCGAGAGCGGAGAGTCTGACGACTTTATTGGATGCTCGCTCGGGGTCCCGAGTGATGGGTCACAGGGCGCGCGTCTGTTTGCATTACGACATGGGCGGCGCGGAGGTCACACTCCGTCAGAGTTGGACCGGCTGCCAGAGAACTGACTGTTTGAACTGATTGAGCTCGGTTTACCCAGTTGGTGACAGACGTCGCCGATGAAGAAGATGGTATGAAGCGCGATCGTCGAGAAAAATGAAGGAAACAGAGGAAAGCTAAACGTTCTCACGGAATTGCAGCGAATCGCACTCCGAGTGTTCCCAATGTCATCAGCTGGAACACTAGGCGTTCAAACAAGTCAGCGAACTCTCATTATTTAACTTTAGAACTCGCAAGCGTACAGATTTCTTTATTGGTTCTCCGCATTTCAGAATCTCCACTCTACTCCACTTCCAATTCTAACAAGCCGGTAGGATAATACAACTTAAGTCGGAGATTTGAATCGGGAATCCGCCACGCATTCTTCTCTGAATTGTGACGAGATTCCGGACGCAAAGCGATGAGTCGGTTTTTGTCAAAATTTGTACCTGAGGCACTAATGTAAGCTCCTCGCTTCAGTTCTTTCGCCAGAGCGCGTTCCAGGAACAACTCGAACAGTGCGCAGTCGTCTCCCCGGACGTCAGGAGAGTTTAATGAGTGGAATCTCGTTGAACTCACGAATTTCTTGAGCGTTTCGCCGAGCTTCTCCAGTTCAGGCCACTTCCGGCCAGTACCAGACAACGTGAGCGTCTGGATGTTCCCGAGCTCCACTTGCCGCGCGATGAAATCGCGCGATCTCGCGATTCCTCGCCTTGTCCGGGGACGGTGATTGCGTTGAATCCGGAGCAATTCTTGAACGCGTTGAAGAAGATTCGATTTTGGGCGCTTCTCCACGCGTGCAAGTACAGCGAGCAGTTCATTACGTGAGGTGCGATGGTCAGCAGGATTTTGCGTTCAAATTTGAGCAAAGAAACGTGGTTATCGAGGCGGTGATTCCTGGAAGAAGAGGAGCCAAATGCAAAATACGTAATTCGATCAAATTTCAAATTGAGATCCCTAGTTTTCTGGCACGCCAGAAAACTAGGGAAAGCACCCTCGGATATGCTTAAGTTCAGCTTAGTCATCTTAGTTTTTGCGCCGGTTTGTCAAATAAATAAGTCGAAAGAAAAGCAGTGAAAAGTTTAGCAAAATTGCAAAAAAAGCAAAAAAGGCAAAATTGCGCTCTAAATTGAGCGGTAACGGTTTGCGCGGCATCGGTTGGCGCGGAAACGTCGTGTCACGTGTTTGGGGTGAATTGGGACACAAACGAGACAGTCTGCAGTTGCAAATTATCAGCAAATTTTATGATCAAAAACGACGAAAACGACTTCCAGATTCAGACTTTAGCACACAACCACTACTACTCCTTACCTCCTCTTTGATCGCGATAATCGCGGAATTCGTGCGCAGACGCTCATTCGGGCCACCATGCACCAGATTCATCCCGCTGTTCGCGTGCGTAGCCTCGTGGCCGAGTTGCTGCGAGCGTTGACGAAAGTGACGACCACAATAGGTGCACGTAAAGGGTTTGTCGCCTGAAACTGTCAATGTAGGGTCAGAAGCAGTTCGCTCGGAATGGAACGAAGTCATCGCCGAAGGACTAAAGGACGGAAGGACGGAGGAGAATCCGGTTGATTGGCGAATTCTGCGAGGTCATTCGTGTATTAAAGGATCGCAAAACAATAAAAGAAACATCAAACAAAGGTGAGAAAGCGACACAGGAGGAGGTACAAACGGAGGCTTGGGCCTCAGTACGTCTGTGGTTAGGGAAATGTTCAAAGGCACTGTCTACTCCACTTGCATGGATATCTGGATAGGTCCATATAGCATGCCGTCGACACGATAATCCAACGCAATTCGGAGAATAGAACCGGGAATCCGCCACGCATCCTTCTCTGAATTGTGACGACAGTCAGGACGCAAAGCGAGGAATCGATTTTTGTCTAAATTTCCGGCAGGAGTAGAAATGTAAGCTCCTCGCTTAAATTCGTTTGCCAGAGCGCGCTCCAGGAACAACTCAAACAGCTCGATGTCGGTCGGCAGAGGTCCTTGATAAATGAAGCGGTGGAATCTCCCTGAATTCACAAATGTTTTGAGCGTTTTGGCGAGTTTCTCTGGTTCCGGCCAGTTGATTGACTGTTGTCGCGCATACAAGCTGAGCAGCTGGACGTTCCCGAGCTCCACTTGTCGCATGACAAAATCACGCGATTCCTCGCTTTGTTCTTCGACGGTGATTGCGTTGAATACGGGGCAATTCTTGAACGCGTTGAAAAAGATTCGATTCTGAGCGCGCGGTTTCACATGAAGGTAGGGGCCAGCAGCAGTTCGCTGCAAGAGATGCGACGGTCGGAAAGACGTCGTGTTTAAGTTCCTCCAGTGTAGTCCGGTTTCTCAGCTGATCCGTAGAATCGCAATTAACCCATGTGATTCTGTCAAATTCCGATTTGAGATCCGCGACCACCAGTTTAGTCCTGCTGTTCCTATGTTTAATAAAGTAGCTGCTTTCCTTACCATCCACCGTGCAGAATGCAAATTCGCGTCGCTTCTTGCGGTGTTCAGCGCCAAATCTGGACCAGCCAGCGGAGAGTTTGCTGAGTTCCTGAAACGTTTCGTATTTCAGTTGATGGCAGACCGCGTCGATGAAGACAAAAGGCACCCAGTCCATGTTGCGAGGAGAATGCGGTTGAATGACGCGTTCATTCGTTTATGAGAGATACGCAATGATACGCATCGCTTGCGCGCGTCGGATTGATGCGTACAAAAACAAAAACTGCTAACATTGTCTCAGCACGATGAACCTGCGAGGATGAATGTTTCATCGAGACGGTGCTGAAGACTCGGCGTCATTGCCTTGAAAAGACTTTCGGTATGCTAACTCCCTCGGCCCTCGGAGTAGCTGTGGTGTGAGTAGAGAGGGTATCAGGACACGACCGTCTCTGAAGAAGGGATTTATTGAATGTGAATATGTTGCAATGACAATAGAAAGAGAGAGAGACGGGGGCGGGGATAAGGGAGAGATAGAGGCGGAGCCAGTAGTGAACAAGAGGGTAAAAGGGGCAGAGAGAAGATCATGGATCAAGTCCATGATAATCCCGGGGCCTCAAATGTGGCGAGCAATGAGACCCTGTGGGAAAAGTTCCTCCAGACGTCGAGCGAGGCCGTCGTCCTCCTTCTGTTGTGTGGCGGCGAATAGTTGTTCGATACGCTGAAGGGTTGCAGCGTGGTCACGTTCTTCTTGATTGTCCTGCTGATGCTGTTGACCTTGACGATTCTGCCGTTGATTCGGACGCTCCTGATGATTCGTGCGGTCCTGACGATTCAACTGTTGCGGACGCGTCGCCGCTTGGCGGCTATGTCGTAGGCCTCCTGGTGGTAGCCATCTCAAATGCGATTGTTCTTGCCTTATACTCAGTGGAGCGGAGAAGGAGAAATTCGATGCTTTGATGATCTACTGGCTCCGTCAGCACGTGCCGCAGCACAGTTGCTTGAGCATCAGCTTGCTGGAGCATCAGCTCCATACGGGCGAGGTGCTCGGACCAGACTTCTGATAGATCAGGTCGGTTTGAGATAATCACCTGTACATCAGGCGATCCTCTGTCCACCGGAGTGGGGGGAGGAGTGTCTCCTGAGGAATCCTCTTCGTCTCCTCGGGGCGACTGGATCAGGCTCGGCGACATCAACAGATCTTCTATTTCTGAATGAGAAGAATAAGCGACTGATCCTAAGCGCGGCGATTCTTGCGGCTCGCAGCTCTTTTGTCGGATCGCCAAACAATAAAGAAACATCAAACAAAGGTGAGAAAGCGACACAGGAGGAGGTACAAACGGAGCCTTGGGCCTCAGTACGTCTGTGGTTAGGAAAATAAAAAAAACAAGTTCAAAGGCGCACGCTCTACTCCACTTCCATGTTTATCCGGTCATGGTCACATAACCTGCCGGCGACACAATGACGGAACTCAATTCGGAGATCTGAATCGGGAATCCGCCACGCATCCTTCACTAAATTGTGATGACATTCCGGATAGAGGGCGAGAAGTCGGCTCGTGTCGAAATTTCCGGCGGGAGTAACAATGCAAGCTCCTCGCTTCAGCTCCTTTGCAATACCGCGTTCCAGGAACAACTCGAACAGTTCGTAGTCGTCTCTCAGGAAGCCACGAGAGATCAATACGTGAAATCTCGTTGAACTCACAAAGATCTTGAGCGTTTCGCCGAGGTTCTCTTCTTCTGGCCACTTGTCAGTACCAGACAATGTGAGCGTCTGGACGTTCCCGAGCTCCACTTGCCGAACGACAAAATCTCGCGACTCCTGGCTTTGTTCTTGGACAATAATGTTGTTGAATCCGGGGCAATTCTTGAACGCGTTGAAGAAGATTCGATTTAGGGCGCCTCGTTCCGGGGAAGGTGCGGCCAGCGGGAGTTCATTACGAGAGGCGCGATGGTCGGCAGGACGACGCGTTCAAATTCGCTCAAAGAAACGCGTTGATCGTTAAGATATGAAGAATCACATGCAAAAGACGTAATTCGATCGAATTCCAAATTGAGATCCGCCATCATCGTTCCGAAAGAATAGCAATCGCTACCCCGAAAGCTGTAGAGGGCTTCCTGATCAAATACTCTGCAACGAAATCTAAATTCGCGTCGTTTCTTGTGGTGTTCAGCGCCAAAAGACGACCAGCTACCGGAGAGCTGACTGACTTGACTGAGCGTTGGTTTGCGCAGTTGGTGGCAGACGTCGTCGATGAACAGAAGCGGCACCCAGTTCATGGTTGGTGGGAGGAGAATCCGGTTGACTGATGAGATCAACGGTGGAATGAAGCGTTTATGGGCTAGCAAGCAATACGAGAGAATAACCGAATCCGACAATAACACCCTAGTTGTGTTAACGGTGCAGGGCCGTTGAGATCACATTAACGTTGAGTAATGGACCGTTGATAGGCTGTACAATGCAATGTGTTAAAACGCGGGCGCGGCGAGAGTCGTGCTGGCCACGACACTAGTAAAGGCTGATCCCCTCTGTTCGCTGCCTATCATTCAAATATCTTTACTTGGCAAGGTCAGATTTGTTCCAAGTAGCCTGCAAAATCAAGCTGAAAGGGACATTCTGAAGCCATTGATTGCGAGCTGACGTGCAAGATACGGTCGTATATTGACCGTTTATTGCGGAAACTGACTAATTCCGGCCGTATTGAGTGATTCTGATGGCACGAGCGTTGCCGCGACCTCGATTTGGTTCAGAACGACCAAGGAATCACAGATTTATGGCTTTCTGGCCAAAAAATCCAAAACATTTGCTCATTTGCTGACAAATCGTTGACGCGCGCAACCGCAAAACTCGATTTTTCATTGATAGATCTCAGTTATCGTGGCGATTGTAAGCAAAGTTTTTTTCCAGTCCAGTCCAGAATATCCAGTCGGAAATGCATTTAGACGTTGCTCCCATAATGCTACAACAAAAAAACGCCTCATCCGTAAACAGATCCGAATACAAATACAACTATTTTTCGTATGGTTTTCCTAATGCGAAGCTGTTTGTAAACTAGGATTTAAAATCCATTTAAAGGGGCGATTCTTATCAAGCCAAGCCATGAGCGGGCCGGCTCGATTTCCGGCTAGTTGGCTTCTCTGGGTTGTTTGTAAACTAGAATTTAAAATCTGTTATGACCTTGGCGGAAGCAATGATTGGTTCATCGCGTACCTCAAAATTGGGTAATTACTTATGACGGTAAAACACGTAACAACGAAACAATAACAATAAACATATCACGAAACACACTTCGATTGGCTGCCATGCAATCGCCGTTGCCCTAATGATGCTCAAGCGGAGCATCACCGCAGGGTAATCGTGCCGGTACCGAACACCTCGTATGACATTCGAATGTCGATACACAACAAAATCTATTCAAAAAATAAATTCTTTTTAGAAATGCAGCCGAGTTTCTCCAACGAGACGACCAGTTTTGTTTTTTGATTTTCCTAACTTGAGGCCTAAATTTTCCTAACAGTTTGTACCTCGCCTCGCTTTCTCACACATTACTCACATCACATGTTTGTTTCATTGCTTTGTGATCGCAATGATGTGTGATCGCATTGCGTTCCTCCCATAAACGCAATGAAATCGCCAATCAACCCGATTATCGTTTCTATCATGGACTGGGTGCCTTTTGTCTTCATCGACGACGTCTGTCATCAAATGAAGCTCGAGACGTTCCAGGAAGTCAGCGAACTCTCCGATACCTGGTCACCATTTGGCACTAAACACGGCGAGAAGCGACGCGAACTTGCGTTCCTCTGCAGAGTGGATGGCAAGGAAAGCAGCTACTCTATTGAAGATAGGAACAGCAGGACTGAACTGGTGGTCGCGGATCTCAATTTGGAATTTGATAGAATCACACAGGTTTGGTGTATCATCACTGATCAGTTGAGAAACCGGATTACTCTGGAGGAACTCAACCGCGACGTCCTTCCGACCGTTGCATCTCTTGCAGCAAATTGCGAGTGGTTAAACGCATTTAATCCAATCTTCTTCGAGGCGTTCAAAAACTGCCCCGGACTCAACAAAATCATCGTCCAAGAACAAGGCGAGGAGTCGCGTGATTTTGTCACGCGACAAGTGCAGCTCGGGAACGTCCAGAGGCTCACGCTGTATGGCACTGGCGGGTGGCCGGAAGCGGAGATACTCCCCAAAACGCTCGAAACATTCGTCAAATCTGCGAGATTCAACGAATTGACTTATCGCGGAGTTTTACCGAACGACGCCGAGCTGTTTGAGTTGTTCCTGGAACGCGCTCTCGCCGGCGAACTGAAGCTGGGCGCACGTATTTCGTTAAACAACATAACATTTGCCAAGAGCCAGAATTTGATCAGAAGTCTTTGTCCGGAATGTCGAGAAGCTTCAAAGGAAATCGCGTGGCGGATTCCAAACTCGAATCGTAGAGTCGCGGTCGAACAGTGCAACGGAACGTTCAGCATGGAAGTGAGGCGCATCTGAGGGTGTCTGTTGTAAACGATTCATAACTTCGATAATTAAATATTAAGCGGTGAGTACGATGCAGGAAATCTATAGGACTGTTCTTCTGTGACAGAAAATTGATTGGTCTCAAGACGAATTTCTGAAGGTCTTTCGCGAAACTTCCAGATTATTCCAAAAGGTGCAATAAGGATTCAAAAGTGACCAGTACTGGCCAGTTAATTTTCCGGTTTTCCCGGAAAATTAATCTCGCCCGGTTATGGCAGTTTAGAAGAACACTAACTAACAACTACTGACTAACAATTTATGAAACGTCTCAACTGATCAGCTGAAACCGTCAAGTTCACATCGTGTGATTTGTGAGGTCGGCTTCGAATGCTCTTTTCGTACTAGTTTCGTAATACGCTGCCATGATGTTGGTACAAAAGTTCTTTCAAAGGTCTTTCAAAGGGAATAAAAACCGGGTTCATTATTTAACTTTAGAACTCGCAAAGGGGAAGGAGAAGCGTATTGGTTCTCCACAGTTCACAAGCCTCACCATCAACTCATCCGCTTCCACTTCCAATTCTAACATGCTGGAATCATGACGCAACGCAATCCGGAGATTTGAATCGGAAATCCGCCACGCATCCTTCTCTGAATCGTGACGACAATCCGGATGGAGGGCGAGGAGTCGGTTTTTGTCGAAATTTCCGGCTGCGGTATCAATGTAAGCTCCTCGCTTCAATTTTTTGCCGGAGCGCGTTCCAGGAACAACTCGAACAGTTTGTAGTGAGCTCTGAGGGGGTGACGAGAGATCAATGAGTGGAATCTCGCTGAACTCACAAAGATCTTGAGCGTTTCGGCGAGGTTCTCCGCTTCCGGCCACTTGACCGTGCCAGACAAATAGAGCCTCTGGACGTTCCCGAGCTCCACTTGACGCGCGACAAAATCGCGTGATTCCTCGCCTTGTTCTTTGACGGTGATATCGTTGAATCCGGGGCAATTCTTGAACGCGTTGAAGAAGATTCGATTTTGGGCGCTGCGCTTCGGGGAAACGTGCGGCCAGCAGCAGTTTGTGATGAGATACGCGATGGTCGGAAGGACGTCTTCTTCAAATTCGCGCAAAGAAACGCGGTGATCGTTTAAAAGTGCAGAATCACATGCAAAAGATATGATTCGATCAAATTCCAAATTGAGATCCGCGACGGTCAGGTTGTGAGAGTAGATTTCCCAAAGGTTGTAGCTGACTTTCTGATTTCCGTTCAATTCACATCGAAATTTCAATTCGCGTCGTTTCTTGCGGTGTTCAGCGCCAATAGACGGCCAGCTACCGGAGAGCTGACTGACTTGCAAAAACGTTGGTTTGGTCAGTTGATGACAGACGGCGTCGATGAAGAGAAGCGGCACCCAGTTCATGGTTGATGGGAGGAGAATTATTGAGAATTAAGGAGAACTGAAGAAGCGTTTATGGTTAACAAGCAATGCCAGCGAGCATCGCTATTGTGTCGCGCATCGCTGCGCAAGTGATACAGAGCAAAGAATCGGCTCAAATCCAGAGAATTCTGTCTTTATTTTGTTAAAACAATGACGTTTGTTCCTTCGGATTCATTCAGCAGAGGTCGAAGCGCATTCTTAAAATTGATCAAAATGGAATTCATTCCCGTTTCAAGCGTTGCTACCGACCTGCTATCGACTTGGTTGCGCGCCCACTGTCAACTGCACTTGTTTGTTGTGGTTCTGCTCAAACCAGCATTTCTTGGCCTTTTCATGGGATTCTCACGGCATGAGCGTTCTTCGCGACCTCGAATTGGTCTAGAAATGCCGTGGAAACACAGAATTGAGCCCTCTGGCCGAGAAAACTGCTTTACCATGACAACAGTAGATTACGGAGGAACCAGCGCTGCCAACGCCTCCAGTAACCTCTTCCAAATCAGGTGGAATTAATACGATTGACCTGAATGACCCTATCAACGGTATAGTGAAGCGCTAACAAAATTGTAAATCTTTCAGTTCAGAATCGCTTTGATTTGAGCCAAGATTGCCTCCAGAGTCTCAAATGAACAAAAATCGCGTCTATTAGCGCCGATAGAACTGTGATTAGAATACAAAAAAATCACGTTTACCGCTACAACGTTAAGATTGTCGTTCACGTTCGCGGTCGAGTCAACGAGCACCGCATTAAGATCACCAAGTGCGTTTGCTCCACGTTTGCTCCAAATCAACCATATGCGCGATCTTTCGCTCAGTTCGGAGCGTGAAGCTTGAACCGAAACTCCACTGATTCTTCAAGCAAGAATTCTTTATTGTCCAAAAGTGGAATATGGATCATCTTGGACCTGTCTGCCTAATGCTAGTGCTATGTTTCCGCACAACCGTTGCCGCGCATTTTGTTACGCGCAGTTTAGCGGTAAACTTTTCTTTCGACTTATTTATTTGACAAACGGGCGCTAAAACTAACAAACCTAAGCTTGGTCGAGGATGCTTTGCCTAGTTTCCTGGCGTACCAGGCTTTGTAGGGCGTGCAGGCTTCGCGCTAAGCTCACCTTAGGCCTGGCTCAGTGGCTCAGCCTAGTTTCCTGGCGCACCAGGCTCCTCACAGATAAGCTTTGCTTACATACTGAGAACACCTTTTAGATGTTTTGTGACTCCTCATATTGTTCTCTTCATTTCGTTGTTACGGATGCAAGATCTTTATTCAGAGCAGACTTTATACAGACATCGTCGAGGAAGAGAAGCGGCACCCAATGGTCGATCAGTAAGCGATACAGCAGCTCACATGTAAGCAGTTTATCAGAGCCTTGTTTGACGTAAATCGTTGGAGAATAGTCAACGCCTAGTCAACTATGTTTTTGTAGTAAATAAAGAAGGAAACGGAGAAGGAAACGGATTGTTCACACAGCTGCAAAGAGCTCTTTATTGGTTCTCCGCAGTTAAGCTCAAATGTTCAGGTCTCTACTTCACTCTCACGGATAACATGCCGGTGGCAAAGTGATAGAAAGCAATTCGGAGATTTGAGTCGGGAATGAGCCACTCGTTCTTCTTTGAATCGTCACGACATTCCGGACGCAAAGCGAGGAATCGGCTTTTGTCTAAATTTCCGGCTTGGGTATTAATGCATGCTCCTCGTTTCAGTTCTTTCGCCAGAGCGCGTTCCAGGAACAACTCAAACAGTTCGTAGTCGTCTCTCAGGAGATTAGAAGAGTACAAGTGGTGGAATCTCTGAATCTCTGAAAGTGATTTCGCTGAATCCGGGGCAATTCTTGAACGCGTTGAAGAAGATTCGATTTTGGGCGCTGCGCTTCGGGGCACGGTACCACCAGCTGCAGTTTGTTACGAGAGGCACGATGGTCGGCAGGACGACGCGTTCAAATTGGCTCAAAGAAACGCGGTGATCGTTAGGAAGCGCAAAGCCGCATGCAAGTTCTGTAATGCGATCGAGTTCCAAATTGAGATCCGCAACCGTCACTTGTCGATACCCCCCATGGGTTTCCCAAAGGTTGTAACTCACTTCCTGGTCATTCACTTTGCATCGAAATCCCAATTCTCGCCGTTTCTCGCTGTGTTCCGTGCCAAAAGACGGCCAGCTACCGGAGAGCTGACTGACTTCACTGAGCGTTGGATTGCGCAGTTGGTGACAGACGTCGTCGAAGAAGAGAAGCGGCACCCAGTTCATGGTTGGTGAGAGGAGAATCCGGTTGAATGAAGAGATCAACGGTGAAATGAAGCGTTTATGAGGAAAGAAGCAATGCCAGAGAGCATACCCTAACGGTACGCAGCGCAGCGTACACTCTGATCATCAATTCAAAATTCTAGCGGAAAAAAGCCAGTTCCACATCATCTCATTGAACAAAGTGTCGACTGGGGCGCCGCGACCCTCCGAAGAAATATAGTCGGTTTCAATTGCGCCATAACAAAACAGAGGTGTGAAGCACAGTATGCCGCGGAGAAAAATCGGGAGGCACATCGCGCCGAGAGTCAATTTTCATCTTTTGCTGCTTGTCACTGAGGGAATAGCGGCTGATGCAATAGCGAAAAGGCTCGACAACGGAAATAGATCATTGTTAGTTTAGTCTGCGACGTCGCTGCCAACAATTTTCCCCGAAAGACGTTAATTTGAGCGAGGTAAACCCGGCCATTACCGGACAATATGGTTCGTCCCACAGCGCGAGTGAATCCCGCAGCGATGTGCTTCTCGATTTTTCTCCGCGGCATACTGTGCTTCACACCTCTGTTTTGTTATGGCGCGATTGAAACCGGAGGGTCGCGGCGTCCCAGTCGACACTTTGTCCAATGAGATGACGTGGAACTGGCTTTTTTCCGCTAGAATTTTGAATTGATGATCAGAGTGTATTAGAAGCGGTCACTTCAAAGCGCTGCGATGCGCACCGTTAGGGGATGCTCTCTGGCATTGCTTCTTTCCTCATAAATGTTTCATTCTCACGTTGATCTCACCATTCTGATTCCACTCACTTGTCATGAACTGGGTGCCGCTTCTCTTCTTCGACGACGTCTGTCACCAACTGAGCAAACCAGACTTCAATAAAATCAGTCAGCTCTCCGGTAGCTGGCCGTCTTTTGGCGCTGAACACGGCGAGAAGCGGCGAGAATTGAAATTGCGATGCAAAGTGAATGACCAGGAAGTGAGCTACAACCTTTGGGAAACCCATGGGAGGTATCGAGACGTGACGGTTGCGGATCTCAATTTGGAATTCGATCGCATTACAGAACTTGAATGTGGCTTTGCGCTTCCTAACGATCACCGCATTTCTTTGCGCGAATTTCTTTGGAGATTTCAGTCCTGTTTGTCCTATGTTTAATAGAGTAGCTCCTTTCCTTGCCATCCACCCTGCAGGAGAACGTAAATTCGCGTCGCTTCTCGCGGTGTTCAGCGCCAAATGGTGACCAGGTATCGGAGAGTTCGCTGACTTCCTGGAACGTCTCGAGCTTCAGTTGATGACAGACGGCATCGATGAAGAACAGAGGTACCCAATTCATGGTGGGAGGAGTACCCGGTTGCGTAGGGAGATCTTCGGGATTTGAACACATAGTTATGACATTCGAATGTCGCTACACAACAAAATCTATTCATTTTTTTAGAAATTCAGTTTGTTACACTGCTTTGCGATGCGTGATCGCATCGCGTTCGTTCTATAAACTGATGAACGCGTCGACGAACGCGTCATTCAACCGGATTCTCCTCCCACCAACCATGAATTGGGTGCCGCTTCTCTTCATCGATGACGTCTGTCACCAACTGAGCAAACCAGCGTTCAAGCAAGTCGGTCAGCTCTCCGGTAGCTGGTCGAACATTGGCTCAAAACACCGCAAGAAACGACGCGAATTGAAGTTTCGATGCAAATTTGTTTTTCAGGTGAATAACCACGAAGTGAGATACAACTTTCGCGAACACGATTGTAATTTTCGCATAGTGACGGTGGCGGATCTCAATTTGGAATTCGATCGAATTACGTCTTTTGCATGGGACTCTGATTCTCCTAACGATAAGCGCGTTTCTCGCGTTTCTTTGCGCGAATTTGAACGCGACATCCTGCCGAACATTGCGCCTCTTGTTGCAAACTGCTTCTGGTCGTACCTTTCCCCGCAGAGCAGGAACCAAAATCGATTCTTCTTCAACGCGTTCAAGAATTTCCCCGGATTCAACGAAATCAACGTCCCCGAACAAGGCTTGGAATCGCGCGCCTTTGTCGCGCGTCAAGTGGAGCTCGGGAACGTCCAGAGGCTAGCGCTGTTAGGCACTGGCAAGTGGCCGGAAGCAGAGAACCTCGGCGAAACGCTCAAGAAATTCGTGAGTTCCGCGAGATTCCAAATATTGTCCTCTCCTGATCTCCTGAGAAACGGGTACGAACTGTTTGAGTTGTTCCTGGAACGCGCTCTGGCGAAAGAACTGAAACGAGGAGCCAGCATTAGTGTCTCAGCTACAAATGTTGACAAAAACCGACTCCTCGCTTTGCGTCCGGAATGTCGTCATGATTCAAAGAAGGAAGCGTGGCGGATTCCCGATTCAAATCTCCGAATTAGGTTGCGTCATGGTTCCGGCATGTTACGTGGTCATGGCCAGATAACCATGGAAGTGTGCGCATGTAAACACGTGACCTGAATGCTTTTTTAAATTTTCCTTTCTCACCCTTGTTTGATGTTTCTTTCATTGTTTTGCGAACCTTCAATACACGAATGACCTCGTAGACCAATACCAATCCAATACCAAATTCACCACCGTCCTTTGGTTCGCGCGCGATGTCTTGGTTCCATTCCGAGGCTCCCCTCCCTGCTAAGCTTTTGCTACGCGTCTTCTTGGCTTTAAATTTCTTGAATTTCCAAACGCTTGTGGCTTGTGAATTTCGCCAAAATCTTTTCTTGATTCGTTGTCAATGACGGCGAGTCCATGGCTTCGTTCAGCACTGACTCGTTGACACTTTCATCCTCGCAGGCTCATCGTGGTGAGACATATAGGCAGCTAGATAGTGACCAAACGCAATACAAATAGAAAGACCATTTCGCTCCCTTCCGCAGCGCTTAAGCGATGTGTGATCACATTGCATTTGAATGAACGAATGAACGCGCCATTCAACCCGATTATCGTTTTCATCATGGACTGGGTGCCTCTGTTCTTCATCGACGCCGTCTGTCATCAGCTGAAACACAAGACGTTCAAACAAATCAGTCAGCTCTCCGATACCTGGTCACCATTTGGCGCTGAACACCGCGAGAAGCGACGCGAACTTGCGTTCTTCTGCAGGGTTGATGACAAGGAAAGCAGCTACACTCTTGAAGATAGGACAAGCAGGAGTGAACTGGTGGTCGCGGATCTCAATTCCGAATTTGAAAGAATCACATGGGTTAATTGCGATTCTACGGATCAATTGAGAAACCGGATTACACTGGAGGAACTTAAACGCGACTTCTTTCCGACCGACGCGTTTCTTGCAGCGAACTGCTACTGGCCCTACATGCGTCACCTGAGCGCAAGTAATCCAATCTTCTTCAACGCGTTCAAGAATTGCCCCAAGAATTGCCCCGTTAATTGCCACGAAATCACCGTCGAAGAAGGCCGGGAACATTGTCGCGCGTCAAGTGGAGCTTGGGAACGTCCACACGCTCAACTTCTCTATTATTGACAAGTGGCCGGAACCAGAGCAGTTCGCCAAAACGCTCGAAACATTCGTCAACTCTGCGAGATTCAACGAACTGAATTTTCGCGGAGTTTTACCGAACGACGCCGAGCTGTTTGAGTTGTTCCTGGAACGCGCTCTCGCCGGCGAACTGAAGCTGGGCGCACGTATTTCGTTAAACAACATAACATTTGCCAAGAGCCAAAGAATCAGCGGTCTTCGCCCGGAATGTCGAGACAAGTGGGGCGCAGCGTCATCTGACGATGTCTGTTGTAAACAACTCATAACTTCCATAATTAAATATAAAGCGGCGTGTACGATGCAGGAAATCTGTCGTTGTTTTTCGCGCAGTCCGCTCTTTGAATCTCTTTTTTTAGAAGACACAACAGTGCTCCTTTCGTTACCGTTAGCAAGCGAGTAATGAAATCTATAGAGTTGGGTGAAGAATGAAAAATCGGGTCTAAAATCGGAAATCTGTCCTTGTTGTAATGTGACAGCGCAGTCACTCACCGTCCGATGGATCGTCACCCTTTCTTGCGCTCATAAGCAGTGTTTATCGAGACCCTCTGTCATCAGCTGAAACACGAGGCGTTCAAACAAGTCAGCGAACTCTCCGATAGATGGGCAGAATTTGAGGTCGTTCGCGGTCCAGAGGATCGTGCACCGATCCTCGTTGACATCATTCGACCACAACTTTTTAACGTAAAAACCAATCGACTCTACGCTCTCAATTCTATCGATTCTACGCTTGGCGTAGAATCGCAGAATGAAGAAGAGGGACATGTGAGGTCGGCTTCGAAGAGGATTAGATACTCTGCATCGAAATCTAAATTCGCGTCGTTTCTTGTGGTGTTCGGAGCCAATAGACGCCCAACTGTCGGAGAGCTGACTGACTTGATTTAACTCTGATTTGAGCAGTTGGTGACAGACGTCGTCGAAGAAGATAAGCGGCACCCAGTTCATGCTGGAAGGAGAATCAGAATGATCCAATCAACGGTGAAATGAAGCGTTTATGAGGAAAGAAGCAATGCGAGAGAGCTTCGCTTAACCGTGCGCATCGCAGCGCTTTGAAATGAAAGCTTCAAAGCGAAATACACGCTGATTGTCAGTTCAAGGTTAAAGAAGGTCACGAGAAGACGAGAAGTCAAAGGAAGTAAGGAATAAAAATAAAAACGCACCTTTTCCAAAAGGGAAAAATTTTGGACTTTGGGCTAAAGTTCAGAGGTTCGGTCAAAACTCGTTCGGTCAAAAACAATCCTCTCCGCAGTTCTCCGCAGTTCAGAGGCGTCACTCTCTACTCCACTTCCGCTTCTAACAAGCCAATACAATAACGCAATGCAATTCGGAGATTTGAATCGGGAATCCGCCACGCATCCTTCTCTGAATTGTGACGACATTCAGGATGCAAAGCGAGGAGTCGACTTTTGTGAAAAATTGTAGATGGGGCTCTAATGCGTGCTCCTGGCTTCAATTCGTTCACCAGAGCGCGTTCCAGGAACAACTCAAACAGTTCGTACTCGCCTCTCAGGAGGTCAGGAGAGTACAATTGGTGGAATCTGGCTGAACTCACGAAGATCTTGAGCGTTTCGGCGAGTTTCTCCTCTTTCGGCCACTTGCCAGATAAATAGAGCATCTGGACGTTCCCGAGCTGCACTTGACGCGTGACAAAGTCTCGCGACTCCTCGCCTTGTTCTTGGACGGTGATTTCGTTGAATCCGTGACAGTTTTTGAACGCTTTGAAGAAGAATCGATTTTGGGCGCTGCGCTGCGGGAGAAGGAATGGCCAGCAGCAGTTTGCAACGAGAGGCGCGATGGTCGGCAGGACGACGCGTTCAAATTCGCGCAAAGAAACGCGGTGATCGTCTGAATATGCATAGCCACATGAAAAAGACGTAATTCGATCGAATTCCAAATTCAGATCCGCTACCGTCACTTCCCGAGGATACGCCCGATCGGTATCCCGAAAGTTGTAGCTCACTTCCTGATCAGATACTGTGTATCGAAAGTCAAATTCGCGACGTTTCTTGCGGTGTTTTGAGCCAAACTTCGACCAGCAACCGGAGAGCTGACTGACTTGATTTAATTCTGGTTTGTTCAGTTGGTGACAGATGTCATCGATGAAGAGAAGCGGCACCCAGTTCATGCTTGGTGGGAGGAGAATCCGGTTGAATGGCGAAGTCAACGGTGAGATGAAGCATTTATGGGCACAATAGCAATGCGAAGAGCATCGCCTTTTGCATTTTACGCTTTAAGGACGCCTTAAGTATTGCGGATTTGCAGAGTTGCTGGCAGAGGGCAGCGATGAAGGGTTGTACGAAATGGTTTGCTGCAAGATTTTATTCAGAACGGACTCTATGCAGACATCGTCGAGGAAGAGAAGCGGCACACAGTGGTCGATCAGTAAGCGATACAGGTGTCCCCTGTAGAGTCTCGGACTGAGGTTCGGTAAGTGGGGCGGTAAAGGTGAGTTGCGGTAATTTATTTTATTTATTAGCGTTGGAGCAGGGGACCAATCGGAAGACGATAGAAAGGCGTAATACGTGAATAATACTCTTCTGCAGAAATTACAAGTAATACTCGTAATCTCTGCAGAAGACTAACCGGCCGGCCCGAAACTGGTCGGTCGGGGCGCGTCGCTTCACACTAATCTGCAATCTGCGAGCTTTGTTTGGTGATCGCACTTGGGATCGCAGCTTAGAGATCCGCGCCACGTCGAGGGTTAGGTGATCGGACGTCGGTTCACACCTCAGCTTGACCTCCCGCTTACCCGCATATGCCGTAAAGCAAGTCACAGTAGCTGAATTTCTGATTTCCGTTCACTTTGCACCAAATTCGACAAATTCTCGCCGCTTCTCACCGTGTTCTGTAAGACGTAAGACCATAAGACGGCCAGCTACCGGAGAGCTGACTTACCTGATTGAACGCTGGTTTAGTCAGTCGGTGACAGACGTCGTCGAAGAAGAGAAGCGGCACCCAATTCATGGTGGGAGGAGAATCCGGTTAATGACGAGGCACACAGTTCCTGGTTGTGGTCGTCCAAAGTTGGTCAGTTACACTTAATCGATGCTTGCAAACACGATATACCACTTTCCGAGAACCCGATCGCCCGCAAACACCTTACATCGCCGGCAAACTGACAATCAAGACAAGCCTACTCCAAAAAACACAGGTTTTCAATTTTTAACAAGAACTGTATTTATTGTTTACAAAATAAATGACCAACTTCAGCATGTACAAATCTGACCAGTATGCTGACATTCTTCAATCTTGAACATTCGAAGACTGTCGGCCGGAACAGTCAAGTTCTTCAGTTCTTTTCCGAGTCGCGCAATGTACTCCTGCTCGCTCTCCGTGAGGGTGATGTTGGAATTTCCACAATAAGCATCATTTTTCTTGCTCGTGTAAATCCAACATTGCACCTTGGGTTGGCGCTGAGCCCAGCAAGCGAGAGTTGTGTGTTTTGCAAAAAACCCAGACAATTGCCTTCCGTTCTGCATAACGGCACAATAATGATGTCGCTCTGTCCGCCCTGGTAGGAGTCTACATTACTCACGTTTCTGTTAAGCCAATCCTTATTTTGGACGTTCGAGTTCAATTCCTGTCGAATAAGTCCTAAAATGACAAGGTAATAGTTTTGCACAACACATCAGTCAAGTTACCTCGATAGAAGGAGACAATAACAATTTCGTTCAACTGGACCCTTACATCAGCCATTTCACTGCACAAGTGTGCACCGAGATCAACAATGAATTGGGCTTCTTTTATGTTCGCGAGAGATGTCAAGCTCCTACTTGCAGATTTAGACAGCTGTCTTTCGTCAATTTCCAACCCTGTTACGTGTACTCCTTTAACGTCAAACCACAGGACGGATGATCCAAGACATTCCATGTGCCTTCCGTTGTCGAACTTTGCAGTGTAGCATGGATGCCGCGGCTGGTAAGTCATGTGCACTCTGTAAAAAAAAGCTGTCAGTATTATTATGTTAGTTGCAACCTTACCATACGTCCACGTTCGGACAAGCTAGAGTATTGATAGATTCGTCTGTCTCTACAGGAAGGTGGTACAATCAAATGCATTGCCGAAAAATGACGACAAATGTTCATGAGTGGCACCTTGTGATCGTGTACCCAGATGGCAAACATGTGATTTTCAATGATCTCGACGACTTTCAGAAAACTTTCGTCGACTGCCACGTTTTTCGGAGCGACTAAAACTACAGTCGTCCCAAATACAACTGCATGGAAAACAGCCACACAAGCGGATGTAGATGTCTTTCCAGTTCCAGGAGGACCCTGAAATACATTAGCGGTTGTTATCGAGATGTAAACCCAAGCGACTTGCCTGTACCGCACTTAGTCCTTCGTTTAGTGACATTTGCAAAGCCTTCTCTTGGCTTGTATTAAAGCCGAAGTAGTTGACATATGAACTGAGAACGGTGTTTAGTTGTTCTTGTGTCCACACTCTTCGGTAGCTTGTCGGGATTCCTTCCGTTAACTTATTGGTCTCAGATAGAGATAAGAACTTCTTTAATATGATAGACGGCTGCCACGGCAAAACTTTTCTGTTCTCAGCTAGATTCGTCTTCAGCTCCTCGTCACTATGTGTCATAATATCACGCGTTTGGTAGACTTCAAGACACGTGTCGTCAATAGCGCAAATTTGAATCGCCTCCCCTTCTCGACTAAGTTTGCTTGCTACGCGATGAACACGCTCCTGGTTGGCTTCTTGAAAACGTTCGTATTCATCTTCTTCAGTGGTATTGATGTTTGCACCCGCGACAATTGCATTGCCTTTACGACGCAAAGCGTGACCTTGCAACAACTGTCCAGTTTCGTGGCACATAGTGTCGTCATCAAACTCGTAGTTTCCTATCCCTGGCAGAGTTAAAGCTTGTCCCCGCATCCAAACTAAAGAAAAGAAATATTCACATTAAATATACACACCATAATATAATCACCACAAATCATGTTGTTGTCGCTACGTCTTTCATCTAAATAAGCGATGACCAGTGACTCAGTCTTGGCGTAGCCAATGTAAAGATATGCTGTTTTGCTTCCTCGAAATATTTCTAAAGTTGTTTAATAGCATCATTTCCGTATAGTTACAACTTACTGCGAAGGTGCCCATATGCATCAGAAAAAGTAACCATAGGAATCTTTCTGTTTGTAATGCTTTGGTTCAGTGGTGCGAGCAACTCAACTTTCAAAACACGTAGGTCTACCCACTTGTAGTATTCCCAGTTCTGAGTAGCTTCCGAGAGTCGACAGAGAGAACTAAACAAATGAATTTAGTTTTCCATGTAAAACATCACTTACTCCAGGCGGGTTCCGAAAACCGCGATGAGTTTGAACTCATCTAACAATACTTGGATTTCTTGCTGCGACTGCACTGGGGTGGCAGCCATTTTGTAATCTTTGTGATTACACAAACATTCCTCGCCCACAAGTGACATACTTGTGGGCAATCTTTCTTCTAATGATCGTATGAATTACATCGCATTTTGTTTATGTTGTCCTTAAAAGAAAGTTATTTAGTCATTGGAATTTCAAAGTTATTTACCGTAGGTGTGCTTTACATTCTCAGAATGACGTGCTAGCAAGGCTTCACGTGTACATGTACAAACCAGGACATGTTGTGCTACTCAAACAATCAGCTCTAAAATGTCCAGCCTTAGTGCAGATGAAACATACTGTTCTTTTCTTGTTGGCTTCCTGCCGTTCCCGACGGTTTTCCAGTGACTCCAGAACATCATGACCTTGCTTTGCATGTATATCCGAGAGTGTTTCCACGGTGCATGTGAACTTTTCCTTGCTATGACAACCAATACAAGTTTCCTGGCATGTCACCAATATATGTCCATATTTCCCACATCGGCAACAATATTCTAAATTTTGCACAATATCAGAAAAAGCTACACCCAAGGACAAAGTTACCGGGACCGGGCACATCCGAGCGTTTGTACTGTTCATCACTAGTACGCGCAATATATTGAGCACGAGCAGGACAGTAACATTTCATCATTTTTTGCACTGTGGGCAGCGATTCCTTGTACAGTTGAGGGTAGCATGCTCTCCCATAGATCTATAGCAGAAGTACCGATACATATTTATGTATATATGGGCAAGCTGCCGTTAACAAAGCTCTGTAATTTACATTGGGGAGAATTAGTTGTTATATGTATATTATAGCGTTACATTTATACAAGGATCGAATGTTGTAGTGAGAAGTAGCCGAAAAGAAAACTCAACCGATCCATTAAACAAAAAATACTACACGCACTCACTTCAATTACGAAAATCGTCAGACTGGCTCATTTCGCAAGGTCTCGCCAAGACGTATCTACCTACTAGCCGCACGGTCTTAGCGTCTAGTTTGCTTGAAGCTTCATGCATAAAGCAAACTTCTAGCAAACGCAAGAAGCGCAAGCTAGCTGCTTTCGCCATGCAACCCAGCCCAGCAGTCCTTCCACCTCCAACGGCGCTATCTAACCGAAGCGCCGATCACCATGCAAACGCAGCGTCAACAGTGCTCTCCCGTAATTCACGCAGTCCCAGCGAAGGTTCCATAGTTGTCCCAGCCAGAGCCAACAATCCTTCCCTGCGAACATTGTTTTCCCGCTGAAGCGCCTGTTCATCGCATTGTTATGGCCAGCGCCGCATTGCATCCCGTGATCCACGCAGTACAGTGTATCGCCAGCGCCCAGCAAAGAACGCAATGTTGTAGTTCCGCCCCGTCACCAATCCCATCGAAGCGGCTCTCCACCATTTACGACAATGTTCGTGGCATTGACCGTGCTTGCCCGCATATCTCAGGTCCTAGAAACATTTTTGCATGGAAACGCCGTTGGAAAAGACAGACGCCGTACAAACATCCGAACGTATATACGACATTTTTCCCTGCTTTGTTGTCGAATGCGGAACGACAATGACCGCTAAACAAGAAATAATATGTTAGTGATGCACACACAATTCTCACATTGCCAGCCATGTCCAGGGGTGGTTCTGATTAAAGTATGTGAATTGACCCCGACGCTTTGCAATTCCAAATGCAATGTTTGGTCTCCTTCGGGCTGTCACAGATGATTCTTGTAGTCTCTGACAATTTAAAACCGCCTGAAGAATCAAAATATTGTCCGCCTACATACCTGAAATGTACGTTTAAATGGTAGTGAACTTCATGTTGCATAAATATACCAGTTAAATCCGGCAAGTAGCATCTTTTGTGTGGTGGTATCTTAACAGCTTCGGACAACCAAGGCTTTGGTTCGTGGAAAATACAAACTAAGCCAGAGTACCGTAATGCAGGCACAGAGCACCGATTCAATTATTGCTGAAAGTTGTTTGCGGGGCGATCGGGTTCTCGGAAAGCAATGAAGCGTGTTCCCAGTGTTTGCGGTCCAACGGGTTCTCGAAGAGTGGAGTAGCGTGATCGCATGGATCGATTATGCTGGTGTGTAGGACAAAGCTACCATCTCTGAAAACAGGCTACGCCTGGAGCTTTTTCAGATGACGGGGATACTGTCTTCCCGACGAAGACCCAGGCACAGGAGTTTGGTTGCAATCCGCTGGAGATGTTCAGGAGTGGGGACAAGCAAATTAAATAAATTACATTTATACGAATTATTTACATTACGATATTTCATTAATTATGCGTTTCAAGTGATTTACTAGAGTTGTCGTATCTTCTCCATAGTGTTCCATACTACTGCGTGTAGATGTGGATGATCGCATACGTTCAGTAAAATAAACTGGATTCAAGTGAGTGTTTGACGCTGCTAATACCACAGAGCTTTTGAGAATCCATTCGCCGGGTGCTTTGAAAATTTTCCACAATGGATATCGTAAGTCCGAATAGTAGAGCAGTATGTTAACATCCAGTAATAACGACAGCTCGCTGATTTCGTCGTTTCTTAGATGCAAAGAATGTTCCGCTAAGTATTCCCTGCTATTATGTTCTTTGATTGAACGGGAAACCCGCGTCTGCAGTCTTTTATGATACGACCCAATGCATTCAAAACATTCTTCGTTGTAGAAGGCGTGAAGCTCTGCTCTAAAAACAATGTGATTCGTTGCTATTACAGATTAACAAATTACCGATAACAACATCCTTCGTTGTTTGCTCTAGTTCCCAACATGAAATGACTACTGGGCGGCTGTCTGAGGTCAATACATTCGGTTTTCATGCTTTCGTAACAAGGTGCGGTAACAATACCAAGCATGGATGACAGTCTATTCCGCTCTATTTGAACAGGCGGTTTACAGTTTAAATAATGCAGTTCTTCAATTTCATGTGCTCCTGTTATTCCAGATAGAAATATTGGAGAAACTGAAATGTAAATTTTGAGAAATTATAAAAGGCTGTACTGCGATTCGCCGACAGTTGTAACAGCATTGACAACAATCAGTGCATTTACATTCTGACTGCATTTTGCTTACCAACGGTTGTAGTAGAACTGTTAATCATGTGTGCGTTCCCCTCTAAAACATGCGCTTCACTGGTATTTGTTTCATTTCTGGATGCGTGGGTTCCAATAGTTCTGAACGTTAATTTGGCCCAGCAAAGTTATAAAATTTATCTCTGAACTTACATTGTTTTATGTTTCCTGCGTTTACTAGATTCATTACTGTTGGTTTCTACCATTTCACATTGTTCTTCCCTATTTACGCCGGTTCTTCTTCGTTTTTCAAGTAGTTGGATTTCATGCACATATTTCGACGCTGCACCGTGCTTACAAAGAAATTCTCTAAATTAATTATCATTCACCACAACTTCATGAGACTCACTTGGTGTATGCTGTTAATCTACTACCTCTCGGAGAATAAACCCATGGCGACATTTCGGCTACCAACATATCAGCATTGTTGATATGCGATGCAGCTTCTTCGTGAAAACACAACACAATATGTGTCAGCACCCATTGAATCCAGTATGTCACGCATGTTAGTGGTGAAAGAGCTTCACCCATATTGACTAGTTTTCTGTTTTCAAAGACTTCTTTCAACACGCCGATAGGGATCCGAAACGATGTCATTCTTATAGTGAGAATGACTTCGCAAGCCGTTCGTTTCGAAAACAAATCTGTTTGCGTTTGCTTCCGATAATCCGGTATTTTCAATGTTTCGAGGCGATCAGTAATTCGTTTGCGCATCATCACATCTTCGCACACGTCAGCCATCGACATCTTCATAATCCAAATGAGAATGTTCAAAACATTTTTCCCTTTGGCTCGTGCCATTACGTCCCCACAGGGGTAAACCTGGAATACAGAAAGTTGGACGGATGAATGTACGCTACCTTTTATTTTTATACTACAAATGATGTAGAACACAACTGACACACTCAGTTGGTTACTGCCTGTTTCAGCTGGATATGTGCACGCGCTGGTACGTTAGAGCAAAAATGGGAAGAAGGTGGTGTTACCGTTTTAGGTCAGGACCCAGATGTGCATGTATTTCGCGTCGGGACCCACGCAGACTGAAGCAACTTTCAGGGTGCAGGTGGTGGTCCAAACTATTTTCAATTTTAATAAAAAGGAGGGTTTGGAACTTCAAGCAACACTTCAAAAAAAAAAAATCAAGCCGTATCAAATCACAAACTAGCAGTCAACTGCGAATACTTTGAAAAGAAAATGATCTCCGATTATTACAACAACAGTGCATATAACGATTTATATGTGTTCTTCCTCTCTACGCAAAAGCAAATTGACTGATCTGGTTAGCATCACCGACAATGCCGTGGTCATCGGGGGTCCAGGGGTACACATTCCATGCCTTCTTGTTTTTGCGACAACCATCGGCGATAAGTATCTTAAACAACCCGAAGAATGATCCAACATCGAAGTTTTGGAAATAATCAAACGACAGATTCTGGTTCACCGCTGCTTCCATTGCAAACTTTTCCGCTTCCACAAAAGACCAGTCTTCATCAGTCTCCGTTTGCAGTTTTCCGTAATAAATTTTCCGATGTAAGTACATCGGTTTTTCTGAAATTAAACAGCGGTTTATATTATATGGATTAAATCGAACAAACTTTGTCCTGTGTGAGCTTTATTGTTTGCTGGACATATAATCAAACCAAAATTGTAATTCTGCGTTAAAGAATTTTCCACTTCATTTGGTCCTGGAAAAGATTGTGCGTCCTCCGCTTGATCTACGATGATTATACTGACTGACTGCAGTTTCTTTTGTTTCAAAAGTCGGCTACACTTTGAAACTTCGTCGGATATCTTAAACGCAAATTTATCACAAAAAAGCAAGTCACAGTAGCTGACTTTCTGATTTCCGTTCACTTTGCACCGCTTCTCGCCGTGGTCTGTAAGACGTAAGTCCATAAGACGCCCAGCTACCGGAGAGCTGACTGACTTGATTGAACGACTGAACGCTTGAGCGCAGTTGGTGACAGACGTCGTCGATGAAGAGAAGCGGCACCCAAGAGAATCAGAATGATCCAATCAACGGTGAAATGAAGCATTTAAGAAATCAAATGCTTTCAAGAAATGAAAACTCCCCAACTGTAGGAACCGACAAAACTTGTCAGTTCAGCGTCTAAGCGCCACTTTTGACGATTTTCCCTCATTGCGCGATTGTTTGGCTTGAAATGATCCTAACGACCTACCACACACTTTGATTCGTATTGTAACATTTGGCGCCGTCATTTTTACCTCAAAAATTTGACTCTTTTGCCCTGAAAACACGGCACAAGATAGATCCTTCCTCATCCGCTTCAAACGAGCGCGCTGGAGAGCTGACTGACTGCTGAAAGCGAGTCCAGTTAGAGTTGGTGACAGACGTCGTCGATGAAGAACAGAGGCACACAGTTCATGGCGGGAGGAAGGAGAACGGTCGGTCGTCGCCAAAACAACAAAACTACAACTGTTCTTTATTGGTTCTTTTTTACTTCAGAAGCGTCCCCATCTACTTCACTTTCAATTCTAACAAGCCGGTAGAATAATACAACTTAAGTCGGAGATTTGAATCGGGGATCTGCCACGCATCCTCCTCTGAATTGTGACGACAGTCCGGACGCAAAGCGAGGAATCGGTTTTTGTCTAAATTTGCACCTGAGACACTAATGCAAGCACCACGTTTTAGTTCTTTCGCCAGAGCGCGTTCCAGGAACAACTCAAACAGTTCGAAGTCATCTATCAGGTGGTTAAGAGAGTACAAGCGGTGGAATCTCGTTGAACTCATGAATTTCTTGAGCGTTTCGGCGAGGTTCGCCTCTTCCGGCAACTTCCGGCCAGTACCAAACAGCGTGAGCATCTGGATGTTCCCGAGCTCCACTTGACGCGCGATGAAATCGCGCGAATCCTCGCCTTGTCCGGTGACGTCAATTTCGCGGAATCCGTGGAAATTCTTGAACGCGTTGAAGAAGACTCGATTTTGGTCCTTGAGCTTCGGGGAAAGGACCTGCCAGTAGCAGTTTGCAACGAGAGAAGCGACCGTCGGCAGGATGTCGCGTTCAAATTCGCGCAAAGAAACGCTGTGGACACGCGGAGAAAAAGAGCCCGGTGCAAGAGTTGTAATTCGATAAAGTTCGTTAGGATGTGCAGTGCAGTCAAATGCAAGAGTTGTAATTCAATCGAATTGCAAATTGAGATCCGCGACCGTCACTTCTCGATACGGCAAATGGTTTTCCCGAAGGTTGTAGTTAATTTCCTTATTTCCGTACAATTCGCATCGAAAGTCTAATTCGCGTCGCTTCTCGCTGTGTTCCGAGCCAAAAGACAGCCAGCTACCGGAGAGCTGACTGACTTGACTGAGCGTTGGCTTGCGCAGTTGGTGACAGACGTCGTCGAAGAAGAACAGAGGCACCCAGTTCATGGTTGGTGGAAGGAGAACCCGGTTGAATGACGAGATCAACGGTGAAATGAAGCATTTATGGGTTAACAAGCAATGCCAGAGAGCATCGCCTAACCGTGCGCATCGCAGCGCTTTGAAGTGACCGCTTCTAATACACTCTGATCATCAATTCAAAGCTTTTTTTTTCAAATTGGCGCAGTATTATAGCGGGAAAAAACCAGTTCCACGTCATCTCGACTGACATCTGAGAAAGTGTCGGCTGAGACGTCGCGACCCTCCGAAAGGAATACTTAGTTGGGAGAACGGATTACGAGATGCTGAACCTAGGAGCTGTACGTAGTAAGAGCACGTCCACAGTCTTGATCTACTGTGGTACGCGGCCCCTCACCATTGAACGTTTCTGAATAGGAGACATCAAGCTTTATACCTTGAAAAATACTTGAAAAAAGAGTCAGGGAGATTGCGAAAATTGGTGACAAACAGCCAACAAACAAAAAGTGATGATTCGCATATATCTCCATGGAGTACGGGACTGTCTAGCTGAATGGCCAGTGTTGGTCAGTCCGCTATTGCGTCAGTCTCACTGTCGCATTGCATCACTTTCCTGACCATCTCTCGTCTGGCGCCTGTCTGCGCCGCTGCTCTTTCTGTCTGGCTCCTCCCTTAGTACGCTGTACTTAAGCTCGTTGCGCGAGCCATTCAGCGCTTCTGCTCCCCCCTCCTTCCGTCCGAACCCGAACCCGACCCGGACGGTCCGGGTCGGGTTCGGGTTTCGGGTACCCGGCATTTTCGGGTACCCGACATCTCTGCTCGAGACCCACTTTTGTTGTTGAAATTATTGCGGATGCTCTCAAGTAGTTTGGAACTGGATCAAGCCAAAGTTTAGGACGAAGTCTCCAGTAAACCTCGTAAATACATTCTCCTGTGGCGAGCAACCGAATGCGGTATTCGAATGTAATCCGCCAATAAAACCGTCGTAAAGGCTGATCCTCTCAGTGCGCGGCCAATCATTCAAATATCTTTACTTCTATATAATAATTTACCGAAAATACAAATCGGAGAAGAAGATCACAGAGTCACGGGTTTTTTAAAATCTCTACTCGCTCTGGAAAGTCGCACATTGGAAGACAGAAGAGAACAGAAACAAACAAATAGAATTCGATGATTTCGGGGATTGACGCACACGTGGTCATGACACTGGGCCGTGACGGATGGATGGAGAGTGGAATTCACCGGAGAGAGAGAGCGCGCTCGCTACTGGAAACGCTTTGGAACCACGTTGCGGCAAATATTTAGTACAAGAAGAAGACCTAAGCTCGCTTTCTTACGCTCAAATTGGAGAGAGAATGATGCCGCTGGCAGAGAGGGAGAGACACGGGGAGCGTGCGGTGTGAAATACAACTGGAACGAACCGTATTGGAAGGAAATGGAAGAAGAAGACGACGATGACGGGGATGACTACAGGAGAAGAAGTGGACAATGGACAGTGGGACAATCAAAATCAGTGATTCTGGGCGTTCGACATCATGTCGAGCGCTTGTTGGACGTCAAAGTTGTGAAGATCGCCGAGAGTGGCGGAGTGGTTGGGGCCACCGAGCGCCATGGCGGCCAAGTCACGGCCTAGACCGGCGGTGTGGCCGTTGGAACGCGAGACTGGAGGTGAGTGCGCCTGAAATGAGAGGAATTAGGCTTTAGAATTCTGATTTTTAGTCGTAAAAGTCGTAAATTTGTGATTTTGTGGTTTCCGCGTTGCTGATAACACCGCAAAGCACTTGTGGCAGTTGATACATTACAAAAGGCTATCAGCATGCGCAGAGCGGATCAGTTAACTCAAATGCAAGTTATTTTTGACCAGACAGGTGCGAGAGCTTTGAAATTTGGAGAATTTTGGTCAGAAAGTTAACCCGTCTCATCATCAGAAAAGCTACAGAGAGTCTGTTGTGCCTGCTCATTTCACTTGTGCAAATGTGGTTTAATCTGAGAGCGTTTTGAACCTTGATCTCTGTCCTGCACTTTGGGAACGTCTCCATCTGATAAGCAAAAGCTCAATTTCTCACGTTCCACAAGACCCGCAGCTACTTCCATTTCCTTATCTCAGTTTCATCGGCTTTCCGTCGATGACGTGGCCGCCATTATGTAATTCTCTTTGTGCTCTCGGCGCGAGCGTTCTTTGTTCTAGTTGTAGTAGTCGCCGCAAAGTCTACTTTGTGATGACAGCAGCGGTTGGGGTGACGTTGTAAACCATAACACCGCCACAGTCTGCAGGTCATAATCAGCGCTTATCAGCGTGCAAAATGAGGATGGCAAAAGAGGACGAGAACGAGTTCCGAGGAATTTTTATGGCAAAAGAGGACGAAAACGACTTCCAAAGTTCACTTTGAAGACTTCGAGTTTAGCATCCAACGACTTTACCTCCTACTTGATCGCGATGATCGCGGAATTCGTGTGCAGACTATGAAAAATAAAGCTACACTGTCGAGTATGCGAAATTTGAGAAACATCATATTTTCTACGATATCCGTGCCCCTTTAAAGAGTTTAAACCTGCTACAGGCATCCAAATATCGTGTTTTTGCGGTCAGTTTGAGATTGGTGGAGTTTCGTTTAGGGTGGGTTGGGATGGCGAACCACACCACCACCACAGTCTGCAGCTCAGTGCTTATCAGCAGATTTTTTGACAAAAGAAGACGAAAACGACCTCCAAAGTTCACTGTCCAGACTCTAGTACCCAACCACTATTTCTCCTTACCTCCTCTTTGATCGCGATAATCGCGGAATTCGTGCGGAGACGTCCATTCGGGCCTCCGTGCACCAGATTCATCCCACTATGAGCGTGTGTAGCCTCATGGCCGAGTTGCTGCGAGCGTTGACGAAAGTGACGACCGCAATAGGTGCACGTGAAGGGTTTGTCGCCTGAAGTTCTCGCTGATTGGATTACGGTAGCTCTGCTGAGGCAGACAAACCAGTGTGGATGCGTTCGTGCTGATCGACGTGCGACTTCTGGGTAAAGCGCTTCGGGCAGTACTTGCAGATGTAGGGCTTGTCCTGGACGTGGATACGGTGGTGTTGCTGGAGACCGCCGCGCGCCTTGAAGCGCTTCCCGCAGACGGCGCACTCGTGGAGGCGGATCAGACGGCACTCGATTTTGTGCGCTTCGAGCTGGAATAGAATGAGGATTGGTTGAATGATATCTTTGTATTGGCCACGCGGACACTCTGGTTCAATTCACAGGAATTTAAACAGCAAATAAAAAATGATTAGCCGTCCAGGGGATTCGAACCCTTGACTTCTCGCGTGCCAACCAACGACACTACCTCTGCGCTATTGACACAAAAACATAAAGCCGTTTTAGTACCCTCAACTTACCAACTTATCAGTCCTGAACTTCTTCGGGCAGTAGCGACACTTCATCATGTGATCGTGGAGCGAGGAGCGATGTCGAGGCCTCGGAGTCGACGCAGCGGTCGAGACTGAATTGCTGTTGAGGGTGGCGGCGTTGAGCGATAACGAGAGCTCCGGTACAGTAAGGTGGTGGGAGGAGGCGGCGGTTGGCGCGGAACGCGGCCCTCCTTGATTGTTGTGATGGAAGTTGAGTCCGGAGAGACCGCCTAGGAGAGAGAAGAAGTGCTGATAAGACGTGCTAGTAGGGCTGCGGACACGTACCTAGACTGCTGGGGGTCGGTGGAACGCTGCTGGTGCCCGCGAGGCTCATATTGTGGAAATTGCTGTTGATTGGGTTGATGCCCATCAGCCCAGAGACGTCCAGGGGCTCTAAAGGACCGCAACGATAGGCATCACAGTACATCGACGAATTACCGGTCTTGATCGGGTTGTGCGGGAAGAGCGCCCCGTTGCCGAGGAGGCCGGACATCCCGAGCGGCGAGTCTAAACCTTGAGCTTCATTAGAATACGGTAAAAGTCGTGCTAGGAGCCCAACCTCCTTCGCTGCAGGTCCGCAGCAAGTTGTTCATGTGCTGCTGCTGCTGTTGATGATGCGAGGGAGGACGCGATCGTTGCAGGAGCCCGTGGAGCGCTTCACTTGACGTCGGTGAGCATGAAGCGGAGCACGCGTTGCTTGATGAGGATGTTGAAGGGAGACGGTTACTGTAGGCGTTTAAACTAAAAATTTACAAATTTAAAAAAATGATTGACTGTAGGTGGGCTCAAACTCTGGACCTTTAGTCTTATAGACCGCAGCACTACCTCTGCACTAGCAACACATGTCTTCACTAACATTTTAATTTCAATAAGTAACTCCTGCTTTTCAATCACAAATCTACCGTAACCCTAGCTTCAAAAATGACTTACCCGCCGTTCTGTAGATGATGAACTCCGTTGCTTAGCATGTGCGAATGCTCCAAAGCCGCTAGATGATGCTGCGAAGTCTGCGCAGCGTGATGCGCCTGCTGCTGATGATGCTGCACGAACGCGCTGTGCTTGCCTGCGCCATTGGCGTTGGCATACTGTAGCGCGTCGTTGGCGACCAAGTTTGCGATCATGTCCAACTCCTAAAACGACACGAAATTAGCTTCAAATTGCGACCTTTGTGCGTGCGTGCACGCCTGGGACGAGGATGATAAGTGGTCGGGGCAGGCCAGAGGAGCGAGCGGTGGGGATGGTGATGGCACCACCCACAACGAAACACGCAGAGCGACTGATAGAGGCGACGGCGGCGCTGCTGCAAGCAACGGTGCCGTTTTGTGTTGTGAAAAGTGCAACTTTTGGCGTTTTCTTGGCGATGAGGACGCCAACCAAGTGACTCGCTGCCCAGCGACCAGCTACGCATTGTGTGCGCTGACGCGACAGGCTGCTGGACTGATGAGGCGGGTTTTTTGCGTTGTTTTTGGAAAATTGCGAAGCGTCAGGACCAAATTACGGTAGGAAACGGTACTCGTGAGAGCATCCCACTCATTCTAGGCTCATTTCAACGATTTTGAGATAAAATGAGGCTAATAAGACTGTGACTGTCTTAGTTTTGAAAACCAAGATGATTAAAGTGACGATAGGACTCAGATTACGGTAGAAAAGGGACTTCGAGACATAACCTAGCTGATTGCAAACGATTTAGAGCGGTTCACAAGCGCCAGAATAAGAGAAAAGCGGCTGTCGAGCTAAGGAAGAGCAGAAACCAACCGGCCGCTAAGCCGCTTTCCAGATCTTTATAGACATTTCTGGGGATTTCGCAGTCTTTGGGGCTGTAAGCTCGACCGCACGAGTTTTTAATAAACCGAGTTTTTTGTGTTTAAAAAGTTGGTTTTTGGACTCACTGCTGTGCGATTTGAATGAAGCTCAACGGAGGATGTCAGCCCTAGAATCACAACAAAGAGAGCGAGAATTTGTGCGGCAATACGAGGATCTCGGCTGAAGCTAACGTACATAATCGTCTTCTGTAAATGTCGCCTGAGATTTCAACGGCTTATGGTCTACAGCCTCGAGCTGCCAAGAAATCCTATTTTAAGAAGAAGAAAACGCACTTTTTCAAATTTATGACAAATTTATGAAATTTTGTTGTTTTAGGGCTTGAATTGATGCATTGAGGACTGCGCAGGGGCGATTCGTGTTCAGCAAACACAATGCCAAAATCAGCTAATTTGGCGATGTTTCGCTGGAGTCGGCGATGTTTACTGTACCCGTGCATTAATGGGCACGAAATTGACTATATTTAGGGACAATATGAGATTTTGCCTGTTTGTAGTGAACTACTAGGATGTTATTTAAGGTCACAAGAACTCACTACAGCTTAAGATCATCACTATACTGATTTGAGACCCATATTTTAGCTCTTTAACAGTTTCTCAAAACGCAAATTTTGACCAAAAACGCTGTTTTCGAAGAATATGAATTGTCATATGGAAATTGATGAATTTCGTCATCGTCGGCGTGGAATGTTCCTCTTATGTACAAATGTTTGCTATCTGCAATCTGAGCCACATGTCCCTCTTGCTCTCTGATCATCACACGGCAACTGCGCAAATTTTGCGATTTAGGCTCAAGTCCGAAAAGAACAACACAATAGCGCAATCGCAACGGTTTGAGTACTAATTTTAGCTCTTCTACGCTTGGCTCTCAAAGCGAGAATTCGCACATTTAAATCATTTAATTTCGATGTTTCAAATAGTAATTCAAAGTTGCATTAAACCTCCAAAATCCGCAGTTTCTAAACGGCGCTATTGTGTTCAAATGTATGCTTGTAATCCGAGCCACCGCCCCTCACAATACTCGTGTCCTCCTGTTGCTCTATGATCATCGCAGCGCACTGCAACACCTGCGCGCCCTGCGCTTCCCTAAAAGAACAACACAATGCAAGTGCGCTCGTCCTTTCACAATGAAAGATTACGGTGGTGGCGGCGACAGCTGCTGTGCACGCGCGTGAAGCGCAGCTGGTTTTTGCGTCCGCTCTGATCGCGAGCGTTTCACTGCGGAACAAAGGTGTTTACGGATGCGGCGGTGCAACTTGTGTTTGAACCCAAAATCGCGTCCACTTTTGTGCGATTTCGCTCTTTGTGGACGCCGTGCGAACGTCTCCACGCACTCAGCAGCAGCGCGTCGCTAATCCGAGAATCAAAAACCAAAGTTTGTGTATTTTCGAGTGGAGTTCTCAGAATCAACACATTTCTAACACAGAGAACACGCTTTTGCTATCTTAAGACACAGATTTAGGATAGAACGACATTTCTGAAGGGGATTAAGACATCACGAAGAGAGTGCGAAACGGAGAAACATCGCTCTAAGGTTAAGCAGAAGACGAAAGATCATTTTTTTCAAAACAAGAGCGATTACGGTGAGCGATAAGCTGGAAGGTGAATCCTGAGGATAAAGAAGAAAACGGAAAACAAGGGGAAGAGAGGGAAATGCTCAGAAAAGCATTATTTTTGTTGAATTTTCGACTCCACTGAATACGGTTCATAAAGCCAAATCACTCAAGATTCGGGCAAACCCTCTTAGAATTTAGAATAATTCATTTCCAGCGTGGCTTTAAAGACCCTGAGCGTTCTTTGCGACCTTGAACTTGCGCTAGACTGCCATGGAAACACACAATTGATGCTGAATACTCAGAAAAGCAGCAAAAAATAGCCTCTATCGACGTGCGTTGCTACTTCCAAGACAAAATTGACTTGAAAAAGTGAATTTTAAACGATGATAGGGCAGTTTTTACTGCTGATAACTAGGGCGTCCGTTTTGTTTGATGCCAAACCACAGAAATTGGTTTAAATCAGCACCGCGTTGACGTTGACCTGATGGAAGCCGCAAAGCTTTGAAAGCAAGCATCAGTCAACGCAGCCAACGGCTAGATTATTGCCTAATCGAGCCAATTAAGGAGTAGAATATGCGCAGAGACGTTAGCAACGAAAACGCGCTGCAGACGGCTATTCTGCATAAAGATCAAAACCCCAAATTTTCTAGAATTCCCAACCGTTTCAGTCCTGCTTTCTGTTTTTTTCGCTCTACAACTCCCAAGGGTTCAGCTCACATCTACCAAAATACGCGCCAAATTGTGAAGCAACTTAAATGCCGCTTCAGGAGCTCACTTTACCTTAATCGAATAAAAGAACTGCAGATGCAGAACGTCCATCTTACTGCAAACTGCTGCTGCAACAGAGCCGCACAGAGGAAGCACTTTGGCAAAGCGGCCGTGGAACGAAGATGGCGAGATTTGGGGTCTGGGTTGCTAGTAGCAAGTGCAACACACGAGCGACAGGCGTGCGCAGGGCGTGTGAACACGACACTCTGTAGCTACTATTTTGGGGTGAAAGAAAAAAACGGCGGATTGAGTGAAGTTTCGCCATCCTCTCATGCTGCTCTGTGCTCTGCTGCTGCTGCTGTTCATGACGTCAATCAGTGTGCGGCGGTTTTGTGGGGAAAGCGGATGAAAAAGGAAGAAGAAACGTTCTTTGGTGTTTGGACGCGTGGCGGCGTCGGCGTGAGAGAAACAAAGTTCCTCAGTTCTTCTTCTGTTTCGCGCCAATCGAGGATGTTTACGCGAAGAAGAGGGAGAAGAAGATGAATCGGGAGGATTTCTTGGAATTGAGAAGCGCAGCACGGAGGCGAGAGTTGCGAGATTTTGATTTTGATTGGAAAACAAGGAATTAAATTTGACATTTGGAAAAAGCAGAAATAGAAGGGCTTTATGCTGTCCGCTACTGCCTAAGCTGCTTGAAATAAGTGATCTGACAGCGTCTGGTTTAAGGCGTACCTGACGAAACTGTAGTGGCCACGAATTAGGTCCATTATACGACGATGATACCTCAAAAGCCTCATTGCTATAACTCCAAAAAGAGAGCTATCCGCCAATTTGTACCCATAATCCGCCCCCATAATCCGCACAAAAGCTCTTGAAAACAATGAAAAATGAGATAAAGAAAGCAAACCCATCCGATGCTGCTTAAAATGAGTGATCTGACTCAATTGATCCTGTTTTAGAGTCTAATTAACCCATTTTTGTAGCCTAAAATTGCTTTAACCAAAAATTGGTCAATTTTTCAAGAGCTCGAATCGTAAAGTGCAATTTTTCATCTTTGCAAATATGGCATCTGTTGAGCGCATCTGCATCCAGACGAGGATAAAGATGGAGAGGAAGTGAGTGAGAAGACCGTCAACTTCCGCTAATGCGTGCGCAAAGCTCAATATGCATTATGTGCTCTCTGAGCTGCAGGGTTCATTTCGGCTTCTCCTGGTTTTGTGTTATTTAAAGGTTTAGGTTTTGAATCGAAAGTTTATAAATTGATCACCATTAGCCGTTTCTTTGAATCCTGCGCGTGTAATCCGTGTTTTTAGGCTCGGTTTTTGAGCTCTTGCCAACGAGGGTTGTTGAAGCCCTTATGATAAGTAAACCAGATAACAATCATATACTCAATTTAACAAGCGGTACTGTAGCTTCTGGGATGTTTGCATGCTTGCACTAACGGCATTGCAGGTCAGTTTGCTGTTAGACCCTACTAACCATAGAGCATCCGTCTGGTCTAACCTAAACAATCTCACTTTTGCACCACGGTAATCCTGAGATCAACAAAGGCCTCTAACTCAAAATCGTGCTAATATTGTAAGACAACAGTCAAACACAGGTCAAGTTATGCTCAACTTGAAGCCATTTTGCTGATTTGCGCTCAAAAAATACCAAACCGTCGGAAAATAATCACAATCTGCCTAAATTCGTACTAATTCGACTAAAACCAGCCCCTCAGGCATACAAGTTGACTATCGGCCAAACTGTCTGACCGCAAGAGCCATTGAACCTGCACTTGATGCGTGCGAAACGCGGAAACTCAAAGACGGGGTTTAGCTACACTCCCACTCTTCGGTCTCGATGACCTTAAGCGATGCGTTCGGCTAATTGATGAACGAGTTTATATGCTCCAAGGTCACTTACTGAATGCATTCATCAAAAAATCATCAATCAGCCGAGAACCTACCGTACTCCCCATCATGCTAATTAGTCTCTATGGGTAGTCGTTTCATCAAAATTGAACGAACAAATCGCAAAATCTCGATTATTCAGACTGAAACCTTTGCGTTTGACCTTCAAATTCGGTTTAAAGGTGAACTCGCGTTCATATCAGCTCATCAAACCCCCCGTAGACGACGCCATTTTTAGGCCTACAGCAGCGGAACAGGGGTGATTGTGCAAAAAGTGCGCCCTTAATTGGCTTAATTACTCAGGGGAGCGATTTCTCGCTTTAATGACGTCATTAAGGGCTTCCGTCGCTACAGTAACCCAACAACAAATCATCATTAACGAGAGTGAACACATAGAAGGGATTACGGTAGGAATCAGGAGAGGAGCAAAAGCAAAGCGGCCAGACACCCAATTAGGACTGACCCAGAGCCCAAGACGCGTGTTCGCAACACCGTGACTGGCACAAGAAGCGCACGTGCACGATTAGCGCATTCATCGAGGATCGTCCGCCGTTCGAACACCTGCTTTGCACGCCTAAACCAAGAGGAGACCCTCGAACCATGTGTTCAACAGTCTCAAAGCCTCCCAACTCTACCGTAACCCTTCAGAAAGTCTCGGCGCACTATAAACAGCGTCGCGCGAAAAGGACAAAAAAACCGGCGTTCAACGCACAAATGAGGGGTTAGCGGCGCCGAAAAAACGACGTCGTCGCGGCGGTGACGAAAACGGCGGCGATGACGGGAGCGAGGGAGAGGAGTCGGCGGTGCCGAACAGCGGCGGCGTAATCGATAGTGCAACGCGGAGACGAACGCGAACGATCGAACGAGCGGCGGCGCTGATGGCGGTGGCGACGGTGAACCCGGTGATGAGAAGAGCGGAGAAGACGAGAAGAGTACAGAACGCCCAGGAAGACGAAGAAGAAGCGAGAGCGAAACGTGTTTCTGCAGTCGCGGAAAGGGTTTGTGGAAGTGAAACTGTCGCGTGGAGAGCTCAAGGTGACGTGTTGTGATGGGTTTATGGCGATTGTGGGTGATCTGAGGGTGATCAGGAAGCCAGCGAAAGGCCAAAAAATGAGTTAAAAAGAGTTAAAACTGATTTAGACGAAAATCCAGGTCTAAAGCTGCTTGAAATGAGTGATCTGCCAGATTCAAAAAAGCAACATTGTTGGGTAAAAAGGTCAATTTTTGCTTGATGAAATCACCTGGAATGATGTCAGTTGACCTTTCTAAAGAGTGCTTAAATCCCAAGAAATTGTGGTTTACTATAATTAGACAATTTTTTCAACATTTTGATTGCTCCACTCTAAAGCAGCTTAAAATGAGTGATCTGACTTTTATCATTTTTTACCTTAATTTTCAGTTTTTCATTTAAAACGGAATTTATCCAATGATTACAGTACTCATTAGGTCATAAAATCAGTCGATAAATGACGTTTTTTGAGTCCAAAATCAACCAAAACCATAAACTTGGTCTCACAGCGATTAACCCCATTTACGGTCCTGCCCTTTTCCCACAAAATAGTAGCCATGCGATTCGCAAAGCAGACGTTCTCACAATCAACAAAATTTCAATTTTACAGGTGGGAATATGGAAATTAGCGCGCTAAACGCGTGACGGCGGCGCGTTCCGCTCTCTGTTTTATGATTTATCGGTGTTTCCGCGCTTAAACCCTACGCTCCTTCGTGTCTACGGGTAAATTGACGCTGGGCACGCTTAAACTGGTCAACTTTCATCAAATTAGCACCTTTAAATACCGTAATTTGTGTCCAAATAAGCGCGAAATGTGTGCTGTTGTCAGATCACTCATTTCGAGCAGCTTTGCCCCGGTCTTCATACTGAAACTCCTTTAAAGAACACTCAAATTTCCTGCAAAACGCGTTTTCGTCACCAGACAGCCGCACGCATAGACAAAACGCATAAAAAGCGCGCATTGCGCACGCTGGCATAACCGCCGGAAGCGTTCGTTGCTATGATTTATGTCGCGGAGAGGAATCTAATTGATGGCAACCGCTTGGAAACCATAAAAGAAACATAAAAGCCAAAAAGTGAGTGGGAGGACTCCACGCCACACGATCTGCCGTGATTTGAGGCGGAAATTCAACCTACATTCGCGAGCTTCATCGTCTGTCTCTGTCCGTTGGAGGCCCCAAACACCTCTCTCCTACATGGACATCAAAGTCCTCAATAGGTCCGTAATTAGCCTCGCGGGAGCCTCGCGCACTTGTTCATCATTCCCTGATTGTCGCCAGAGGTAGTAGCCAGAAGGGAGACAAGTGCAGTGGGGTAAGGGCACCCACAGCGATGACTCACAGAGCAGCAGCTACCGTATACTATGTTTAATTCACTTTTTGCTCCCTTCGGAGCAGTTGCTCCCTTCATTTCATTCAAACTGCAAAGCGCTGAGCGCAGGTGGCACGCGTGCGCGCTGGGGCGGAATGTGTAAACAAAGTAAACAAACAGAAAAATGAAAGTGGGGTGATATTGTGTGTTGCTTGCGCGCTGAGGCTATGGATGCGCAGTTCTGTGATCAGAGGACGTCAATGCACCCAGAGAGTGAGCGAGAGGAGACAAAGGTTTGAGGTTGAAAGGTGAGCTCTGACGACAGCGTTGAATTTACGTAAGAAAACAAGGTTGGGTAGGACGTTGTCTAGACAGACGCAGCTCGTTCTGACACGATCGAAAGCAACGAATTGTCTGATTTGATTTTCATGTCTAGGCTGATCAGGTTTGGAACCAATACAGACAGAAACCGAAATATACGATTTTTACTGTCTAATAGACAAAAAACTGACCTACCGTAACCCCTGTGTGCCAGTCTAACCTACGCTCCAATTGAATTACGACCACTTCCTCCGAAACTCCAAGTTGTAAACTCCAAATGTCGCTTTTTTGACTACAAAACGCAACATTTGTTCTCGGGCTCGATTACGTCCGCCGCGACTACACGCGACTACCTGCATTACAACTCACTCTCTGTTCTCGGGTGGAGCGATCGAGCGAGAGCAGGACACTCTGATTTTGACTAATTCACTGACAAGGGAACCACTCGGACTGTAACTCTCAGAGCAATGAGTACTTGTGTCTCACGCACTTTGTGTTTGAGGAACACGATTGTTAGTGGCAAAAGTTAGGAATAAAATTGTTTAGAACGTTTAAAAAGACTTAAAAAGAAGTTTAAAGACAAAAAAAATATTTGGACTCCTCGGGGGTTCGAACCCGGGGGTCAAAAGTGAGAGTCCGCTGTGATACCACTCGGCCAAACTGCATGCCAATCCTTGCGCTTCGACCAGCTTATATCGATTGTATTGGACTTGTTTTAGGTCATAACTCTTTGCAGACCGCGTATGGGCCCATAGTGTAGACAATCGATTTCTTAGTTAAGCCGAGATCTACGGATATGCCAAATTTGAAATTGATCTGAGAGTTACAGTCCGAGTGGTTCCCTTGTGAGTGCACTTTGTGAGATGACTGAGGATGACCTATTTGGGGTGATTCAGGGTTGAAAACAACAAAAATCGGCATAAAACGTGTCTATTCCAAGCTAATTACGCCTAAAAAAGCTTAATTTCCACTGTTAAATCCACTCAAAACAGCTAAAATCATTGCGATCCACCCCAAAGCTGCTCAAAACAAGTGATTTGACACGAACGCCCCTAATCATTACCTCCATTTCTCCCAAATCTCGCTCAATTGCGTCCAAACAAACTGGAATAAACGCTTTCTGAGATGAACTGAGATGAACAGGTAAACCTTGACTAATCCCCTGCCCTCATCCTCCTTCATAACCGCCGCGCGCTCGCATAAACACAAAGGACATTACCATTATAATAGCATTTGAGCGGCGGCGACGATCGGGGAATTCCCCTCAAAGAGCAGAACACACAGCGAGTACATTCATCCTTATCCGTTGCGCGCCGCACTCCGAATGTTCCATTGGGCACTAGCGGCAGCAGCAGCAGCATCCACAGAGACCACTTAAGCGTCATTCTCTCCTCCTCCTCCTCCCGCGACCACCCACATAGCCGCGCGTCAACTCGCAAAAAAGCGACAACGCAGAGCGCGCGCAGTTTGAGGGCGAATAAAGTCCGTGCGCGCGCTGCAGCGGCTGGAAACAAGCGGCGAGCGAGCGAGAGACGTTGCTCGCAACGCGTCGCGATGACGGAGTTGCAGAGAGGCGCGCAAAAAGAGAGCGGGCGAAAGACAGCTGACAATCGATGTGCAGCACGCAGCAGCAAGCGGCAAGCAGCAGTAGCAGTAGCGGTGCTGGTGACGGAAGGGAGAAGAACGACTGCGCGCGAGTTGAGAAAATCGTCGGCGGCGGTGGAGGAGGGAGTGCAATGATCAGATTTGAGGAATTTGGAAGAAGTCAAGCAAGAAATGGGCTCGGCTAGGCTAGTTAAAGAGAGGAGCGAGTGAGTTTAAGGCTGAAATCTGGAAATCGTAAGCCTAAGGGTGAAATATAGTCTTATTTTTAATTTGTTTCATTTAATTTACTCTTGCAAGCGTTTATGTTGCACCATTCTCACCATTTATCATTTCAGGTCACCCATTTCAAGCAGCTTTAGCTCTAACTTTGTTTTTTCAAATTTAATTTTTTTTACAATTTTTTTGTATTACCGTAGTCATTCTTACAGATTAATTTAATTTAATTGTTAAATTTTTAAGCAACCGGATGTCAAGTCAACGAAAAGGACTGATTAGGCAACTCACGGTATACTGTACTTTTAATTCAGATTTTTAACAATAGCTAACAAGTTTCAAATCTGCCAATTTAGCGATCAAGCATCGCTGAATTTATTTTTTAATTTTCAATTCAAATTTATTTTAATTTAAAAAAATTTCAAAATTTTTGAAAAATTTAAAAAAATGTCTCAATCTTAAAAAAACAACTAATTTAACCCTTAAATTTCCAAAATCCACCCCAAATCTACCTGAAACGACTGATCTAACAGAAACGTTGCTAACCCCTCCATCAATGCGCATCGCTTTCCTCCTCCTCCTCAAAGAGAGTCACAATTCCTCTTCTCCCACTTCATCAACAGCCATTTTTTGTGCTCTGTGCATAAATTGGCCTCGCTGCAATGTCCCCATCGTCGTCCTCGTCGTCTGGATCGAACGCATTTCCGCCGCTGGCGACCACCCATGAACTAAATAAGTCGTCCTCCGCGGCTGCAAAAACGAGGAAGCGACAGACGAGGCGAGCGAGAGCAGCGGACTAGACACAAAGTTGTTAAATTGCATTTCGGGACGTCGGCGCTGATGTTTCAGGGGACAAAGAAATTGGCCTCTAAGCAGATTTGAGCGGCGGCTGCCGGATGAACGTTCGAACAAACCGAATTGGCGCCTCGCGCTCTAATTGGATTATTCGATCGCGCGGGCGCTCTGAGACTCACCAAAATCGGATGCAGCCGAGGGTCCATCGGTGGATGGATCGCTGTAGATGAGGAAAGGAGGCTGATGAGAAGGCTGGAATGGCGAGGACTTTGCTGCTGTTGCACGATTATGCGCACGCGCTAATTGGGGCGTTTACCGGCGCCCACAAACGCGTAAAAAACGGCGGTCACGAACAGCCGCATCATGCGACCGATTGTTCGTTGCACGTTTTTCAATTTCGCGCCGGTTGGTCGCGGGAAAAAGTGGATTTGGAAATGGGAATTCTCTCCCAATGCGTCATTGGGCGCTAGCAAGCGTGTTGGGGAAGAGGGTACGGTAGGTTCAGCTATGGTCAACAACAGCAGAAGCGGGTAGTCTACGTCATGCGTGTCTGCGTTTCGTGTGGAGACATGAAATAGAGCCTTGTTTAATGATCGGTTTGAGTCATCGCGATGGTCAGTTGAAGTGAAGTGGCTGGCGCATCATCATCAACCTGACGTCAGCGTGAGGAGGAGAAATGTCAGAAATGATTGTAGCAACATTTAAAGTTCAAGGTTTTAATTTAGCTCCATTTGGAGCTCGAATTCCGGTGAAAAAAAGAAAAATTTCGGGTTTAACGTGTATTTTGGGATGCTGACTTTGGTCACACAGTTCAGTTCTTAAAGTTTAGCTATGAATTGGATTGCAATTGCAAGTATTTGCTATTGTTTGGGAAGTTTGGGAACTGCAAGTTTGCAGGTTGCCTTTGTGGGTTTTGGTCGATCCTTAAAAGCTTATTGAAGCGAATTAATAAAAATTCAGTTTATGGCTTCAACTGGGAATTTTCCCAAGAGTATGACTCAGTTAAGTTGGGTGTTTGCAGCTATAATTGCGCTTGCAAAGTTGCTAGTAAAAGTTTGAGAAACAAAATTGTGACCGCGAGTTATCGTTAACTGTTAGTCTTTCAGGTGGCTTTGACTAGCATACAACACCTGGTAGGTGTGGGCGAAAATTCCGATCACAACTGATTTTTAATTTGATTATTTTAAGATTTTTGAATTTGGATTCCAATTTGAAAAATTTCAAAAATTCAAATACGTATGAGTCGATGAGGTTGAGTCCAGGCCAAAATAAGTCGCGCTTTGGGACTTAGCTGTGGACGCAATCCAAAAATCAATAGATTTTAAAAGCGGAAAAATATTCTGATTTTTAATTTTCATAGTACATCAGAGATATCAGCGACTCCGCACACGCCACACAAGGAAGCAGCTGCCTTGCGCTGCGAGACTACGGATAATCCTCACTATATAAGACCCAATCAGAATGTATTATCGAGCTTACCAAGAATACCGCGAATCATCGTTCTTAGGACCAGAGGCTCGTGGCGAGAGATTTGGGGATCTCTGAGCATTACGTGCTGATTCTACTATTAGTCGTCATCGAAAGAGATCAAGAATGATGTTTTGGTTATGTAAGAACGCAATCTCTGATCATGTGTGTTTCCACAGACATGTCACAAAATGTCTGGAATTTACTGAAAAAATTGTTTTTATCATGTTTTTACAGACAAATCACATTAAAACTATTAAAGTCATATTTCTTACATCATCTCCCTAAGATATCGTGTAGAAAACATGCGGATTTGTGCAAACGTCATTAGATGAATGTCACAAGAGATCATTATATTTATTGTGATGAACCGACGAATCGGCCCACTGACGACTCATCGGTTCACTCACTTTGGCAGTTGATTAGTAGACCTAAGTCGAGTTTATAGTAATTAATAGGTCTTATCTGCTTCTAGTGACACGTCGTGAATTGTTTGAAATCATGAAATCACCAAATCTGGATTGTGGTCAAAGCTTGATTACTGTGAAATTGCAAAAACAAAAGTAAAATTACAACTGCACGAAAGTCGTGTGAGACTAAATCGACGCGATCTTAATTAGGAGAGTCGATTTGAGTCACGCAATTCTTCTCTACTTCCACTGACACGTCAAACTATAAAAAAGGTTTTTTTTTACGTTTTCCCTAATGCAATACAACAAATCGTACTTCAACCTGTGCCAGATCAACAAATAGCAAGTACGAAAAAACGCTCTCCTTTTGGAGCCTTCAAAAAAAAGCTTTCATTCTACAGACTCGAGGCCAAAATCTTCCAAAGAAATTCTCTTTAATGAACTTTTGAGCTGATTATTCTAATCGTGTACACAGACGTCACTGAATGTCAGAAGGACCGTGATTATCAAATAAGCTAAAAATGAGTAGTAAAGCATATTAATTACCAATCCGTGATTATGATTTTGATGTCCAATTGGGTCAAAAAATAGGATTTTTTGACGAAAATTTGTGTTTATTCAATTTTTACCTATAGCAAATCCACAAAACGCTCTTCGACCTGTAGCTAATCTACAAATAGCACAAAAAAGAGGCATTCCAACGTATAATAAAACTCTTCCTAGGACACGCAAATTCGTAGTTTTCAAGCGGAGGGAGCTTCAATTCTGGGGACCCTGGGGACCTTGAGTATTGCTTAATTGCAAAAAAAAAATCATTTTTAAAGGATTTTTCTGGTTTTTCTAATCGTTCGTTCAGAAATGAATGTCAGAAAAGATGAGTCTTAAAGCTGATAAGTGAGCAACATGTGCCAAGCTTCCTACCAAGACGGTGGGAGTGGAAATTTGAATCGCAAACGCAAAAAATTGAAAAATATTCGCTTTTTCTATTTATTCTCAACGCTAATCCACAAAGCGCTCTTCAACCTGTCCCAGATCAACAAATAGCGCCAAAAAAAACACAAAAAACCGACTCCAACGTATAGTAAAATACTTTTTCTAACACGCGCAAAGTGCGAAAGCGAAAAAACGCTCGACGAGCGACTCGACGAATCGGCGGCGTCGGGCGCCTGAGTGGGCGCCGCGACTCAAACAATGCGCGAAACGACGAGACCGTCAGCTGCGCGCGCGCGCAGTGCGCTGGCGAGGAAGCATCGGGCAACGGAGGTTAAACAATTAGAAGAGGAGGAGGAGGACAATCTGGGCGCTTCACCTCGCGCACTCGCTTGCGTGAGCGATCCAGCGCTGCTCCAGCAGCAGCCGCTGCTGCTGTTGACGGAAAAAGGTACTTTGTGCATGTATGCAACAGAGTTTAAGGGCGAAGTGCGCGAGCGCGCGCGTCGTTTTTTAGGTCGGCGGATGGACGCTAAATGTAAACAAGCAACAAAACGAGATCGTCTCTCTCTTGGCCTTGAGCGCTGCTCTCTGTCGTCTCCGCGTCACCGCTCCACGTCGCCACCTGCGAGAGTTGCAAAATTAGGCGAGTGGGGCGAGGAGGAAAAACGCGAGTTTTTGTGCTTCAAAAATGCGTTTGACGCGTACAAAATCGTTGAAAATGCGCGCGTTTGGTTCCGCGTTAGGGCTATTTTGTAGTGTAGCCGAGCGAGCTACCGTAGTAAGGTGCGTCGCACTTCCTTGTTTTTTGAACGCAAAACAGGAATACGGTAGTGTCAGGAGAACTGGATTTTGGCGGTCGAGCGATCGGTTGTTGACAATTTTGATTTTTGAGATTGATGACACTGTTGCTTTGGGTTACTGTAGGGTAATTTGAAAGGGTGTAGGCTTAGTGTGTCAATGTTCAAGGCCACAAAATTTAAGGTGACGTTTTTTGGTCTTGACTGGAGCTGTTTATTGAATTAGTTGGTCCCGATCATTAGCTGAGTTGACCATATCCGCTTTTCGCATCTGTTTGGAAAGCATAGGGATACTGTACTATTCTTTGTCGAATTATTAGAGTTAGAATGGGGTGCATGGGACAATGACCGACACAATGACTACTCTATTTTAAGCGGATGACGACAGCAGCAAGCTGGTGGATACAGTAATCAATTTCCGCTGAAAGGAAGCACAAAGTTTGAAATTTGAATTGTCTTCATCCGTAAACCGAAGCTACGTTCTTAGCTTTTGATCGTAGCATGCCCATTATCAATGTGGCGATCGATTTTGTCAACTTTTAAACATGCTTCCTGCTTCGTTTTAAACCTCAAAAATCAAACTGCACCAACCCACAATAAACCAACCATTTGGGAGGAGCAAAAAGACTTTTTTTGGCAATCATGAAAAAATTGGGTCTCAGAAAGATCCGCTCAAGGCAAAGTGATCATCTATTATGATCATCGATTACGCGCTCAATGAACTCCCCGTCCTTTTGTTTGTTTTGGCTTTGACTTTAGATGACAATCACACTCAAATCAGTGTTGTAGGCCTAAAGAGGCAGCGCAGAAACGTGGAAATTTGTACGATACCCGGTTTTGTGCCCCTCCAGGGGAATGACTTTGTAAGTTGAATGATCGAAAGGCCAATCCAAAGGCAATTGGATTAAGCTCGAACGTTGTGGAAATTTTCTTGATCATTAATAATTTAAGTTCGTTTAGGCTTGCAGAACATGCAACGTATGATGGAAGCCCACGGAAGGTTGTGCCCGTGACCAGAGACCCGCTACCAAGGCTTCTCTCCAATTAAGCTCGCTATTTTCGTTACTTTTAAACGAAACTACTGGCTTAAGCTATTCAACTTAATCTTGCTCAAATACAATGCGCTTTTATCTAATTTTGAGCCGCTTTTATTAGAAATTACAGACCTTTTGCGGCTTGAGTTGATAAGATTTAAATTTTGCTAGGCTCAGCTTGACTCAGCTGCCTTAAAAGACGACATTCTGCCACTACAATCCATCAAAGAACCCCTTCTTACTGCTCTTATCTCCAAAAATAGCCTCGAACTAACACAACGCGATCTCGCTATCTCTTGCGATCTCATTCGTGCAACAAAAAAAAAACAGACCAAAAACTCTGCAAAACTGTAACAAAGAACTACTCGCGCGCGCGCCCAAGGTCTTCTCCACTTTCAAGTCGCGCAGCAGCGGCGGATCCCGGTTTTTTTGCACTTTTGCAGGCGGTGGGTCTCCCCCCTCTCCGCTGCTGGCTGCGCACCTATTTTCGCTCGTTTCTGATCTGGTTCCCTCGCTCACTTCCTCGTTTTTATAAGAATTCAAAAAATCTCCTAAATACCACACCCAACACCTTCGCTTCAGGTGTTTCAGGCGCTCTTTTTGGGACCGAAAAAGCGAGAAGAACATACCTGTTTGCCGAAAAAATTGCAATTAAACTCGGAAAACATTGCGAATGCAGCAGAAATGCAGGAAAACTGCGTGCAAACTGCGCACTTTGTCCGCCCTTTTGTAGCGCGCACTTTTGCAGCGCGGATTTGCAGCAGCAGCGCACAGTGCGAGTCGTCAATCATCGCCACGCGCGGCGCTCTTGGGGCTCCGGTGAGTTGACCGGAACGCGCGCGAGAGAACTTACTTGTGAGAGGAGAAAAACTGCGAATCGGGGTTACTGCGAGCACAAGACGGCGGCAATCGGTAACAGTGCGAATGCGAGTCTGTTTACTGCGCTGCAGAACGGATGGATTACGGTGTGCGATCCCTCCTTGTTGCGCGTGCGCGGAGAGCAAATGGGGAGCAAAAAGGGGTGAACGGGTTTGGGATGGAGAGTGAGCGTTGGGGTACGGTAGGTGGGGAGATGGTGATCGTTTGTGCGTAGTTGACAATAGTTGTAATGTGAACTTTGTGATTGTGAATTGTGAACAATTGTGAACCAATGGATTCATTGCCGTGTTCTCCACTGATTGATTGAAATTTTAAATAAAATAAAATTTAAATTTAAACATAAAATTTTAAAATTAGATTTTTTCTGATAAATTGAACTTAATCTCAAAATGTAGCCCTAACTTTAGCTACAAAAGCTCCAGAGCGCTTGTAAGACATAACTATATAAAGCACTTGATTTGTATCCGTGTGGACGCAGAACAACCGAACTCAAAATCGTGAAATTCGCACGTTCGGACGAACGGGGAACCATTTTCTCGTTACCTAGAAACAAAACCAAACAAAATTTTTTGGGGTTTTTGAACGCGTACGATAATACCGTTAGTTTTTGACAAAACGATATCCTTCGTGGATTTGTTGTTCATAGAAGCCTTGATTAAACGAATTTTGAAGTAACCGAAGCAGGTCGCTTAAGGGAGAGGATTTTCAATAACGCTGAATTTTGATTTTAGCTTCACAGTCATTGGAACATCCAAAGCGCCAAAATTCACGGTTTTCCAGACGCTGGAACTTGATTGCTCGCCTTCTCCGACGCTCGCACAACTCGCTGGAGATCGCCAAAATCGCAGTTGCTGGAATTACTCTCAAAAAAGTAGAATCTGAGAAATGCGAGTATACTTTTTGCTCATTTAGTGGGCATCTAATTCAATAAAATGAACGTTCAGTTCATCACTGTCCAGTGCTCATCAGAGTACCGTAACCAAACCACTATTTGCTTCCTTCATTTTTCTGAACTTCCCCGAAGCCGATTACTCACTCTGTTTGTCATGTGTGGTCGTCCACAGCCGCCGATAATCGACCCAACAAAGCAAACAGTTTTTTGTCCAAAAATTCCCACCGATAACTCTCGGAATTGCGTGTGGTCTGATCGGTTAGGAAGTGGAGGCACAATGATCAGGAGCAAGGCAGCCAAAAAAAGGGTCCAAAGCCTCAAAGACCAGACTTTCTAGCTGTCCGAGCCAATACCCCAAAGTTAACCAAATGCTGCCGATCTACAGTATCTATGCGTCCGTCCATCAAACATCGAACATCGAACGATCACAAATCGCTCACAAAATTTCACCCAAAAAGGGCAAAACTCGTTTTTTAGGGTGACAAACACTTCTCGCACTCCGCAGTGATATCGCAGCGAGCGATTGATGCTGTTGATAGATGGTCCCAGCACCTGCGCGCGCAATGCGTGTGTTCAGATTGCGGGCTGTTGGTGACGGCGGCCACACCGCCGCCAGAGCCATTAATCGTCGCACGCAATCACAAAAAAATTGTTTGCGCGCGATTTGTGTTTGCAGCGAGCGGCGTTCTCGGAATGTCGCTTTTTGGGTCAAAAAACGAGTCGCGCGTTGTTTCCAATTGTTGGAGTTGCAAAGAGAGCGGCGGCTGCGGCCGCAGCGAATGATCAATCACAGCGGCGGTCAGGCGAGTTTGTTGCGACCAGAACACACAATGAATGAGTCTGTCTGCGCCAGTGAAGCCGAATGTCCAAAATAACTTTGAGTTTATAGCATTTTTAATTGGAGTCCTGAGTTTTAAGACTCAAAACTCAAAAATCATCGACTTTACTGGTCTAAGCGTTGCAGGACCAAAATCTGTTGATCTATTGATTGCTGACGCTATTTTAGACCCTTTGAACTGATATAATGGGAAAGCCGGGACAATGCGGTTTTAGAAGTTTGCTTTCTATTAAGGGTGGGAACTTTCATATTTTTTGTTTCTTTTAACTCTAAACGGTGATGAAACTACACGTGGACTACCTCATCTTTAGGGACTTATCGCACTCCATCTGATTGTCATTGTCAGTTTATTGAACGAACGTAGATAATTGCCTGCTGAGAGCCCTTCTGGCGCTACAGTACGCGCACAACAACGCGCAAGTAGCAATGTATGTTTAATTTTTTCTCGTTTTTCAATTTTCAAGTTTGCACAACTCGCTGAAATTGCCGAAAGTTGCTCGTATCACTCTCAATAACTGACTAAAAGACACCAGTTTCCTTATCTGCGTTCGTTCAATGAAGTGAAATTGCCCATCGAACGAAGTTGAACTATGAAAAGACCATAATTGACATGAACTACTTGTTATGAGGTGAGAATTCTATTCTCCTTATCTAGTGCATCCCTTTTCTGATCTAATGTTTACATTGTCGTATTCGATAAAGCCAGTGAGTGCATTCAGTGCGGACGCCGCTTTTTGCTCAGTCTTTGTTCCTCTATCTGCCACATTTGTGTTTTCGATTTAGAATTTTGAAGCAACAACCTGTTTACATTCTTTAGAGGCTAGATTTCGTGAATATCATCTGCCAGACAACGTCCACGGGGACGTTTGAATCATCATAAGAAGCGGATAAAGAACTCAAAAAACAGGGTGTTTTGTAGCGCTGCTTTAAAGAGGTAATCTCAGAGAAGCCGATTTTTCGAGAAAAAAGGTACCGATCCGGGAGCCGGCTTAATTTTCCAAAAATGGAAGCGAGCCTAGCCACTAGCCCGTGGGCTCGAAACGGTCGGCTAAATCTGAACCAAACATATTATTTTGGGTAAATTCGATCTTAAATTCGGTCTTAAACGTAAACCTTAAACCAAAATCTCATTTTGCTTTGCACTGGTCAAAGTGAATTGTGGGTGCTGTCGCCGATTTTTGCTCCTCTGTCAAACAGATCAGATACCACACACACACATGAACGTTTGTTATCGGTTCGCGTTTTCGAACAAAAAAGCGGTTTACCCCTCTTTGGGAGATGCTGAAGCGCCCGACATGTTAAAATCCCCAAGAACATTGTGTGCCTGAGTTACGGAGGCCAGGAAGAACAAAGAAAATTTGTGTTCTGTAGTGTGTGTGTCCGCGAAACTCGCCCTGGGAGTAATTGTGCACAAATACAACTTTTCGCTGTTGGCGATACTACAGATGTAGGCATACTACGAGTGAAGACATCTTTGCAAACCCACGAGAGAGGCAACAATAGCAGTGCACGTGTAAAAAGAGCTTCAAGAGGTCCATTGGCATAAGCCAAGATTGCTCTGATCTTCCTTTCCCCATTCAACTACGCAATCGAAACCAAATACCCACTGTGGTCATAGATTAGACCGTTTTTTTCGCTAGTTCCCGGTCTTTGCTGCTCTACCGAGTCGATCAAACCACACGCGATTTTCTGTCGTTATCGCGAACGTTTTTGGAACAAAAAATTGTTGACGTTTTGGGGAGTTGACACGACCACACATGACTATCACGATGATCGACTAAAGAACGATAAAAGCAAACGTTACAGAGACTATTCTTGTCCAAATGATTTTGATACAGGGATTTAGAGTACTCAAGCGCTTCTTAACCCCTTGGATAGCACAAAATCCACCAATTTATGGCCGTTAGCTGCTTTAGATACTAGGCCGACTACAGTGCTGAAATGTTACTTGAATTGGCTATGCTGCCGACTCGAGTAAAGCTATTCAAAATCGCTCTCTTGAAAATGTGTTTTTCTTTTTCTATTTTTCTATTTTCTATTTCCTAAAATCTATTTTTAAAACAAACCCAAATTGAAAATCGTTGCTTGCTTACGCCAAACGACAACACATCTGGAAATGCCGCTTTTTGAGCTATTATGGTGACGCTTTCAACTCATGGCCTATTTGAGCAAAATTTGCTCTTATTCCAATGTTAACAAAGCGTCAAACCGATTTTTGCAAAGATTTGGCCTAGAAATTTTGATTATTTCACCACTGTTGTGACCCAACACGTATTCAATTGTTCAAAGCAATCCGCTTCCGCCTAACGCGTCTTCGGGTCATCATAACACACCAAACCTGCATTCAAAGCTTGTAAATCAAAGCCAACCCTAATCGTAGTTCACTCTACTCTACGGCTTACAGCAAGCCGTTTAAAGGCTAGATTGGTCGAAAGTTCAGAACCGCAACCAGATGGGCGCCTACAGTTCATTATTTGTTGATTTTAACGAAAACTGACCAAATATAGTCGTAAGATTCGAAATCAGGCGTTTGCAAATTGGACAATAATGCACATTAGATCAGCGTCTATAGCACACACACTACGTCAGGCTTAATGAATGCCCATCTAAGCAAAGCACAGAACGACAAACCCCAAAAACGCGCCGCGCTCCCAACTCACCGTCGTCTCCTGCTCGCGACTCGGCTCCTCCGCGTTGCTCAACTGGCGAATCATCTCGTCCAGCTCCTCTTCCCAGTTCTTCAGTTGCTGCGCCATCTCCTCACGTTGCCGCTCGACGCCGGCGCGATTGTTGTCCGGAGGCGAGGACGACATTTCCTGGTCGCACACAAACACAAGTTCGCGAGGAACTCCCACTACATCTGAAATCGCGTGGATTTAATGAGGCTTATGTTGGTGGCGGTTGTTGGCTCCTCCTGTGGGGAGGAGGGCGCCACGCCCACTAATTAAGGCGGCTGATAAGGGAACTTTGGGTGTGGTCTGTACAGTAGCGTTGATTCTTGCAGTTTTAACCCCAAAAACCAGCTTGAAACGAACAGAGATGATATAGGCAAAAATTATACCGTAATTTTCAGTGAAAATTGGTAGAGATGGCTGCTTCTTGGCTTCAAGAACGAGTCTGTTAGACCTAATCTTAGCAAAAGCGACAACACATGGCTTTAAATGAACTTTAATAGCAAAAAATTCATTTGTGATTTGAGGATTGGGGACACTTTGATGTAGACGTTCTCTCGAACCGTAAACCTAATCTACTGTAGCCAAGTTTTTTGATGACCTGCTAGCTTAACAAGCTATTTGGCAGCCTCATCAAATTCACTTCATTTGGGCTGAAAAACAATTGAGGAATCAATTTTTATCCTAATCTTCAGGTTTGGAAGCTTGGTAAAGCCCTATTGTCCTGCAATCTAGCGTAATACTGTCTATACAGTAGCCCATGATAGACTCAATTCTTGCAATTTTAGTCCTAAAACGGCTTGAAACGAACAGAGATAAAAGAGCCAGAAATTTTACGGAAATTTTCGGGTTTAGCTGAGATGACTGCTTTTTGGCTTCAAAGACAAGCCTGTTTGTCTTAAGCGTAACAAAAGAGATAACACATGACTTTAAATCCAAAAAAATAAAATTGATGTTCTCTGCTGTGATGTAGGCCTATTATGGTACCGTATCCCAGTCTCCCGGTGACTTTCACCACCTCTTCAAAATCCCTTGATTTTAGCGGGAAACGATTGGATCCCTATTCTACTACAATCTAGACATTTAGAAGCTTGAATACGTGTTCTCATATACCGTAGCCCAAACCCAAACGTCATCGAAATTTCATTATGACGTAATTTCCCACCATTTTTAGTCAAAAATGGCCGGAAAAACGCAAGCAACTAATTCTACCGTAACCTGTCAGACTAACGACCATTTCCGGCTCAGAGATTGTTGGTTGTCCAACTTGGTTGGCGCACCGCCGCCTCCTCGCGTTTCACCGAACACCTCCTCCACGACATGCAACGCTGATTCACGTGGAGAACTCGTTGAAACGCGCCATTAAACCCAAAAACAACGAACGATGATTAACAAAAACATTTGCACGAATTTGAACTTTGAGTATTAGACTAGCGACTAGCGACCTCCAGAGTGCGTAGCGTGCGTGGACTAGACATTCTCAGAACAGCGCGATGCGCTTCTCACTTCTGGGATTTACACGTGGCGCTTGGAGCGCCGAGTACAAAAACAACCTTGTTGTTGGTTTGACTCATCTAGGCATTCTTAGGGGATTAAGAGGTTTGCAAAGAAGTGGAAGAGATCACGTTAGCGATGAGTTGGGAATCAGATTTTTGCCTAAGCTATAGGTTTACGAGCAAAGTGGCGCTAAAAGACGTGAAAATATCAAGTCTTTAGGTCACATTTTGACCTTTAAAATGAGATCAATGCTTTGAAGTTCATTCTTCTTACTTGCTCGCGCTTGTTTAAGTTCATTCAACGTAACGTTTTGAAACATCGAACTGTCGCCAGGGCCAATAGCAGCGATGCCGATGAGTCACTAATCAATCACTCGGAGACTGACTAGATCGGATTTCTGACTCACTTCTGTCGATCTTCAAGTGATATTCAAAACGTTGATTCATTTAGTTCTCTTCATTAATCATTCAAATTGAAAAATTAGGCGGTGCAGCTCTTAAATTAGCCCTGTTTGAAACGCAAAACGCAATAAAGTTCAATTTTTTTGTTCTTTATGTCTTAAATCCCAATTTTTTTGTGATTTTTGCCCAAATATATGATGTTCTACCTTTCAGATGCGCGCATAGAACATCATTTGGTTAAAAACAAGCGGAATTTTGCCACGTATTTGACGACCCTGTCAAGCTTATGTATCTAACTTAATTATTCAAATTAAAGACAACCGTCAGCAATCAGCTTCCAAATTTTACTGTAAAATGTGTTCTTGTTGCGTTGTGCTACAAACTAGCGTAAAATAAAGTTTCAAACACTTCAAATTCTCTTCAAAAATGGGTTGTCGCCCCCTCCTCCTTGAACGAACTGTTTCAAACCGAATTCTCTCCACTTCCCGATCGATTTCCCCTCTTCATCACCTCCCAAAAAGACGTAAAACAGCTGAGAAATGACAGCGTCGGCCCTGTTCAGCGCGCTATTAAAATGTCACCTCAGTTCTGGTCTCTTCCTTATCGGAACGCCGTTCGCTAGCTCGAGCTGCTCTCACCTCTGTTTTGGGTTCTTAGCGCAACTCATCAATCGCTGTGAATCATCGCCTCCATCGGACTATTTCGGGTCAATTTTTTAAAATTGAAATTTGAAAATTCTGAGAAATCAACGCGGCGAAACTCGTTATCTCGCGGAGCGCAAAAAGCGTTCTGTGCTCGCGTGTCTTGATCGAAAGCAGCGAGACCCGCGAGACGTCATAAAAGCGAGCGAAACGACCCTCAACCCCTGAAGCTCGCGACGACCGCAAAGCCTAAGCAGAAGACGCGCGATAAGATAACGCCGCCGCCGTGGACACAGCCGGCCACAAAGCGCGCGTTCACACGCACGCCAGAGGAGCAACAATTGTGGAGGTCTTGATTTGCCGTTGCGGTGCCACCTGGCGGAAGGCGATTCTGTAGTCGCGCGGCAAGTGGGATGTACAAATCGCCGCCGTTCAGGAGTTGGCGTATCGTGTGTGTGTGTGGAGCACACTTTTGGGCGACACAAACTGTGGGTTGTAGGCTCGTGGAATAGGGGGAAAACAACGATTTGGAGGTTGGTGGGAGGCAGGCAGGAAGTAGAAGCTGCATACAAACGGCTATTTGAAGACTTGGGTGACCGCTTCAGGGGGAGCTAAAATTCAGATTTTTTGGGCTTTTTTCCCACATTGTATGATCAAAATAGGGGTTAAAATGTCGGATTTTATTGGCTTTTGAGATTGTAATCAGTCAACTTCAAATATTGTAATTTGAGTGTTTAGCACAACTTTTTCGAATAGGGGAGAAAACAAAGATTTAAAGGTTGGTGGGCCGTCAAACGGCTTGGGCGATCGTCTACAAGTTGATTCATCATGGTCTCAGTCATGGTTTTGCCTTGCTTTGGGCTGTGTGCTCAAAACAAGGGTTAGATTTTGGCCCAACGTAGCTCGCAAGTCAAGTTTGTTGATGGCAATACAAACGAAAGCTCCAGTTTCTGTAGTTGAGCTACAAGAAGCACGATATTCGAGAATTCCCAGTTTGTATAATCAAGAATAGGCCTGGTTTTTGTAGTTCTTATATGAGGTCTGTTCTATTGAGTTAATTAGAAAGCAGAAGTACCATTTCGAAAGACAAACAGAGATCAAATTTGAAAAGAAAATGCAGAAAAGTTGATTTTAAGGGTTTTTATCCTGATTTTTGTAGCTTCGCCATCATGTCTGGTTTAAAAAGTACAAATTTAGAGTCATTAATTGACTAGACAGTAGCCTCTAGATTTTTTTTAGAACATTTTGAGCTGTTTGCGGTCCCACAACGTGTATTTTAGACTTTTTTTCTTCAATTCCGGTCTCGTCGCGCTATCTCCAACTCTCGTTATCACTGGCCAAACGCATTTCCACCCGTCTTAGTCCTTTGGTCGTAATTTTACGACCGCCGCCTTATCAAACACAGACAGGGTGCGCGCGCGATTATGGTGCCATGGTTCGCCTGTTCATCGAAAGTCGCCGGGCGCGAGTCGACTGATTACGGCGAAAGCATTTTCGAAACGCCAAATCGCACGTTCTGGCTACAGAGAGCAGAGATCGATTGTTTCTGTCTCAGATATGACTCTCTGCTGATGAAGCCACGAAGTACAAGGCTTTGTCTTGAGTGACCATAATCCTATGATCCTAGACTACAAAAGTGTTATCGTCCAGTCAAAATTTGAAATTTTGAAATTTTGCCCCCAATAAACACAGTATTCTTTGTGCTCTTGGCTCAACTGGGAAACAATTAGACCACAGCCGTAGCGGCATGCAAGCACCTTTCACCTTCAAAAGCTTACAACATGCAAGCACACGATAAAAGCGCTGTGATTCTGAGTCTACGGATTCAAAACTGTATTGTTAACGCATTTCTCTTACATTCGCCAATACTAGAACTTGAGAGTTTCCAGTGACAGTGAGAGCTTGAGAGCTTGGACTGGATTTGACAATACCATAGCACCTGCAGTCGTGGAATGGAAATTCTCTTTATTCCCTTGAAATCCTTGATTTTCAAGACTACCAAGCATCTGTCTGATCTTAAATAACACAAAGGCATGCGCATTGAAGGTGTAAAATCAAAACATGCTGTGAATTTGAGGTCCTCGTCTAACAGTCTGTGGTCACGGCCCGATGACCGCTGCTCTGGCGCATTAGAACACGCACTCATATGACAAAAGCACCAACGAGAGGTCACTCGTTGTGGTCCGGAGTCCACGGATGAGCTACCTCAGGAATGCAATTCTTCTCTCGCATGCTCGCGTGCACCTATCACCACTGGCGCCCATTGACCATATCCTTTTGAGTTCATTGTGCGCGAAATGAGTATAAGCAACACAGAATTAAAGCTACCGTAATTTTACAATATGCTAGTTTCATTAATTGAGAAGTCAAGCAGTGGTCAGGAGTTGCCAAAGCTTAAAAGGTAAAAAAATATTGATTTGTCCAAAGGAGATCGCCCTCATGGGATTATCGTACTGCTTGAAATGTCTAAAATGTGGTCTCGCAGCGATTGCCCTGAACTGCCAGTATAGTGATTGCTATGGCTTCAAAAATGTAAAAAAGTGCACAAACATGCCGAACAACCTCAAGGCCAAAAACCGGCTAATCCTAAAATCGCTGTCTGCACTCTGGGGTTTTGATCTCGCGCCAACTTCCGTCCATCCAATGTAGCCACAATTCCTCGCATTTTGTAGTCAACGCGTCATTTACACTAATGCTCCGGTCGCAAGACGTCAGTTATTTTAGCACTCTCTCTCTCACTACAGTACCACTTAACGACGCGTCCAGAATGACGATAAGAGAAGCCGGACAAAGAGGCTACGAGACGCGAATATGTAAATTGATAAGAACCGATCGGTTTTCACACAGAATGAGCTCAAAAACTGGCTACAGTACCCCTCAAAAAGAAGCGCTCAGCTGATAGAGAACACACAAACGCTGAAAAGCGAACCTGACTGGTCACCGCAGGACGACGACGACGAACGTGAGAAGTCGAACGGTGTTGCAGAGGTCGTTGGTCGGTCGGTCGGTCGGTCGCGGTTCCAAAATTGATTGTCGAACCCCAAAAACGGCGGCGGTCTCCGCGTCTCGCGCCACTGTTTCTAGACTCTGTCGCGACGGTCCGAAACGGCAAATTGAAACCTGTGCGCTGTCTCCTCGGTCGTCTCCGCCGCCGCTGATAAATCGTGAGGCGATAGAGCAAACGGGGAGAAGAGAGAGACGCTTCTGATAACATGCGGAAACATCGATCATCGTCATCGGCGGCGTCGTCAGCGGCCGGCGACTTCACCGAACATCGAACGTTTCCGCGTGCGTGCGCGGGTTGCAAAAGCACAAGAATTGCAAAAACGAGAGGAGAAGAACGTGTGCGCCGGCCTGAGGAGATTCATAAATCATCATTTTGGCGGCGTGGAAAGATGAGCGGAATTGCGTGCGTCGCGCGACTTGTGGAATGGAACGGGAGGGGAGCTGGGAACACCTGAGAGGAGGAGAGGATCGAAATTTGAGGAACAGGGAAATGTTCTGTTTTACTGCTTAAAGTCTTCAATCGCCCTATTACCGACCTGATTCGCTTGAAAGACACACACGTCGCTCTATGAACGCTGCAACCAGTCTTGTGATCAAATTGAGCGTTCATCGTTAGAATTTGCACGTTCGACCTCGCGCACCGTCTCCTCTGAACCGACAGCATTATGTTTTCAACGGGAAATGCTACTTTACAGCCTGTGTCGGTTTTGTACTAGTCAATCTAAGGCAAATCTTAGCTAAATCTGATCTTGAGCGGTGTTCACAAGGCATCATTTCACCTTTCCGTGCTGATTTGGTGAAAATATCAATTTCAAAAGACTGAAAAACATTGAAAATGAACACCAAGGACCGTTTGGACGCCACGGTGATTGAGCACAAGTTTAGGTCTACGTAGAGCGTTGCATGACTATCAATCAGCGTACGCTACGCGCTAGGCTCAGCTTACACTGGCTGTCTTTGTCTTTTAACCTGGTTTTTTGGCTTGGCTTATCAGGCTTCGTACGGCTCAGCAAGCGAAGCACCAGGTGGCATACCTAACACTCTTAACACGTCTTTTAACTTGAAATTGGTGCTTATTGGGCGCTTTGAAATTGCATGAATTTGCACAAAATCAACACGAAAATGTGGAATTAGGCCTTGCAATGCGATCAGATTTAACCAAAATTTGCCCGAAATTGCGGGCGTAACCGAGATCGGTCGCAATGTAGCTTTTTCCGTTAAAAACAGAGCGCGCTATATGGGCGAGACGGAGCCGAAATGCAAACTTCAGCTGAGGTTAGATTTGATTTTGAAAATGTCAAGACTGATAGCATTGGCCATTGAGCAATGTGTGTGTCCTGCTTAGCAGCCTAGACATTAAAATCCTTTAATATTAGATTCGTATCAGCACTAGGCGAGCAAACTAATGACTCATAAACTCTTGGTCTTTTCATTATGATTGCGCCTCAAATGTTGACATTCCGGCACCTAATTAGCTTTGAAAATCCAAAGTCTTAAATCAAATTAACTATTAGTCCTTCCAAAGGCATACGGTAGCCAAAAAACGCAAACTCTAAACTTTGCTCTTATAATTCCACGTCCAAATTAATGAAATTGACATCATAGTTGTTAATTAGAGTGCGAAAAAAGGACGCAGAGCGCATCGTTCTAATGAATCCCGTAGCTGATTGCGCCAGAAAAATGGCTTACAACTCGCTTCCTACAGTATGACCACAACCGACCACACGCACGATCTCTTTATTTGCCGAGACAGACACAAACTCACCCAGACAGACAGACGATGTTTGAAGAGGCGACAATTAGACAAACTTCTGAGGGCGCGCGGCGGAGCGCAGCGATGAACTTGAGGACTCGTGGAAAGGCGCGCGAGCAAGCGAGCGAGCGAGAGGTAATTAGTCTCCGAAAATAGAGATTTTCAAAGAGTTCACATGAACGCCGCTGCAAAAAACGTTCCCGACGCGTGTGGTCGAGAAAGGAACGACGACGAAGGAGCGTTCGCGTGATTGCGCGCTGAAAAAGGAAATGAAACTTTGCTTCAATGCGCGAGCTCGCGTTTGAAGCGGATGATGAAGGGACCGTGTTTCAGGGTAAAAGAGTCACATTTTTGAGGTGAAAAGGAAGCTGCCAAATCTTACCATACGATTCAAAGCGTGTGGTAGGTCGTTAATGTTTTAGCAAAGCACCAAGAAAACGGCATTCTCTGTCAGCGCGTTGGCAAAACGCTTTTTTTTTTGCTTTTCTCAGCCAACCGGCAATAATTTTGTGTTACCATGGCCATTGAAGACCAATTCGAGGTCAAGAGGACAGCGCTCATGCCGTCAGAATCACTTGAAACGGCCGCAAATAACCAGAAAACCACACAATAGCCACAATTCTAGGTTTTGTTAGTTGCGTTACACGCTTGTTTGCCGAGGGTCCTGCACAACATTGGAATTCACAGCAGAGCTGTCGGGTTTCGGGTTTCGGGTCGGGTTCGGGTTTCGGGTACCCGCAGGGTTCGGGTCCGGGTACCCGGCATTTTCGGGTACCCGACAGCTCTGATTCACAGTCCAAAACCACCACTACGGCAATTGTTGTGCACCTTCCTTTGTTTAGGCACCTGTTACACTTAACCAGAGTACTTTTAAATCCACTTCCGCTCTTCTTTTTCAACGTTTGTCAAATTAAAGCTTTACACGACTTTTCTAAAATAAAAAAAACCTTTTAAGGAAATATGAAAACTGTAAATGAAGTTGCAAGCTTATTTATTTAACGGAAAGGAGAAGTGCAGAGGTCTCTTTCTTGGCTCTCCGCTCTACTCCACTTCCAGGCATAACGCGGCGACACGATCACGTAACGCAATGCGGAGATTTGACTCAGGAATCCGCCACGCATCCTTCTCTGAATCGTGACGACAGTCCGGACGCAAAGCGAGGAATCGGCTTTCATCGCAATGTCTGGTATCAATGTAAGCTCCTCGCTTCAATTCTTTCGCCAGAGCGCGTTCCAGGAACAACTCAAACAGTTTGTAGTCGTATCTCAGGAGGTCATGAGTGTACAATTGGTGGAATCTCGTTGAACTCACAAAGATCTTGAGCGTTTCGCCGAGGTTCTCCTCTTTCGGCCAGTTGTAAATACCAGACAAGGCGAGCGTCTCGACGTTCCCTAACTCTATTTGCCTCTTGACGAAATCGCGCGAATCCTGGCCTTCTTCTTGGACGGAGATGTAGTGGAAACCGGGGCAATTTTTGAACGCGTTGAAGAAGATTCGATTTTGGTCACTGCGATCCAGGGAAAGGTAAGGCCAGGGGCAGTTTGTAACGAGAGGCGCGATGGTCGGCAGGACGACGCGTTCAAATTCGCGCAAAGAAACGCGATGATTATAACTTGAAAAGTCACATGCAAAAGATGTGATTCGATCGAATTCCAAATTGAGATCCGCGACCGTCACTTCGCGAGATAAATCGGTTTCCCGAAGGCCGTAGCTTACTTCCTGAATCCGGTTCACTTTGCATCGAAAGTCAAATTCTCGCCGCTTCTTGCGGTGTTTTGAGCCAAATTTTGACCAGCTACCGGAGAGCTGACTGACTTGATTGAACGCCTCGTGTTTCAGTCGGTGACAGACGTCGTCGAAGAAGAGAAGCGGCACCCAGTTCATGGTTGGTGGGAGGAGAATCCGGTTGAATGATGAGATCAACGGTGAAATGAAGCGTTAATGAGGAAAGAAGCAATGACAAAGAGCATCGCTATTGTGTCGCGCATCGCAATCGCAAGCTTCGAAAAAATAACATACATATTTAACATATAACATAAAATGAGATATTTGACATTTGAACTAACAACAAGACCAGAGAAGACGTCCACACGAGTTAAGCCAACGTCTAGGACGGAGCCTGCAGTGAATGTTGTCCGCCCAAATTTTTTATTTTATATATACAAATCTGCATTTCCCTTACAAAGCGTGCTTCTCCGAGGAAAAGCTCGTTTCAGCTGCGTTCATGCCAGCTGGCTGAAACGCTACCATCTAAAGTAAGCGAACAACAGTCGATACGAAGAAAATAGAAATCGAATGGCGCCGCGGGGCTGTTAAATACTGACTTCTCAACAGTCAAAGGGGTAATCAGCCGGCACCCTTGCTGTATTCTAATAGCGTCTCTAACGAACCCAATTTGGCTGGTCTTCACTGGTCTTGGCACGATATGATTGCGGTTGGAAATGCGTTGTACGGTAGTACTTTGAATGTTCTTTGCTGAAACTGACCATTTTCGGCCGTTTCAGGCGTTTCTGATGCCATGAGAGTTCTTCGCGACCTCGAATTGGTCTAGAATGGCCATGGAAACATAGGTTTGTGGCTGAATAGCCGAGAAACGATGAAAAATCGATTTGTGCTGTTGCGCGCGTCCGCGTTTGGTCAGCAAATGACAAATTTTTGCCTTTTTCGGCCAAATGACCGCAAACCTGTGTTTCCATGGCCATTCGAGGCTAATTCGAGGTCGCGAAGAACTCTCATGGCATCAGAATCACTCGAAATGGCCGAAAATCCTGATTCTCGGCATAGAACAGTCAAAGTGCTACCGTACACAGCATATCCAACCACAATAAAATCGCGCCAGGACCAGTGATTTTCTTGGAAATGTAGGATCCCCCTTATTTTTTCGTAACTCAGGACTGGGCTGTCCTACAAAAATTCTGTAAGTGCCATCTTGATGGAGAGGGTCGATTTGGTGGGGGTACACTGAATTTCAGAAAAATCTGAGACTTTTTTGGAACGATGTCCGTGTCCCTTTAACGCTTCATTTCACCGTTGATCTCATAATTCAACCGGATTCTCTTTCGACCAACCATGAACTGGGTGCCGCTTCTCTTCATCGACGACGTCTGTCACCAACTGAAACACGAGGCGTTCAATCAAGTCAGTCAGCCCCCCGGTAGCTGGTCGGAATTTGGCTCGAAACACGGCGATAAGCGGCGAGAATTGGAGTTTGTTTGTCAAGTGGATGACCAGGAAGTGAACTACAAGCTTCAGGAAACCGATTGGCCGTATCGAGAAGTGACGGTCGCGGATCTCAATTTGGAATTCCATCGAATTACAGCTTGCTAGCCCAGTTCTTTACTCTGCACTTTTTATGCGTCACCGCGTTTCTTTGCGCGAATTTAAACGCGTCGTCCTGCCGACCATCGCACCTCTCGTCACAAATTGCTCCTGGCCGCACCTTTCCCCGTGGCGCAGCGCCCAAAATCGAATCTTCTTCAATGCGTTCAAGAATTGCGTCGGATTCAACAAAATCATCGTCGAAGAACAAGGCGAGGAGTCGCGTGATTTCCTCTCGCGTCAAGTGAAGCTCGGGAACGTCCATACGATCATCTTGTCTGGTACTGGCAACTGGCCGGAGGCAGAGAAGTTAACCCAAACGCTCAAGATATTCGTGAGTTCAGCGAGATTCCACGCATTGATCTCTCGTGACTTCCTGAGAGACGACTACAAACTGTTTGAGATGTTCCTGGAACGCGCTCTGGCAAAAGAACTGAAGCGAGGAGCCCGCATTAGTGCCCGAGGTAAAAATTTACAAAACCGACTCCTCGCCCTCCATCCGGAAAGTCGTGACGATTCAGCGTGACAAATTTAGACAAAAATCGATTCCTCACTTTGCGTCCTGACTGTCTTAACAATTCAGAGAGTAACGACTGGCTGATTCCCGATTCAAATCTCCGCATTGCGTTATCGTGCCACCGGCATTTTAAATGGCCAGATAACCATGGAAGTGGAGTAGAGTGTGTGAACACAGAAACGGACATTTAGAAGCATTGGTGGTGAAGGAGGATTAGCTTTTCACTTTATGTGGTGCGAATACAACTACAAACGAAATTGAAACTCTCTCTCTTTAATTTGAAGACATTTTCGAATTGACAAAATCCTCATTTTATCAACCCTTGATGGAGTCACATTGTTAGTTTTTCGTTTTGTTTTCGGCATGACTAGTTGGACCGGTGGTTGACGATTTTGTTCCCGGCGGTTTCCGCCTCCGAAGGGAAACGACGCTCCGACGTTATCCAATATTTGGCGCGTCAGGTCCTGCGAATATTGCCGAGTCTGAAATGGCGTATAAACATCAAATAGCATCGTTTGTTTGTTTTCTCTAACGTTATTGTTGACGTCAACGCTGTACTGTGCCATATCCTTTTCGAATTGCTCGAATTGACTCGTTTCCTCCTCGGTGAGCGGACGTTCTGTTCCGTTTTCACGCACCACTCCGTTCTAGAAAGAAATCGGTCGTATTCACTCACTTCAATTACGCCTTACCACAACATTGCAATTTCCGTTTAGGGATGTAAACGAGTTGCGCGCACTACTTTCAACACTTCCCGTTGAAATCAGAGGGAGACGGTGCAGCCGAGACGCTGCGCGAGCTCGACCGTGTGAACTTTATCAACGGTGGTAGTTCGAGTTGATTTCGACAGTAACAACTTGCACTTGAAAGTTTGCCATAATCAAGCAGACTCCGAGAAGAACTCCGCCGTGAAACCGCAGGCCGCGTTTGTCGCCGTTTGAGTGGTCGTTCCGCTTTTCGACAATGGCGAGGCTTCGAATATTTATACTGTTCAGGGCAACATTGTTTGCCTCCCAATCCAACGCATTCCAAGGGTATGATGGAGCGGCAAAACATCATTGAAAAGCGGCATCGTTTCCGAGGTTGGCTTAACGGTTGCCTAAAAGCCATAAAATTCGACGATAGTCGACAGTCAGAGTGGTACGAGCTTTTGAGACATGCGCGTGTCTTGCCGATCGACGCCTACGTGCTTGTGAGAACAACGAGTGCTCGCGTTGCTCACAGTCGCCATAACCTATCTCCCTTATCCTCTTTTCATTCATGGTCCGCAAATTGAGAATCAGCGCCGTTGTTTATGCGGATGGAACAGTGTGTTTTCTTTTAGCAACCGTGTTTCATTGAACTAACTCCAACGCGACACCCTTCCAACTGTCGCGTCTCTCGTCGCGAATTGCAGTGGGGTATCGATGCATCCGAATCCCAAAACATCGCTTTTATCTCCATAAACACGACCAGAACTCCCTTGACCCGCATCAACCACCAATCAACCCTTCCTCCACCAACCCACAATGGCCGCCGAGATGATCAAACTGACGTCGAAGGAGGGCGAGGAGTTCGAGTTGAAGATGACGCACCTGAAGAAGGCGGTGATGCTGAAGCAGATGCTCGCGGACCTCGGATACGAGGAAGGCGCCGTGCCCTCCGACTCCATCCCGCTCCCATCCGTCGGCTCCGACGCGCTCCGCACGATCGTCGCGTGGCTCGCGCTGCACGAGGCGAAGGAGCCGCGGTCGGAGGAGGAGCGGCAGATCCACCGCTTCAACCGCAACGTCGCCAAGGAGGACACGGAGCTCCTGGAGCCGCTGGTGCCGCGGCCAAAGCTCGCGGACGTCATCAACGCCGCCTACTACCTCGAGATGCCCGATCTGATCGACACGCTCGTCAAGTACACCGCCAACAACCTCGAGGGGAAGACGGCAGAGCAGATGTCCGAGTGGCTGGAGATTCCGCTGAAGAAGGACGAGCGGAAGACCGCGGCCGACGACGCCCAAGGAGCGGACGAGGGCGAATCCGCCGAGAAGCGCGAACGCGCCGACGAGTGAGGCGGCGGCGTTTGAGTTCTTCTTGTGTATTGCGTTGATTGATAAGAATTTCTTTGTTTGTTCTGCGTTCTTTTGCCACGGTTTCCTTGACTGGAGGACGACCGACTACGCAGATGCAACCGCTAAAAATCAAGAAAAAAATTCGTCCCAACATACTGTTTCGCTCACATACATAATAAATACAAAAAAAAAGACTTATTTACACCACGAAACGCAAAATATAGTAAACAATAGAACTTAACGATGTTATCCCTTCTTGAAAGCTTTAAGGACCTTGCTCAGACTCGCCATCACATCATCTTCGTACTCTTGAACCCGCTTCTTGCCATTCTCAATGCTTTCCATTTCGCTCAGAATGTTCTGTGTTTCCATGAGAACCCTATGGCCTTTTTCTTTGCACGCGTTTTCATACTCGCATTGGAGCGCAATGAGTTTTTTCTGTTCTTCCAAAAGGTTCTCACGCATTTGTGCGACATCGGGGCGTTCTTTGTTGTACAGTCGCCTTTCGTCGATCTTGAAGTCGAATTTATTCTTCAGCTGATTCAGTTCGTTTTCATGACGTTGATCTTCTGCTCTCTTCAGGCCAACAATGCCGTTGTGCTTTACCTGGGCCTGAAAGATCACAATTGATGCTTGACTAATCAACTGAAGAACCACAAACCTTATGAATGGCCAGATCAGTGCAGTTTACTTCATTTTCCAATACCACTTGTTTATTTCTTATCTTCGAGTGGGCTTCTTCAACGGATTCTTCACTGCCTCGTAGACGCTTCATCAGCTTCTCGTGAATTTCTTGAATACATTTGCCTTCCTGCATTTCTGATACAATTTGTACTGGGCTTATATGTCGGAGAGTTTCAAAATCGTACGATTCACTGCTTTCGTCGCAAAGAATACTAGAGTACCACAGGCTTTCATAGGCAGATACCAATCGCCCGAACTCTTCGCGTAGGGTGTTTCCCAGATTCATCACTTTTTTCGAGGCTTCATCATTTGAAGCTTTCAGAACTTGAATCTGCTCGCCCATTGCAAGGATATTATCGTTAAGCTACAACATATAAAATAGCACCATTAATTTTGTTTAGTTCGCACCATTTGGCATTCACGGTTGATGTCTCTTGCTTCTTCTCCCGACAGGCTTTGAGTTGCTAAGCGACGTTTTACATCCTCTAATTCAGAATTTAGACGTTTCATTTCCGCATTACATTGCTCTTCTTCTGCTTCAAATCGCTTCTAAAACGTCGAAATAAAACGACTGATTGAATCTTCTATTATAACAGTACCAATTCATCCAATTTTCTTTCATTTTCGTGGGCCTTTAATTCCAGATACTCATTTATCTTCTTTGTTGATGCCGTTCGTTCTGCTGCTTTTGCTTCAGCTTCTGCTAACGCTTTCTAAACAAACAATTTACAAGTTCAAAGCGAGAGAATATAATAACGCACCAACTCCATCTCTAGCACTTTCTTCTTTCTATCGAACTCATCAGCTTTCTCCTGGAGCTCAGCGTACTCCGTAGCCAATTCTTCTTCGCCGTCGTATGCTTCTATGTAGGCTTCGCGTTCTTTCACCAAAAATTCATCAGTTGGACTCCCGTCTTGTTGTTGGTAACATTTTTTGAATGTTGTTAGAATGAACGCATAGTTGTACTACAAAAGAACATAACCAGTGAATATAGTGGATGGCAATTGATTACCGCATGCGTGGTGCTATCCTGACTGTCGTTGAAATGGAGACCACTAGGAGGGTTTTGTGACATATGATCGTACGTCTGCAAATGAGGGAATCAATTCAAAATTTGATAACGGAATACTTACCTCAAAGATGTCCACAAGAAAAGCGAGAATTTGCAAAAGATGAGGGAATGTGTGCATCACGCCAATTGGTTGAAAATATGCGGCTTTGATCGGGTACGGATAATCAAATTGACGCATAATTTCTGGCACCTAAGCTGGCTCTTAGCACAACACGTAAATTGTAAAAACTTACGTCCACTTCCAATTTTTCCCCGATGGAAAATCCCTCGTCTGCGAAGAGTTGCCCAACAATCGCTTCGAAGAACACTTTGTAGCCGGCCTTTGTGTTGATCATCTTCTCAATATAAGGCATTTCGTAGCCGACTTCGCATAAGAACTTTGCCACCTAATTAATCACTTATTTGCAACAACTAAATCATTAAAACTACATACCTTTTCCTTGTTCCGCTTTTTTATGTCAGGCTTGCTGACAGAAAGCGTAGCAATCGACGGCCGACCAGTGAACCCGGACAGACGATTAGCCGACGAAGGGGCCCAGCTCATTCGTCGCATGTCCGAAGCGCGTCCCGTCGACGGAAGACGACTCTGCGCTGCTGCAGCATTCTGTGGAGTTTTGGGAGCTCTCGAAGCACGTCTCGCAGGCTGCATTTCTGAAGAATGCTAGATATTACTCGATGCGCATAGAACAAAACAAATGGAAGGCAAAATCGATGTGATCATAACCGATGCACGACGCGCTCACACTAAAATTATTATGGTACACAATTACGCCTGGAAACCACAAAATAATGTGACATTTCCAAACATCAGATAAGTTACCAACGGACTCGTCAACAAAACAAGAAAATTCCGCGAGCGAGTGGCGACAAAATTCGAAATTGAAAAACATGTGGTGCCGCCAACGAGTGTCGTGTCGAGACAACCAGTGAATATCACTACTGTCCGTAGGTTCAGTTCCCACTCTTTGTCAGCCGACAGAACTCATGAGAATACTCTTCCGTGGAAATCTCGCGCAGAGCTTAAAAATAAACAGAAACAGAAAAATAAATCTTTGGAAACAACACGCATGACACAGCGGATATCACAACTTCATATTACTGATTCAGAAGTAGCCAGAAGTATTCCGTGTGAACTGACCATAAACACTTCCGTAACGAGTTCTTGTCTTCAGATTCTGGAATACCCGTTTAGGATGGTTATGGGGCGATAACTTTATTCTCAAACCTGAACAGCCCAGCATCCTCCACTCAACTATCACTTGCCGCACTTGAATTCTCCGATCGCGTCTGTCGATAGCGATCCAACCGCAAGCTAGCTTCAATTTCGTCCAGGTGCAGACCTGAAATTGTGAATTCGGTAAAACTCCACAGAATGGCGATATCCACACAAATCTCTTGTCTTCGACTTGACCGATTTCATGGAGACGGTGGCCGTCGACGTTCCGGCATTTATTGTGCGCTCTGTTTTCGTCTTTTCCGTCGCCTGAGTCACGATTTGAGTTGCTTCTTGCCTGAAATTATGTTGAATCGCTTAAAAACGAGCGACCTACGTTGTAGCATCGCTGTTCATCGCAATTCCCGTCTTCATCTCGTTCCTCTCGGGTTGTTCCGCCTCCTGCGTCTTCATATCAGCCGCCATCTGCGCCAGTTCTTCCTGTTTAGCCTTCTCCGCCGCTGCCTTCCGCTGCTTATCGCCATCCAGTTTGAAAAGATATCGGAGAAAGGCGAATCTAGCCTTTTTCCTAACTTCTTCCTTGTCCGTAGGCGAAGGAGGCTGCGGGACGTAACCAGACATTGTATTTGACGCCGACGTACGTTCCTAAACAGACAAACTGCGTTATAAAATACATAAGAAGATAGCAACTTGCAGTAGTCGTTTTCGCGCTTTTCCGCTTCTTCACACCGTCTTCCTTTCCGTCAGGCTTGCCCTTGCATCCACCACCCACAGGCGACTTCGGCTTCAATCGAGATGGTGAAGACGAAGCAGAGCTCTCAAGAATGTCCATTTCGGTCCTCGATTTGTCATAATCCGGCTTTTTCAGCGTCTCCGGCTTCTGTTTATGCCCACAACAGATGAAAATTATCGGAATGAAAACTGAAAACATTGAGATGACGACGGTGACGGCGATGTGGACTCACTGATAGCTCGCAGAACATGCGCACAGATGATCAACACGGTCATCGCTGCGATGGTAAACCGCTCGCGCCTTCAACTGCTACTGAAGTGAGAGTCCTCATACTGTTTGTCTCCGGCTCTCCGAAGGAGTATCTACTAGAATCTTACTGTAAAGTGCATTTCGACGCGTATTCCTGGAAAATATGGGACAATTCAGTACTGCTGAAGTGACCGATAACAGCCATGCCACTCTCATCCTTCGTGAACAGGCCGAATCCATGAACATCAGACACCAGGATGCAACGAAATGGAGGTCAAAAAGGCAGTAGCATGACGAGGCAAACATCCGCAAGTCCGCCACAACAAACAACAAACGACAACAATCTTGCAAAACAAAATCTGTTCTGAAAGATTACAAGATGCGTGACTTATGTACTTACTTTGTGCAGCTGGAAGGCACTGTCGAATCGCTGAAATGATAACCAAACGAGAACATTCCGATAGGAACAAACGCCAAATGCGATTGTAAAACATGTAAACAACTGAATCTCGAATTTTTTTTAATCATACAGCAATCAAATAAGAGTTACAAACAAAATAATTAAATGGCCAGAATCACAAGTTTTCTTCAAAATATCGAATCGTTCGCACCCTGTTGAGATGCACATATTTACATATTCTTATCGAACATAAATTCTCCAAGACCAGGTCCGACGCGCTTGAGGTTTGCGATGAATTTCGCAATCTGCTCGATCGATTCGACCTGCTCGCGAAGATATTTGTCCTCAAGGAAGTCGCACATCTGGAAAACAGTGAAAGTGAGCATTTGGTAATTTGAATTGATCGATACCTGAGCGTCTTTGTTCGCAGCGGCAAGCTCGTGGAGTTCCAACAGCGACTGATTGTTGGACTTTTCAAGAGTGAGAGCGGCTTCGAAAGCAGTGAGTGCGGTGCCCCACTCGTCCTTCTCGGGTTTCTGAACGTTGTCGAGCACAACGCGGCCACCGCGAGTGTTCTGGAATTTCATGAAGGTCTCGGCGTGTTCGCGTTCCTCTGCCGATTGTCTGCAAACGTTGCGGTGGAACAAATGAAGCAGTGTATCAAGAGACTTACGCCTTCAGCCAAGCAGAAATATTGGGGAGAGCAACGTCGGCGCGATCGAAATAGATCGACATGCTGAGGTACACATAAGAAGCGTAGAGTTCGATGTTGATCTGCTTATTGACTGCGACCTCAACTTCCTCCGAGAAGTTCTGGCGAACGAGCGATCCTTCTTGAGCGGCCATTGTAGCTTAGGTGAATAGATCTGAAAGAGCGCATGTTGAAACATGTAAGAGCGGTCCGCGATGCGATCAGCACACAAGCGAACAACCAACAATGGGAACAAGAAAAATCGAAAAATAAGTAACAAAACAAATGGCGCTCGCTATTTCTTATGCAATGATAGCAGCGGCAGACGCGATCTCAATCTGGCTTAGAACGCGCTAAAAATACAAAAAAATTGCCGTTTCCAATACAAATACGAAAAACAACGATAAAATCTTTCAATATTCTTGATTGTATGGAATTCTGCTGTTTAAATCGGCTTGAAAGGCGCCAGTAAACATAAAAGCACCGTTGTTCAAATGGTGAAACAACGAAAAACAGAGCTGATCGATCAGAATTAGCTTTCGTCACTCATCCACGCTGATCTATCGGGTCGGTGAAGAGGAAGACGCAACCAGAGAATAACGAACGAAGCTTAATTCAACAATACATCATACAGAACGCAGCCCTGCCACCAATCAAATCAATTCTAGAAATCGCATTGCTTTCACCGAATCAACACATCGCTGCAAAAACGCGAAACGAAAAAATCAGAAAACGGCGAGCGAGGTGCCCTGGAAAACTCACGCCGCGCGAGCGCGAGCGCGAGAGGAGAAGCGAGAGGCGAAAGCCGCGGAAAATCGGGGTTTTACTTCTCGCATTTGATGTTGTCTTGATCCGTTTCTTGAGCGTTATTTCCCTTTGTCCCTCGTAGATGGAGCTTTCGAAATCAATGCGGCATAAATTGTTGTTCGAAAGTCGACCGATCGTCAAACTATGACTTTTTCCCGCATTTTTTTTGAGGATTCATACGTATATTGCAGTTCTAGTCGTGATAAATGGGAATTTTGATTGTTTGCACCACAGAACGGTATTCGCCTGCTTATAGAATACCAGGAAAATACCGCGAATTTGCGTCCGGTGCAGAACTCTGCTGATTCCGCGCCGCTGTTGACAATGGTCCTGTCGCGATGCAGCGCGAAAAGCGCGCATTAGCAGGAGAACCTACGTGAATTTTGTGCAAAAACGCGTCTGCACGCGCTCCAACTCCTCTCCTTCCAGACATGCAGCGCCCGGGATCAACCAGTCTTCGTCGATAGCTCGGTTGCAGTCGCATGTCGAGATCAGCTGTTATTCAAAACTGAAAACCCGCCCGAGTCCGGTCGAGCGTCCCCACGAATTCCGAAGACAAGCCCGACAAGCTCCCGGTCTCCGGCGAAATCATTCAGAGCAAACGGCACAACTATGAGGTGAATTGCTTGTTTTTGCTCATTTCAAGCCTCGTTCAGATTATCAAGATGCTCGGGAAGGGTGGATTCGGCGCTGTTTACCAGATGAAACGACAGAAGGACGAGGATATGTTCGCGATGAAGATTGCAACCTAAGCGGTCGGTTTTGGCGTAATTTGGGGTCATTTCCACGCGCTTTAGCCTCTCTCCATGGACTGCAAAGTCCCCCTCGGCGCCTACATCATCCAGAGTCCGCATTTCTGCACCGTTTAGGACCGCGGGAAGATTGCCGATCGTTTCCGTTTCCTCATCATGAAGATCGTGAGTCGGAATTTCGCCATTTTTGCGAATTAAATCGTTGTTTAGGTCGGCCGGAATCTGTGGGATTTGCGCGTGGAACGCAACTCGCAGCGTTTCGCGATGAACACCGCGCTCAAAGCGGCCGAACAGTGCCTCATGTCGATCGCGGATCTCCATCGAATCGGATTCCTGCATCGTGACATCAAGGTAAATAACCGAGTTTAGCGGAATTTTGGTCCCAAAATTGATGTAAGTTCAGCCGGGTAACTTTGCCATTGGCCGCGCGGACAGCAAGGAGCTCCACGCCGTTTTCATGCTCGATTCCGGCCTCTGCAGAAAGTTCATCGGCGACAACGTCAACGAGGATCTTCGGATGGCGCGGACGTCGGCGCCGTTCCGTGGAACAACGCGCTACGCGCCGCTCTCCGCCAAGTGGAACAATCACGCAAGGAGGACATCGAGGCGTGGCTGTACATGATCGTCTAGTGGACCGCCGGAGCGCTGCCGTGGAGGAAGCGGTAGGGCGTGGACAAGGACGAAGTGTTGCGGATGATGAAGATTGAAACCTAAGCGATTGAGGACTGACTTGATTGAACGCCTCGTGTTTCAGTCGGTGACAGACGTCGTCGATGAAGAGAAGCGGCACCCAGTTCATGGTGAAAGGAGAATCAGAATGATCGAATCAACGGTGAAAGTGCGACGGTTCGGGACCGGTCGGTATACGCGGCGAAGCGGGAGATTAGACCAAGGTGTGAACCAACGTCTGATCACCTAAACCTCGACGTGGCGTGCATCCCTAATCTGCGATCCGAAGTGCAATCGCCAAACAAAGCACGGATCGCAGATTCGTCGCGTCGCGCCCCGACCGACCGCATAAAACCCGACCGATCCGGGCCGGCCCTCGTCAATCCACTGCAGTTTACGAGCGCTAACAAGTGTTGCCCTAACACACTTTGTCGCCATTGTCTCCCACGCTAATAAACCCTTTAACGCGAACCACTGTCGTCCCCGTCCTCCGAGCCTTTCCATCGAGACTCTACAGGGACTCTACAGTACTAAACTAAAGCATTTATGGGCTTGCAAGCAAGCAATGCCAGAGAGCGTCGCGCATCGCAATCGAAAATATGCAAAAAAGAAGCGATAAATGCTCGCACCGTCATAATCGGCGATGATCTCGTCGCACAACATCTCTTCTCCACCATGAACTGGGACCCTTTTCTCCTCATCCACGACGTCTGCCGGAGAACCGGCAGCTAATGGTGTGCTGTGAACTAATGAATAGAGCAGTTGAAGTCCGAATCTCAGTTTAAAATCTTTATCTGAACTTTAAGATTCGCGCCTTACTTTTCTTGGTATTCATCTAGTCTATTTTAGGCCTGCACCTGTGGAATTCAGGCTTTTTGTGAGATTCTGACGATTGCATTGAATCGTGTTCGTTTCAACATCGAATTGCCTTGAAGTCTAAACTTGAAGTTAAATTCAGATTTGTCACCAATATGCACCGACAAAGCTGTGTTCTGCGTGTAGCGATTTTGTCGCGTTATGCTCCTAAGATCGAAACCCCCGAAAAGTGCAAAAAAAAGAAGCTGTCGTGCACGCGTCTATTCTCATCCTCGTTTCATCAAAATTTCAATCCTCGATGATCTCCCGGCACAAGCGTATTCTCTTCCCACCATGAACTGGGTGTTGTTCATCTGTCATCGTCTATGCAGAGGGGCGGTTTTGGAAGTGAGAAAGTGGTCCAGAACTTGGCAGAATTTTGGCACGACAACACGGCAAAAAGCGGCGCGAATTGAATTTCGAGTACAACATCGTCAGTCAGCCAGTCAACTACAATATTAGGTATTTCAAGAAGTGGAACAAAGTCTCTGCTCTGCTTTGTTTCAAAGTCTCAATTTGGACTTTGATAGAAGTGCTTCTGTTACTAGTGATCCACGTCCTAATTCTGTCTAGGTTTCTTTGCGCAAATTTGAACGCGCCGTCCTGCCGATCGTCGCGCCTCTCGTAATGAACTGCAGAGTACTTTTAAATCCACTTCTACTTTTCCTTTTCACCGTTTGTCGTCATGCATTCCAAACAAGTAAAGCACGACATTTGTGAACTTAAAAAAACCCTTTTAAGGGAAAATGAATGAATTTAGCGTGAACGAACGCTGACAGATCACTGATTTTCGATCCAAGAAAGACTGTAGGATCAGGGAAAGCAGCAGTAACCATCGCAGTCGTGATCGATTAGGCGCGATTTCGCGGCTCCTGTGACAAAACCTCGGTCTCAGTCGAGAATTGGCGTCTGGGTGTCCACATTTACAGATTAAAGATTTGCAGAATGGCAGGATCGAGGACCGTCTCTGTCAGCGCGTTGGCAAAACGCAATTTTTTTGCTTTTCTCAGCCAACCGGCAACAATTTTGTGTTTCCATGGCCATTGAAGACCAATTCAAGGTCGAGAGGAACGCTCATGCCGTCAAAAATGGCCGAAACGGCCGAAAATAGCCAGAAAACCACACAATAGCCACAATTCGGCAAGATTCTCCGCTTCCGGCCACTTGTCAGTACCATAGAAATAAAGCCTCTGGACGTCCCCGTGCTGCACTTGGCGCGCGACGAAATCACGCGATTCCTCGCCTTTTTCTTCGACGGTGATTTTACAAAAAAAACGTGTAAGAAACTGTAAAAACTAAAAAGTAAAAAGAAAAAAAAACTGTAAATGAAGCTTCTGGCTTATTAATTTAACTTTAGAAATCGCACACGGAAAGGAGAGTGTGGAGGTCCATTTATTGGCTCTCCGCTCTACTCCACTTCCAGGCATAACGAGGCTACACGATCACGCAACGCAATGCGGAGGTTTGAATCGGGAATCCGCCACGCATTCTCCTCTGAATCGTGACGACATTCCGGACGCAAAGCGAGGAGTCGGGTTTTATCGCAATGTCTGGTAGCAATGCGTGCTCCTCGTTTCAATTCGTTCAATAGAGCGCGTTCCAGGAACAACTCACACAGTTCGTAGTGGTCTCTCAGTAGGTCAGAAGAGTACAATTGGTGGAATCTCGTTGAACTCACGAAAATCTTGAGCGTTACGGCGAGCTTCTCCTCTTCCGGCCAGTAGTAACTGCCAGACAACGTGAGCGTCTCGACGTTCCCTAACTCTATATTGGAGCATTGGAAAGCACTCCTAGAGTAAGGAATTCGTGATTCCTCCGGTGGCTCTAAGGTGGGTTTCCCTTTGATGTGTGTTGGATACCGGAGAGCGGAGAGTCTGACGACTTTATTGGATGCTCGCTCGGGGTCCGAAGGTCCCCGAGTGATGATAACACGCGTTTATATATCGGGTCATAGGGCGTGCGTCTGTTTGCACTACAACGTGGGCGGCGCGGAGGTCACACTAGTACCCCCGAATAATGTGCAAAACATAAGCGATGCTTGATCGCGTTCCTCTACCTTCATAAAGGTTGAATTCCGAAGGATCTCCCCGCACAAGCAAATTCCCCTACGATGGACTGGGTGCCACTGTTCTTCATCGACGACGTCTGTCATCAACTTCTATCGGACTCGCTTGCAGCAGTCAGCCAGCTCTCCGGCAGCTGGTCAGAGTTTGGCGCTGAACACGGCAAAACACGGCGCGATCTACATTTCACCTATGAGCTGGAAAACCACGAAGTCAACTACAGTTTTCGGAATGCAATAAACTGGATTTTCAGCGAGGTGATAGTCAAAGACAAACTCAACTTGGAGTACGATAGAATTGTTTCCGTTACGTGTAATTATGGACGTTCAAGCGACATTCGCGTCTCGTTGAACGAATTTCGACGCGACGTCCTTCCAGTCATCGCCTCGCTCGTTGGAAATTGCTCGTGGAATTACTGCAAACCGGGTCGCAGCGCAATGAATTTAATCGTTTTCGACGCGTTCAAGAACTGCCCCGGATTCAACGTAATTGAGTTCCCAGAACAGTGCCAGGAGATGCGCGAATTCGTTGCGCGGCAAGTGGAGCTCGCGAACGTCAAGAGCCTCTGTCTCCGCAACTGCAAGCCAATCACGTGGACCGAAATTGGGAAATTTGCTGAAACGCTCGAAACCTTTGTGAGATCTGCGAGATTCCACAAACTGGACGCTCCAGGGCCTCTGCCAAACGATTTCCAGCTGTTTGAGGTGTTCCTGGAGCGCGCTCTGGCGGGTGAACTGAAGCGAGGAGCACGTCTTTCTCTCCAACCCACGTCTTTCGATCTGAGTCGACTCGGCGCGCTGCACCCGGAATACCGTGATGATTCAATGAATATTCGGACGAGCCGAAAGAGTATCGAATGGCGGATTCCAAACTCGATTCGCAGAATTAGGTATGAACCGCTAACCTCTACCAAACAACTCTACGTTTATTGAGCGAGTTTATGGCCGTGCTGTTTCATGTAAACGTTTGTGAAGAAACGAATAAAGCTGTTGAAATCGGAAACACCGCATTTCGTCGCTGAATCCAAGCACGTGTTGCTCGTCCCGCTAAAGGCTCACAGGCGCATCAAGCGCAATGGTGCGAGCAAACGACCCGACCGCATTAAAAGGACACGGACATCGATTTCTTTTGTTCTTTGATTTCGCTCGTTTACCCCCACGCTGAACCGCTAACCTTTACCAAACAACTGTACGTTAGTCGTCTAGAGCTTGTTTTTAGTAGTTTCCGCAGCAAATGTTGAACAAACATGTTCTTCAACATACTTGGAAGTAAGTTTAGGCTTTGTGATCGCGCGCTGATTGCGCCTATGTCATAGGGCCGTGCTTCATCTAAGAATCTTTCATCACATAATAGTAATGAATTGGAGATTCCTCCGGTGGCTCTCAGATGTGTTTCCCTTTGATGTGTGTTGGATACCCGAGAGCGGAGCGTCCGCCACTTTATTGGATGCTCGCTCGGGGTTCAAAGGTCCCGAGTGATGATAACACGCACTTATATATTCAGGTACATAATCTTGAAATTCGAATCTCAGTTTAGAGTCTTAAAGGGACATGGACATTGGTTTTTTGTCTTTGATTTCGTCTACCCCCCGTTGTTGGTCATGCTCAATCCGAAGATGAAGTCATAATTTCTGTATATGTGCTCATTCGCGAGCTCTGGAGTAAACATTTATCGGAACATCTTGTCACGACCACCCTGAAGCCAACGATGTATGTAACAGTGTCATCTGACCGCTATTTACTGCGCTTATTAGTTGTTTTCTGGCTATTTCCGGGCATTTTACGTGATTCTGACGGCATGAGAGTTGTTCGCAACCTTGAATTATTCTCGCGAAGTGACGGTCGCGGATCTCAATTTGGAATTCGATCGAGTCACATCTTTTGCATGTGGCTCTGTTTCTTCAAGCAATTACCGCGTTTCTTGCCGAGTTAACCGCGTTTCTTTGCGCGAATTTGAACGCGACTTCCTGCCGACCATCGCGCCTCTCTTAACAAACTGCCGCTGGGGGGGGCTCTCTTTGGCTGGTACTGGCAAGTGGCGGGAGGCAGAGAAGTTAACCGAAACGCTCCAGATCTTCGTGAGTTCAGCGAGATTCCACGAATTGTACTCTTCTAATCTCCTGAGAGACGACTACGAACTGTTTGAGTTGTTCCTGGAACGCGCTCTGGCAAAGGAATTGAAGCGAGGAGCTTTAATCGATACCGCAGCCGGAAATTTTGACAAAAACCGACTCCTCGCCCTCTATCCCGACTGTCGTCACAATTCAGAGAAGGACGAGTGGCGGATTCCCAATTCAAATCTCCGAATTGCGTTGCGTCATCGTGCCACCGGCATTTTAAATGACCATGACCAGATAATCATGAAAGTGGAGTAGAGTGTGCGCCTTTGAACATTTGACCTGAACTTTCGATAACCAATAAAGAGCTCTTTGCAGCTGTGTGAACAATCCGTTTCCCTCCACAATCTTCAGCACAACTCCTCGCTTGCGGCAGTCAGCCGGCTCTCCGGAAATGGTTGTGCTTTGAACTAATGAATAGAGCTGTTCACCTATGCAGAGAGTGAGAAGTGTCCTGGAAGTGAGAAAGCTGTCCAGAATTTGGCACGACAACACGGCGATAGCGGCGCGAATTGAATTTCGAGTGCGACATCGTCAGTCAGCAAGTCGGCTACAATATTGGGTATTCAAGAAGTGGAACAAAGTCTCTGCTCTGTTAATAGAAGAGTTCGACTTGGATTTTGATTCTTCTGTTACTTGTGATCCACGTCCTACTTGCAATTCTGTCTAGGTTTCTTTGCGCAAATTTGAACGCGACGTCCTGCAGATAGTCGCGCCGTTCGTAGCAAACTGCTCGTGATTTGGAAGTTCCAAACGGCTGCTGACGACGCTCACGGCTCCTGTGGCAAAACCTCGGTCTCAGTCGGAATTGGCGTCTGGGTTTACACATTTACAGATTAAAGATTTGCAGAATGGCAGGATAGAGGACCGTCTTCTGCCGGTCCTGTCTACACTTTATTGATTCGCTCCTAGCGCTGAAAAGAACTCCTAGCACCCCCTAATAATGTGCAAAAAATAAGCGATGCTTGATCGCGTTGCTTCATCTTCATAAACAATCAAATCCCGAAGATCTCCCTAAGCAACCGGATTCTCCTCCCACCAACCATGGACTGGGTGCCGCTTCTCTTCATCGACGCCGTCTGTCACCAACTGAACAAACCAGAGTTCAATCAAGTCAGTCAGCTCTCCGGTAGCTGGCGTATTTCGGCGCTGAACACGACAAGAAGCGGCGAGAATTTGACTTTCGATGCGAATTGCACGGAAATCAGGAAGTGAGCTACAACCTTTGGGAAACTGAACGGGCGTATCTTCGCAAAGTGACGGTCGCGGATCTCAATTTGGAATTCGATCGAATTACGTATTTTGCATTTGATCTTTCATATTCTGATCACCGCGTTTTTTTGCGCGAATTTGAAAGCGTCGTCCTGCCGACCATCGCGCCTTTCGTAATGAACCGCTGCTGGCCGCACCTTTCCCCGGAGCGCAAGGACCAAAATCGATTCTTCTTCAACGCGTTCAAGAATTGCCCCGCATTCAACGAAATCATCGTCGAAGAACAAGGCCAAGAATCGCGCGATTTCATCGCGCGTCAAGTGCGGTTCGGGAACATCAAGACGCTCACGTTGTCTGGCACTGGCAAATGGCCCGAAGCGGAGAACCTCGCCGAAACGCTCAAGATCTTCGTGAGTTCAGCGAGATTCCACCAATTGAACTCTCCTGGACTCCTGATACTCCACTACAAACTGTTTGAGTTGTTCCTGGAACGCGCTCTGGCGAAAGAACTGAAACCAGGAGCTTCAATTGTTACCCAAACTAGAAATTTTAACAAAAGCCGACTCCTCGCCCTCCATCCGGAATGTCGTGACTATTCAGGAAAAGCCGAATGGCGGATTCCCGATTCAAATCTCCGAATTGCGTTGCGTCATCGTGTCACCGACATGATATATGGCTATGGCCGAGACCAGATAACCATGGAAGTGGAGTAGAGTGTGCGCCTTTGAACATTTGACTTGAACTTTGGAGAATCAATAAAGAATCAACGCAGAAAAGCGCAGAGAATCAACCTTTAAGCTTTAAGCCCTTTAATGAGTGCGCATTAACGAAATCTTTGTCCAAGAACACGCGCTCGTATTCACTCGTATTGACTCGTGTTAGGGCTCGTAATCACTGCAGTGGATTGACCTCCAAAAGTCAAATGACCCAAAACTCCGCTCGCCAAAATTTACTAGGCAAACGGGGGGGGGGGCTAGGGGGGGGGGGCAGCGCCTAGGCCTAAACTTAAGGCAGTTAGCTTAAGAGTTGTGACACGTCTGATGTTTCATGCATGATTATTGGTTGCTTGTCTGGCTATAGGGCGTTAAAAACAGCCTACAACTGTCAACAATCGTCACAGCCGCGCAGTACAAACACTTTATTGATTCAGTGGGAATTGTGAAGTTTCTGTATGCTGAGTTGCGCTCGTAGCATTGGAAAGCACTCCTAGCACCCCCGATTAATGTGCAAAAAATAAGCTATGCTTGATCGCGTTCCTATATCTTGTGACGGTTCGGGACCATACGGCATAAGCGGCTAAGCGAGAGGTCAGGCGTCCGATCACCGAACATTCGACATGGCGCGCATCCCTAATCTGCGATCCGAAGTGCGATCGCCAAACAAAGCACGAATCGCAGATTAGTGTGAAGCGTCGCGCCCCGACCTACCGCATATAAGCCGACCACACGACCTGTTCCGGGCCGGCCCTCGTTAATCCACTGCAGTGATTACGAGCCCTATTACGTATTTCGCATTCCTAACATCTTCCCACCTACCCGCACGCTAAAAAAATCCATTACCGCAACTCACCGTCGCCCCCACTTACCGAGACTCTACAGGGAACACCTGTATCACTTACTATCTGCATAAACGATCAAAGATTTCACCTTTCAACCGGATTCTCCTCCCACCAAGCATGAACTGGGTGCCGCTTCTCTTTATCGACGACGTCTGCCACCGCCTGAACAAACCAAACTTCAATCAAGTCACTCAGCTCTCCGGTAGCTGGCCGTCTTATGGCTCAGAACACAGCCACAACCGGCGAGAATTTAGATTTCGATGCGAATTGAACGGAAACCAGGAAGTGAGCTACAACCTTCAGAAAATCCACTCTCACAATGTTACCGTCGCGGATCTGAATTTGGAATTCGATCGAATTACGTCTTTTGCATGTGGCTCTGCTTCTTCTAACAATCCCCGCGTTTCTCGCCGCGTTAACCGCGTTTCTTTGCGCGAATTTGAACGCGACATCCTGCCGACCATCGTGCCTGTCGTAACAAACTGCCGCTGGCAGTACCTTACCCCGCAGCGCAGGGACCAACATCGAATCTTCTGCAACGCGTTCAAGAATTGCTCCGGATTCAACGATATCACCGTCCAAGAACAAGGCGAGAAATCAAGTGATTTCCTCGCGCGTCAGGTGGAGCTGGGGAACGTCCAGAAGCTTTCTTTGTCTGGTACTGGCAAGTGGCGGGAGGCAGAGAAGTTAACCGAAACGCTCAAGATCTTCGTGAGTTCAGCGAGATTCCACGAATTGTACTCTTCTAATCTCCTGAGAGACGACTACGAACTGTTTGAGTTGTTCCTGGGACGCGCTCTGGCGAAAGAACTGAAGCGAGGAGCTTTAATTGATACCGCAGCCGGAAACTTCGACAAAAACCGACTCCTCGCCCTCCATCCTGACTGTCGTCACGATTCAGAGAAGGATGCGTGGCGGATTTCCGATTCAAATCTCCGGATTGCGTTGCGTCATCGTGCAACCGGCATTTTAAATGACCTTGGCCAGATAATCATGAAAGTGGAGTATAATGTGCGCATCGTGAACATTTGACCTGAACTTTGGAGAACCAAGAATCTTCCACAATCTTGAGCACAACTCCGAATGTCCAATGACTAAATGTCCAAAATGTCAGGCTATCTGTTCCACTTCAGGTAAAACAACAACAACAACAATGCAAATCAAACTTGGTAAATCCCGAACGGGCTTATTTCTATTAGATGTGTGATAATTTTTGTAAAATTCGAGTCTGTTTCTGTTCGCTTTGTTCACACATCAGGCATCGTTAGCTCTATTCATGCTTATAGACTGGAAACTGATCGCGCAGAACGACGCCGGAAACGCTCTGAGGAGCGCCGTGCGCGATTTGAACGCGACGTCCAGCCGATAGTCGCGTCGCGTCGCTCGTAGCAAACTACTCGTGGATTTGGAACGCGCTTGTTTGCCCGAGGTTCCCAACACAACAGAATTCACAGTCCAAAACCATTACGGCAATCGTCGTGGCAATTGTGCACCTTCCTTTTCGGTTACGGAAATTATTCGGTTTTCGAAAACCTAACCGAAAACCTGGCTAAAACCGGCGCGTGGTGGCTGTACACGGTTGATAGCGGCGCCATCGCTATCGGTATTTTCACTTTTGGCACCAAATGCAAGTTTTTGCAAGATTTAGTGCTACAAGCGAACGGTGATCGTGATAAGAGCGCACATTTCGGTTTCGGTTAACCGAAAAACCAAACCGAAAACCATTACGGCAATCGTCCTTCCTTTTTTTGTTACCTTTTGAAGTTAATTGAAGTCTTTTAGTACTTTTAGAGTACTTTTAAATCCACTTAAATTTTCTTTTTCACCGTTTGTCCTCATGCATTCCAAACAATTAAAACATCCCTTTAAAACTTTATGACTTTTCTGAAATTAGAAAATTCCTTTTAAGGAAAAGTGAAAACTGTAAATGAAGTTTATTTATTTAACTTTAGAAATCGCACATGGAAACGAACAGAGATCTCTTTTTTGGCTCTCCGCAGCTCACAAGTGTCGCCATCTACTCCACTCTCACGTATAACCTGCCGTCAAGATGACGCAACGTAATTGAATCGGAAATCTTCTTTGAATCGTGACGAAATTCCGGATGGAGGGCGAGGAGTCGATTTTTGTCTAAATTTGTACCTGGGGCACTAATGTAAGCTCCTCGTTTCAATTCTTTCGCCAGAGCGCGGTCCAGGAACAACTCAAACAGTTCGTAGTCGTCTCTCAGAGGGTCAAGAGAGTACAATGAGTGGAATCTCGTTGAACTCATGAAGATCTTGAGCGTTTCGACGAGCTTCTCCGGTTCAGGCCATTTGCCTAACAAGTTGAGCGTCTGGACGTTACCGAGCTCCACTTGACGCGAGAGGAAATCACGCGATTCCTGGCCTTGTTCTTGGACGCTAATGCTGTTGAATCCGGGGAAATTCTTGAACGCGTTGAAGAAGATTCGATTTTGGTCACTGTGCGTCGGGGGAAGGTGCGGCCAGGAGCAGTTCGTTACGAGTGGCACGATGGTCGGCAGGATGTCGCGTTCAAATTCGCGCAAAGAAACCGCGCAAAGATCAGAATATGTAATTATTCTGTAGAAAACTGTAATTCGATCAAACTCTAAATTGAGATCCGTGACCGTCACTTCTCGATTCGGCCAATCGGTTTCCCAAATGCAGTATTTCACTTCTTGATTTCCGTTAAATGCGCATCGAAATTTCAATTCGCGTCGTTTCTTGCGGTGTTCCGAGCCAAAAGACGGCCAGCTACCGGAGAGCTGACTAAGTGGATTGAACTCTGGTTTTCGCAGTTGGTGACAGACGTCGTCGATGAAGAGAAGGGGGACCCAATTCATGGTGGGAGAAGAATCCAGTTGAATGATGAGATCAACAGAGAACTGAAGCATTTATGGGTTAACAAGCAATGCGTGAGATCATCGCTTTGAGATTGCTTGTTAACCCATAAATGGTGCTTTACATCACTTCAAAACGCATCGCTGCGCTTTGAAGTGATGTAAAGCACCAAATCCAGAGAGCTTCAATCCGATAAAGCGTTGTACCAATGACGGACGGTCCGGTGAATACCGATGAATCATTCGGAAACGCAGAAATCCAAGCGCGCTCTTGAAAATGATCAAAACGAAATTCAGTTCTCCTCTGCATTTCAAGCATTGCTGCACGCTGGCGTTCCTCTGGACCAACTATGCTCTGCGGAGTGCCCATAGTCTAGAATAAGAAGAAACGAGCGCTGTAGAATTAGTCAAAGAATATAGTCAATGACCCAAACTTCGTGTACGGTAAATGCCAATCGGAAGTGCTGCAAGGAGCCGAGAAATGCGATCGAACATGCGATCTTCATCGGAGGTTGACTGATACCAACTGCGGATTTGGATATTGGAGCATTGGAAAGCGCTCCTAGCACCCCCGATTAATGTGCAAAAAATAAGCGATGCTTGATCGCGTTCCTCTACCTTCATAAAGATAAAAGTTGAATTCCCGAAGATCTCCCCTTACAAGCAAGTTCCCCTACGATGGACTGGGTGCCTCTGCTCTTCATCGACGACGTCTGTCATCAACTCCTATTGGACTCGCTTGCAGCAGTCAGTCAGCTCTCCGTCAGCTGGTCACAATTTGCCGCTGAACACGGGAGAAAACGGCGCGATGTACATTTCACCTATGAGCTGGAGAACCACGAAGTCAACTACAGTATTCGGAATGCAACGATCTGGATTTCCGGCGAGGTGATAGTCAAAGAGAAACTCAACTTGGAGTACGATAGAATTGTTTCCGTTACGTGTAATTATAGACGTTCAAGCGACATTCGCGTCTCGTTGAACGAATTTCGAAGCGACGTCCTTCCAGTCATCGCCTCGCTCGTTGGAAATTGCTCGTGGAATTACTGCAAACCGGGTTGCAGCGCAATGAATTTAATCGTCTTCGACGCGTTCAAGAACTGCCCCGGATTCAACGCAATTGAGTTCCCAACGCAGTGCAACGAGATGCGCGAATTCGTCGCGCGGCAAGTGGAACTCGCGAACGTCCAGAGCCTCCGTCTCCGCAACTGCAAGCCAATCACGTGGCCCAAAATTGAGAAATTTGCCGAAACGCTCGAAACCTTTGTGAGATCTGCGAGATTCTACAAACCTTTACCAAACAACTGTACGTTAGTCGTCTAGAGCTTGTTTTTAGTAGTTTCCGCAGCAAATGTTGAACAAACATGTTCTTCAACATACTTGGAAGTAAGTTTAGGCTTTGTGATCGCGCGCTGATCTCGCCTATGTCATAGGGCCGTGCTTCATCTAATAATCTTTCATCACATAATAGTAAGGAATTAGAGATTCCTCCGGTGGCTCTAAGGTGGGTTTCCCTTTGATGTGTGTTGGATACCGGAGAGCGGAGAGTCTGACGACTTTATTGGATGCTCGCTCGGGGTCCGAGGTCCCGAGTGATGATAACACGCGCTTATATATCGGGTCACAGGGCGCGCGTCTGTTTGGATTACGACATGGGCGGCGCGGAGGTCACACTCCATCATATTACCGTGATTTTGCGTGTAATCGAGGAAATTGAAATAAATGTGACTCCAACGGTCGGTCATCGCCAAAACAAACGATCTAGGAGAGACTCGGTAAACTGACGCTCTACTCCACTCAGAATATCCAGTTTTCTACGTAGTTTTATTTATTTAACTCCAGAGCTCGCAAAGAGGAAGGCAAAGTGTGGAGGCCCATTTATTGGTTCTCCGCAGTTCACAAGCGTCACTCTCTACTCCACTTCGAGGTATAACGTGTCGGTATAATAACGCAACGCAATTTGGAGAATTGAACCGTCAGCATCTATTTCACTTCCATTTCTAAGCCTAACATTTCGTCACCTAGTCAGTAGAGTCAGATAGGGTGTCCGGAAAGTTCTGTCACGCATAACAAATCAATCTTTTTACGAATTACAACAGTCAACCTGCTGCAAAGGCAAAGAGTAGAGGTATATTTATTGGTTCTCCAAAGTTCAGAAGCGTCACTCTCTACTCCACTCTCACGCATAACATGCCGGAATCATGACGCAACGCAATCCGGTGATTTGAATCGGGAATCCGCCACGCATCCTTCTTTGACTCGTCACGACAATCCGGACGCAAAGCGAGGAGTCGCGTTTTGTCGAAATTTGTAGCTGCGGTAATAATGTAAGCTCCTCGCTTCAATTCTTTCGCTAGAGCGCGTTCCAGGAACAACTCACACAGTTCGGAGTCGTTCGGCAGGGGGTCAATAGAGTACAATGAGTGGAATCTCGCTGAACTCACAAAGATCTTGAGCGTTTCGGCGAGGTTCTCCGCTTCCGGCCACCTGCCAGGACCATACAGCGTTAGCTTCTGGACGTTCCCGAGCTCCACTTGACGCGCGAGAAAATCACGCGATTCCTCACCTTGTTCTGTGACGTTGATTTCGCGAAATCCGGGGCAATTCTTGAACGCTTTGAAGACCATTAGATTTTGGTCACTGCACCACGCGAATAAGTGCAGCGAGCAGTTTGTTACAAGAGGCGCGATGGTCGGCAGGATGTCGCGTTCAAGTTCGCGCAAAGAAACGCGCTGATGCATAGGACACCCAGAATCACACGCTAGAACTATAATTCGATCGAATTCCAAATTCCGATCCGTGACCGTCACTTCGCGAGGATGCGCCCGATTTCTTTCACAAAGGCTGTAGTTCACTTCCTGATTAGATACTCTGCATCGAAAGCTAAATTCGCGTCGCTTCTCGCGGTGTTCAGCACCAAAATCCGACCAGCTACCGGAGAGCTGACTGACTGGCCAGAACGCCTCGTGTTTCAGTTGATGGCAGACGTCGTCGATGAAGACAAAAGGCACCCAATTCATGGTTGGTGGGAGGAGAATCCGGTTGATTGGCGCGTTCGTTTGTTTATAGAACGAATGCAATGCGATCACGCATCGCTTGCGCGAGTGAGAAAACGCTGCAGGGCGGTTCTTGAAGCGAAGCGGTGCGCAGCGAAGCGGTTTCATCGATTCTCGACCATCCAGCCACAATTCTGTGTTTTTTGCGCTGTTGTAGACCAATTTCAGGTCGCGACGAACTCGCATGCGCTCAGAATCACGTGTACCGGTCGAAAATAGCCAGAAAACAACCGAGCGTAGTAGACAGCGGGCAGATGACAGGGCCTGAACCTGTGGAATTCAGGTTTTTTTAGATTCTGACGATTGCATTGCATCGTGTTCGATTCGTAGGACACGGAAATGATTCAATTCGCGTCGTTTCTCGCCGAAATTCGAATCTCAGTTTAGAGTCTTAAAGGGACATGGACATTGGTTTTTTTCTTTGATTTCGTTTGCCCCCATTGTTGGCCACGCTGAATCGTCATAATTTCCGTATCTGTCCTCATTTGCGAGCTGAAACCAGATTTGCGAGCTGAAAATAGCCAGAAAACAACCGAGCGTAGTAGACAGCGTGTAGATGACAGCTAGGACGACACGACATTAGCGCTAAAGTCTTTAGCTACAGTTGCGAAGTCAAAGTGAATCCTTTTTTTCCCATCGCACCTCTCGTAACAAACAATAGCAATGCTCTCTCACATTGTTTCTTTCCCCATAAATGCTTCATTTCACCGTTGATTGGATCATTCAACCGAATTCATCTCCCACCATGAACTGGGTGCCGCTTCTCTTCATCGACGACGTCTGTCATCAACTGAGCAAACCCAAGTTCAAGACCCAAACCAAGGGAAACCGATTATTCTCGCGAAGTGACGGTCGCTGATCTCAATTTGGAATTCGATCGAATTACGTCTTTTGAATGTGGCTCTGCTTCTTCTAACAATCCCCGCGTTTCTCGCCGCGTTAACCGCGTTTCTTTGCGCGAATTTGAACGCGACATCCTCCCGACAATCGCTTCTCTCGTTACAAACTGCCGCTGGCAGTACCTTACCCCGCAGCGCAGGGACCACAATCGAATCTTCTGCAACGCGTTCAAGAATTGTCCCGGATTCAACAGCATTAGTGTCCAAGAACAAGGCCAGGAATCAAGTGATTTCCTCGCGCGTCAAGTGCAGCTGGGGAACGTCCAGAGGCTCTCTTTGTCTGGTAGTGGTGGCAAGTGGCGGGAAGCGGAGAACCTCGGCGAAACGCTCACGAATTGTACTCTCACGTGAGTTCACGTGAGAGTACAAGGCTCACGTGAGTTCAGCCAGATTCCACGAATTGTACTCTTCTAATCTCCTAAGAGACGACTACGAACTGTTTGAGTTGTTCCTGGAACGCGCTCTGGCGAAAGCAATGAAACTAGGAGCTTACATTGATACCGCAGCCGGAAATTTCGAAAAAAAGATATGTATTTGATATTTGAAGATATAGTTAACCGAAAAACCAAACCGAAAACGGCACTCCTTCCTTTTTTGGTTGTACCTTTTGAAGTTAATTGAAGTCTTGTTCTTTTAGTACTTTTAGAGTACTTTTAAATCCACTTCCACTTTCCTTTTCAGCGTTTGTCGTCATGCATTCCAAACAATTAAAACAATTTTTCACACGACCTTTCTGAAATTAAAAAATTCCTTTTAAGGAAAAGTGAAAACTATAAATTAAGTATTTATTTAACTTATTTATTTATTTATTTAGCGCGTCAAGTGGAGCTCGGGAACGTCCAGAGGCTCACGCTGTATGGTACTGGCAGCTGGCCGGAAGCGGAGAACCTCGCGGAAACGCTCAAGATCTTTGTGAATTCAACGTCTTCTGCCGGAGTGAAAAATCGCGGAAACAAGGAATTCTATCAAAACCAGTCGCCGGTTTTCCTTAAGGCGGCCGGTCCAGACCCAGACAGTCCAAGAACCAGAGAGCCAAAGCTAAAAGTCCCAAAATCAAAAGACCCTAAAAATTAGTCCAAAACCCTCCAAAAGTCAAAATTCCGCTCGCCAAAATTTACTAAGCAAACCCTGCGGCAGCGTATAGGCCTAAACCTAAGGCAGTTACGGTATGGTTAGCTCAAGAGTCGTGACACGTTTGATGTTTCATGCATGATCGCTGGTTGCTTGTCTGACTTGTAGCTCTTGAGTACCGTCAAGCTGATGAATTTTTTAAATCAAAAATTAATTAAAAGTAAATACCGCGTTTCTTTGCGCGAATTTGAACGCGACATCCTGCCGACCATCGCGCCTCTCGTCACAAACTGCTCCTGGCCGCACCTTTCCCCGTGGCGCAGCGCCCAAAATCGAATCCTCTTCAACGCTTCAACTGCTCGTGAAATTATTTCCAAACGGCTGCTCACGGCGCAGAGAATCAAATGTGCTTTAAGTCCTTCCAGAACTGCGAAATTCAGCGAAATCTTTGTCGAATTCATCACGAATTTAGTTGCGTTATGCGCTTGTTTGCCCGAGGTTCCCAGGGCAGAACACAACAGAATTCACAGTCCAAACCCATTACGGCAATCGCAATTGTTCACCTTCCTTTTTTGTTGCGAACCCCACAATTTAACCTGTTCGTTAATTTAATTTAATTAACTTAACTTATTAGTTAATTTAACCTGTTCGGTTACGGAACTTATTCGGTTTTCGAAAGCCTAACCGAAAACCTGGCTAAAACCGGCGCGTGGTGGCTGTACACGGTTGATAGCGGCGCCATCGCTATCGGTATTTTCACTTTTGGTACCAAATGCAAGTTTTTGCAATTCTGTCCAGGGCTCTTTGCGCAAGTCGTGATCGATTAGGCGCGATTTCGCGGCTCCGGTGACACAACCTCAGTCTCAGTCGAGAATTGGCGTCTAGACCCTAGAAGTTAGACCCAAAAACCCAATGCACCAAAAGTTATTTAATTTTAGAACTGGCAAACGAAAAGGAAAGTGTCCATTTATTGGCTCTCCGCTGCTCAGAAGCGTCACTCTCTACTCCGATTCCACTTCTAACACGTTGGCAAAATGACGCAAAGCAATCCGGAGATTCGAAGCGGGAATCCGCCACGCGTCCTTTCTTGAATCGTGACGACAATCAGGATGGAGGGCGAGGAGTCGGTTTTTATCACAATTCGTGGTATCAATGCGTGCTCCTCGCTTCAATTCGCCCGCCAGAGCGCGTTCGAAAAACAACTCAAATAGTTCGGAGTCGTCTATCAGGAAGTCAGGAGAGATCAATGCGTGAAATCTCGCTGAACTCACGAAGATCTTGAGCGTTTCGCCGAGGTTCTCCTCTTTCGGCCACCTGCCAGTACCAGACAAAGAGAGCCTCTGGACGTTCCCGATCTCTACTTGCCGTATGACGAATTCACGCGATTCCTGGCCTTGTTCTTGGACGCTAATGCTGTTGAATCCGGGGCAATTCTTGAACGCGTTGAAGAAGAATCGATTTTGGTCCCTGCGCTGCGGGGTAAGGAACGGCCAGCGGCAGTTTGTAACGAGAGGCGCAATGGTCGGCAGGATGTCGCGTTCAAATTCGCGCAAAGAAACGCGATTAACGCGCGTATCGTTAGGAACCGCAGAGCTACATGCAAAATACGTAATTCGATCAAATTCTAAACTGAGATCCTCGACCGTCACTTCTCGATACAGCCAATCGGTTTCCCAAATGCAGTATCTCATTTCTTGATTTCCGTTCAATTCGCATCGAAAGGCAAATTCTCGCCGCTTCTTGTGGTGTTTTGAGCCAACATTCGACCAGCTACCGGAGAGCTGACATACTTGATTGAACGTCCTGTGTCTCAGTCGGTGACAGACGTCGTCGATGAAGAGAAGCGGCACCCAGTTCATGGTTGTTGGAAGGAGAATCCGGTTGAATGGTGAGATCAACGGTTAATGGGCATTATGAATGAAGCATTATTAAATGAAGCAGTAAGCAATGCGAGAAAGCATCGCTATTGTTGTAGGATTGGTCCCGCCACGACATCCCTGTGGCCAGAGGCTGCACGCACTGCCACGCGTCAACGAGACGTCCACGTGGAGGTGTATTTATTATTGTGCGCCCAAGCGCGAGTTCAGTAGTTGTTCATTGCCTAGTCTCGTGTGGTGCGATCGACCGGAGGTCGGATAAAGTGATTGTTGTTGTCTTATGTGTGTACTCAAAAGCCGAGCGTTTGGAAAAATTCATCAGCATTCTGCATTTCATTTCACTGTCCGCAATTGCACCCCAATTACGTGGCCCGAAAATGAGAAATTTGCCGAAACGCTCGAAACCGTTGTGAGATCTGCGAGATTCCTATGCGATGCGAGATGCGAGAATTGTAAGAATGCCCCCTTGTAGACTTTGTGTTTGACACATTGACACGTCAATCAGAGTATTTTTAAATCTTTTGACTTTTTGATAATCAGTTTGACACGAGAGATCAATGCGTGGAATCTCGCTGAACTCACAAAGATCTTGAGCGTTTCGGTGAGCTTCTCCTCTTCCGGCCAGTTTTTAGTACCATACAAGGAGCGTCTGGACGTTTTCTCCCACGCTAATAAACCCTTTAACGCGACCCACTGTCGTCCCCGTCCTCCGAGCCTTTCCATCGAGACTCTACCGTATCGCTTAATAAAGTAAGCATTTATGGGCTTGCAAGCAATGCCAGAGAGCGTCGCGCATCGCAATCGAAAATCATAAATGGCGATGATCCCGTCGCACAACATCTCTTCTCCACCATGAACTGGGACCTTTTTCTCTTCATCCACGACGTCCCCCATCAACTGCAATTGCTCTCGCTGACGAAACTGATCCGACTATCCGGTTGCTGGTCAGAATTTGGCGGGGAACACAACAAAAAGCGGCGCGAACTACATTTCACGCACACGATGGTCGGTCAGGTAGAATTCAGCTACAAAATTCGCGATGAAAACACCTGTAAAACTTATTCCCTCCGTCTGCTGGTCGCCGATCTCAACTTGGAATACCATAGAATCGCTTCTGTTACCTGTGAACCTGCACGTCGTACGTCTGATTATGATCACTGTACGAGACTGGGGTCTCGCCGGAACGGACCCGGACGGCAGCCCCGTACCGCGGACTTCTACATTGGTGCCCGGAGATCGGTACGGCATTCACCCACGCCGGAAGAAGAGACAGCGAGGAGGATCTAGAGAGTCAATACAGACCGATCCAAGTCGTCAGACCATGTCAACATCGGAGGAACGACCCAAGCGTCAGGCCGCAATTAAGGCAGCAAAGAAATTGCGGAAGTGGAGCTCTTCCGAACAGCTCTTCGGAAGAGGACGACATCTACGCTGGTAACGAGGAATCCGAGAAGGAAATCACGCCAAAGCGGGAGAAGAAATGGAGAAACACGCGAAGCGTAATCCTAACTCCCAGCGCTCCGAAGGAAGCGCAACGAGACGACCAGAAGCCAGTAATGGACAAAGTCGATGAGATCAGCAGCGAGCTGCGCAGCATGGACGTCACCGATTCGCGAATTGCCGAGGCCTGCAATCACTTTAAGCAAGTGTTGGGATCGCTGAAACGATCACCGACCCCCACCGCGGAACACTCGTTCGAAATCTGTGCAACGCAAGCATCTGCGTTTCAACAGCAGAGTGCATACCCGGTCAAGCAGCCGCCAAGGCTGATGTCGACGCAACAACCTGTGGGACATCAGCAAGGAATCTCGTTCCAGCCGGCGGTGAATCAACAATTCCACCCAGGAGTCAAGCTGATGATTTTTTAAATTAAAAATTAATTAAAAGTACATAGTGATTGTTTAGTGACTACTTTTGGGTCATTAGTCCTGACACCATGAAATCCATCCGGCAACTAGCGCCTTATGGGCGTTAAAAACAGCCTACAACTGTCAACAATTGTCATAGCCGCGCAGTATAATGTGCAAAAAATAAGCGATGCTTGATCGCGTTCCCATATCTTGTGACGGTTCGGAACCGTACGGCCAATGCGGCTAAGCGTGAGGTCAGGCTGAGGTGCGAACCGACGTCCGATCACCTAACCCTCGACGTGGCACGCACCTCTAAGCTGCGATCCCAAGTGCGATCACCAAACAAAGCACGAATCGCAGATTAGTGTGAAGCGACGCGCCCCGACCGACCGCGTATATGCTTGATCGCGTTGCTTCATCTTCATAAACGATCAAATCCCGAAGATCTCCCTAAGTAACCGGATTCTCCTCCCGCCATGAATTGGGTGCCGTTTCTCTTCTTCGACGACGTCTGTCACCGACTGACTAAACCAGCGTTCAATCAGGTAAGTCAGCTCTCCGGTTGCTGGCCGTCTTTTGAACACAGCGAGAAGCGCCGAGAATTGCAATTTCGATGTGAATTGAACGGAAATCAGGTGAGATACAGCCTTTGGGAACCCAATTGGTATCCTCGCGAAGTGACGGTCGAGGATCTCAATTTGGAATTCGATCGAATTACAGACCTTGCATTTGAATCTGTTTCTTCTAACAATCCCGGCGTTTATCGCCGCGTTAACCGCGCTTCTTTGCGCGAATTTGAACGCGTCGTCCTGCCGACCATCGCGCCTCTCGTTACAAACTGCTCCTGGCCGTACCTTTCCCCGAAGCGCAGGGACCAAAATCGATTCTTCTTCAACGCGTTCAAGAATTGCGACGGATTAAACGAAATCACTTTCGAAGAACAAGGCCAGGAATCGCGTGATTTCATCGCGCGTCAAGTGAAACTCGGGAACGTCCAGACGCTCAAGTTGTCTGGTACTGGCAAGTGGCCGGAAGCGGAGAACCTCGCCGAAACGCTAAAGAAATTCGTCACTTCAGCGAGATTCCACCAATTGAACTCTCCTGGCCTCCTGATACACCACTACAAACTGTTTGAGTTGTTCCTGGAACGCGCTCTGGCGAACGAACTGAAACCAGGAGCTTACATTGTTACCCAAACTAGAAATTTTAACAAAAGCCGACTCCTCGCCCTCCATCCGGAATGTCGTGACTATTCAGGAAAATCCGAGTGGCGGATTCCCAATTCAAATCTCCGAATTGCGTTGCGTCATCGTGTCACCGACATGATATATGGCTATGGCCGAGACCAGATAACCATGGAAGTGGAGTAGAGTGTGCGCCTTTGAACATTTGACTTTGGAGAACCAATAAAGAGCTCGTTGCAGCTGTGTCAACCCTTCTACCGTTGCAGCTGCTTGAGCAATCCGTATCCTTCCACAATACACAGCAGTGTGAACAATCCGTTTGAACAATCTTGAGCACAACAAAGAGCAAATTAGACTCGCTTGCGGCAGTCCGGCAGCTGGTAAATGGTTGTGCTGTGAACTAATGAATAGAGCTGTTCACCTATGCACAGAGGCGGTCTTTGAAGTGAGAAAGCTGTCCAGAATTTGGCGATGTCACTGTCCCTTTAAGCCCTTCAATGAGTGCGCATTCAACGAAATCTTTGTCAACGAACACGCGCTCGTAATCACTGCAGTGGATTAACGTGGGCCGGCCCGGAACAGGACGTGTGGTCGGGTTATATGCGGTCGGTCGGGGCGCGTCGCTTCACACTAATCTGCGATTCGTGCTTTGTTTGGCGATCGCACTTCGGATTGCAGATTAGGGATGCGCTCCACGTCGAGGTTTAGGTAATCAGACGTTGGTTCACACCTTGGTCTAATCTCCCGCCTCGCCGCGTATACCGACCGGTCCCGAACCGTCGCACTTTCACCGTTCATTCGATCATTCTGATTCTCCTCCCTCCCACCATGAACTGGGTGCCGCTTCTCTTCATCGACGACGTCTGTCACCGACTGCCATCCAGCGCGTTGAAACCAGTGCGCGAGTTCTCCGGTAGCTGGTCGAAATTTGGCTCAAAACACGGCGCGAAACGACAAGAATTTAGCTTTCGATGCAGAGTATCTATTCAGGAAGTGAACTATGGCTTTTGGGAACCCGATCGAACGAATCTTCTCAAAGTGACGGTCGCAGATCTCAATTTGGAATTCGATCGAATTACGTCTGTTGTATTTGACTCTTTGCTTCCTATGCATCAGCGCGTTTCTTTGCGCGAATTTGAACGCGACATCCTGCCGACCATCGCGCCTCTCGTAACAAATTGCCGCTGGCAGTCCATGTACAAATTGTACCGTGAGAGCAAGGACCAAAATCGAATCCTCTTCAACGCGTTTAAGAATTGCCCCGGTTTCCGCGATATCACCGTCAAAGAACAAGGCCAGGAAGCTCGTGATTTCGTTGCGCGTCAAGTGAAACTCGGGAACGTCCAGACGCTCACGTTGCTAGGCACTGACAGGTGGCCCGAAGCAGAGAACCTCGGCGAAACGCTCAAGATCTTCGTGAGTTCAGCGAGATTCCACGCATTGATCTCTCGCGACCCCCTCAGAGATCACTACGAGGTGTTCGAGTTTTTCCTGGAACGCGCTCTGGCGAAAGAATTGAAGCCAGGAGCTTACATTATAACCGCAGCTACAAATTTTGACAAAACGCGACTCCTCGCTTTGCGTCCGGACTGTCGTCACAATTCAGTGAAGGATGCGTGGCAGATTCGCGATTCAGATCTCCGAATTGCGTTGCGTCATCGGGTCGCCGGCATCTTAAAGATAATCATGAAAGTGGAGTAGAGTGTGCTCCAATAAAGAGCTCTTCGCAGCTGTGTGAATAATCCGTGCTAGGCTAGGCTTGCTGCAGTCAGCCGGCTCTCCGGCAGCTGGTAAATGGTTGTGCTGTGAACTAATGAATAGAGCAGTTGAAGTACGAATCTCAGTTTAAAATCTTTATCTGAACTTTAAGATTTGAGCCTTAAATCGAACAGTAAGAACAGTACTTTCCTTGATATTAATATGGTCTATTTTAGGCCTGAACCTGTGGAATTCAGGCTTTTTGTGTCTGATGATTGCATTGCATCGTGTTCGATTCAACATCGAATTGCCTTGAAGTCTTGAAGTCTAAACTTGAAGTTAAACTCCGATTTGAAGCCTCACCAACTGACAATTTGCACCGGCGAAGCTGTGTTCTGCGTGCAGCGATTTTGACGCGTTATGCTCCTAAGATCGAAAGCCGCCATGGACTGGGTGCATCTGTTCTTCATCGACAAGGACGACGACGACTCGTAGCAAATTGTTCGTGATTGGGAAGTTCCAAACGGCTGCTCACGACACAAAGAATCAGTTGTGCTTTAAGCCCTTCAATGAGTACGCATTCAGCGAAATCGTTGTCCAAAAACGAAAAGCGTAAATTCGTCGCGCACGTGGAATTTACAAACATCTAGGACCTCTGTCTTACAAGGACATTTGATGCGTCCAATCGTCTGGCGCACAACCGGCGCCGCCTTGCAAACTAGAAGAAACTCTAGTTGTGCGCATCAAAGTGAATCTAATTTTTTCTTCTGAAAGTGAAGGCTCGAGCCTGCAAGAACCACACCATTGCGAGGAACGAGAATGGTTGCATCACTAGCTCAGGCAATTCACACTACGAAGCCTGGCAAGTCAGGAAACTAGGCTGAACGGATAAGACAGCCGGCCTAACAATAAGTTGAGCTTGGCGCGAAGCTTGAATGTCCTACGAAGCCTCGCATACCCGGGAAACTAGGCAGTTTAGGTGTCAATCTGCGCAGCACCTTGGTAGCTCTGGTAATTTTCTGCGCGCGTGAATTTTGACATTTCGGTCAAATGACTGATCACCTCTTAACTTCATAGCGCCAGGCCAAAAACGCTCTACGTTCCTACGTTCTCTACGTTCCCTAGCCACGCAAATCGAGCTGCTTATCCGGTCAGTGCGCGGTTTTCTCGTCCCAAAACGCGGCGTTTCTGGTCGCAATTGGCGCAACTCTGCGACAAAGTCGTTCTCGTCGTTTAATTTCACTTTTTACAATTTACAAAAAACGACCATAAGGAAGTGTTCGGCGGAGTACGATAGAATTGTTGCGCTCCTAGCATTGGAAAGCACACCCCCAAATAATAAGCGATGCTTGATCGCGTTGCTTTATCTTCATAAACGATCAAATCCCGAAGATCTACCGCTACGCCTCTTCCACGATGAACTGGGTGCCGCTTTTCTTCATCGACGACGTCTGCCACCAACTGCCATCCAGCGCCTTGAAGCCAGTCAGGCAGCTCTCCGGTAGCTGGTCAACATTTGGCGCTGAACACGGCGAGAAGCGACGCAAATTGAAATTTGTTTGTCAAGTAAATTACCGGGAAGTGAGCTACAGCCTTCGGGAAGCCCACTCTCACAAAGTAACCGTCGAGGATCTCAATTTGGAATTCGATCGAATTACAGTTTTTTACTCTGCAAAATCAGACGATCGCCGCGTTTCTTTGCGCGAATTTGAACGCGTCGTCCTGCCGACCATCGCGCCTCTCGTCACAAACTGCAGCTGGCTGTTTCTTGTCCCGCAGCGCAAGGACCAAAATCGAATCTTATTTCAAGCGTTCAAAAACTGCCCCGGATTCAACAACATCTCTGTCCAAGAACAAGGCGAGGATTCGCGTCATTTCCTCGCACGTCAAGTGCAGCACGGGAACGTCCAGACGCTTTCGTTGTTAGGCAAATGGCCTGAACCGGATAAGCTCGCAGAAACGCTCAAGATTTTCGTCAGTTCAACGAGATTCCACGCATTGATCTCTCGTGACTTCCTGAGAGACGACTCCGAACTGTTTGAGTTGTTCCTGGAACGCGCTCTGGCCAACGAATTGAAGCGAGGAGCCCGCATTAGAGCCCCATCAATTTTTGAAACAAGCCCCCTCGCTTTCCATCCGGAATGTCGTCACAACGAAGGAACGAAGGATGGTTGGCGGATTCCCGATTTAAATCTCAGAATTGCGTTGCGTTATTTTGACTTCACGTTAGAAGTCGAAGTGGAGTAGAGAGTGGCGCTTCTATTCAAATTTCCTCTTTACTCACGTAATTTCCCCCTTACCAATGAAGAGACGCTTCTCCTTTTCTCACTCTTAGCATAAGCTTAAGGGCTGGTATGGCAGCCTTTATGTGTTACAAACAGGGCATGTTTGACCGATTTGGTGCCTGTTCCAAGTTCACTTGGCTTTGCAAATCGAGCTGCTTATCCTGTAAGTGCGCGGTTTTCTCGTCCCAAAACGCGGCGTTTCTGGTCACAATCTGCGTGACTCTTCCACAAAGTCGATCTCGTCGTCTGATTTCACTTTTTACAATTTACAAAAAAACGACCAAGAGAAAGTGTTGGTCGGAGTAAGAATTGTTGCGCTCCGAGCCTAGCATTGGAAATTACACCCCCAAATAATAAGCGATGCTTGCTTGCATTGCTTCATTTTCATAAACGATCAAATGCCGAAGATCTACCGCTACGCAACCGGATTCCTCTTCCACGATGAACTGGGTGCCGCTTCTCTTCATCAACGACGTCTGTCACCGACTGCCATCCAGCGCCTTGAAGCCAGTCAGCCAGCTCTCCGGTAGCTGGTCGAAGTTTGGCGCTGAACACGGCGAGAAACGACGCGAATTTGACTTTCGATGCGAATTGCACGGAAATCAGGAAGTGAGCTACAGCCTTTGGGGAACTGAACGGGCGTATCTTCGCAAAGTGACGGTCGAGGATCTCAATTTGGAATTCGATCAAATTACGTCTTTTGCATTTAACTCTGCGCTTCCTAACGATCACGATCACCGCGTTTTTTTGCGCGTATTTGAACGCGACATCCTGCCGACCATCGAGCCTCTCGTCACAAACTGCTGCTGGCGGCATGACTACAAACTGTACCGTGAGAGCAGCGACCAAAATCGAATCCTCTTCAACGCGTTCAAGAATTGCCCCGGATTCAACAAAATCACCGTCGAAGAACAAGGTGAGGAATCGCGTGATTTCATCGCGCGCCAAGTGCAGCTGGGGAACGTCCAGACGCTCAACTTGTTAGGCAAATGGCCTGAACCGGAGAAGCTTGCAGGAACGCTCAAGATCTTTGTGAGTTCAACGAGGTTCCACGCATTGAGCTCTTCTGAATTCCTGCCGAACGACTGCGAACTGTTTGAGTTGTTCCTGGAACGCGCTCTGGCGAACGAATTGAAACGAGGAGCCCGCATTAGAGCCTCAGGTACAAATTTTGACACGAGCCCTGTCTTCGCCCTCGATCCGCAATGTCATGACGATTCAGAGGAGGACAAGTGGCGGATTCCCGATTCAAATCTCCGAATTGCGGTGCGTAATGGTTACGGCATGTTAGTAGAAGTGGAGTAGAGAGTGGAGCTTGTGCACTGCGGAGAACCAATAAAGAGATCTCTCCTTTTCTAAGTCTTAGTATAAGTTTAAGCAGTCATTTTTGATGTTTTTCGATTGATATTGCAAGAATTTACACAAAATCAGCACGAAAAAGTAAAACTTCTAAAGCGAACATCTTCTCAATAACCTCAATGACTTCTCAATCTCAATAACTTTTGAGATTTCGCTATAATTAGTCCCAGATTGCGTGTCACAAACAATTGCGAGTGAATAAATCACCAGCAGGACGATGTCGAGACGGAGAAGCCTCATCCGTTGGTGATTTATTTGGAACTGACAAGATGGTCGCGTTGGTCGGCGCCTTTACGGCATTAGGGCGGGAATTTTTGAAATTTTATGTGATTCAAGTGACGGAGACATGACGCGAGAGACAGATGAGTCACTCTCGATTGCTTGCGACAGTGTATGCGTAACCGAAATAGGACCGAAACACGACTTTAGCGCGAAAGTCTTTAGCGCGGACGACATTAGCGCGAAATTTTTTAAGTTGAAAATTGTTTTTGCATTTGACATCAGTTTTATGTCAGACCTCACTTCCTCTGCGCCTTGAGCAAGTTTTAGGCGTTACCGGAGGTAATTTTGGGCGAGGACTTGTTATTCTTACGTCGTGTTGTTGGGAAACAGACTTTGAACTCAGTTTTTAGGCTTCGTCTTGAGCTAACCATGCTGTAACTGCCTTAGGCTTAGGCCTAAGAGCTGCCGCAGGGTTTGTCTAGTGAGTTTTGCGCGAGCGGAGCGAGACCTATGCAGAGGGGCGGTCTTGGAATGCTCCAAAATGCTCCAGCACAGCACTGCGTTACAAGATCACACTTGGGCGATCCGTGTTATTCTTACGTCGTGTTGTTGGAAAACAGGCTTTGAACTTGGTTTTTATGCTTCGTTTTTGGCTCGCCATGCTGTAACTGCTTTAGGCAATTCGGCCTAGGAGCGACCGCAGGGTTTGCCTAGTGAATTTTGGGCGCGCGGAGCGAGCATAAAACCAGGTTAACTGGAGGCCTCTTCCTAGACTTTGGCTTGGCCCATTTAGACATCTGCTTTGGCCTTGTTGATCGGTCAAATGGTGTCTGATGGGAAATATCACAAGTTCTTTTTCCTGTTCTTGAAAGAATAAAAATTTAGTTTTAATTTTTGCGCTAAAGGAGCTGTGCTAGCCGAAATTCTCCTCAGGTAACGTTTAAAACTTGATCAATGCACAGAAGTCTTGAACAGAAGAAATTATGTTGACTTCAAAATCAATTCCGGCGCCGAGTTGTCGCGTACCGTTATAAGTATGTATGCATTTACATTAGTGTTTGTTTTTGATGTGTCCGGGGGTAATCAGTTCACTCGGTGTGGTACGAACGAGGAGACTTCAAATATGGGTAATTAAACCGGTTTACTAACAGAGTAAAAACACGTAACAACAAGGCAATAATCAACAACAACGATATCAACACTAGTGATCACAACATAGCTAATAGTACACCATTAGGCGACGCACGGCACGGCCTCGGGATTACGATGTGAGCGCTCTGAGACCCATGTCATATGAACGATTGGTAAATCCCATATCACCTCACAACAGTTTTGGGTGATTTGTCCGGACACCATAAAATCCACCCGGCAACTAGCGCCTTAAGGGCTAGTTACAAACACTTTATTGATTTAGAAGGAATTCTGATGTTTCTATTTTCTGAGTTGCGCTCCCAGCATTGGAAAGCACCCCGGACTAATGTGCAAAAAACAAGCGATGCTTCATCGCGTTGCTTCATCTTCATAAACGATCAAATCCCGAAGATCTCCCCACACAACCGGATTCCTCTTCCACGATGAACTGGGTGCCGCTTCTCTTCATCGATGCCGTCTGTCACCGACTACGCAAACCAGAGTTCAATCAAGTCACTCAGCTCTCCGGTAGCTGGTCAAAATTTGGCGCTGAACACGGCGAGAAACGACGCGAATTTGACTTTCGATGCGAATTGTACGGAAATCAGGATGTGTACTACAGCCTTGGGGGAAGCGATTGGCCCTTTCGAGAAGTGACAGTCGCGGATCTCAATTTGGAATTCGATCGAATTACAGATCTTGCATTTGAATCTGCTTCTTCTAACAATCCCGGCGTTTATCGCCGCGTTAACCGCGTTTCTTTGCGCGAATTTGAAAGCGTCGTCCTGCCGACCATCGCGGCTCTCGTTACAAACTGCTGCTTTGCACCGAAGCGCAGCGCCCAAAATCGAATCTTCTTCAACGCGTTCAAGAATTGTCCCGGATTCAACAGCATTCGTGTCGAAGAACAAGGCGAGGAATCGCGCCATTTCATTGCGTGTCAAGTGCGGCTCGGTAACGTCCATACGCTCACGCTGTCTGGTACTGGCAAGTGGCCGGAAGCAGAGAAGTTAACCGAAACGCTCAAGATCTTTGTGAGTTCAGCGAGATTCCACGAATTGATCTCTTCTGACTTCCTGCCGAACGACTACAAACTGTTTGAGTTGTTCCTGGAACGCGCTCTGGCGAAAGAATTGAAACGAGGAGCCTGCATTAGTGCCTCAGGTACAAATTTAGACAAAAACCGACTCCTCTCCCTCCATCCGGACTGTCGTCACAATTCAGAGAGGGATGCGTGGCGGATTCCCGATTCAAATCTCCGAATTGCGTTGTGTCATTATTCCGACATGTTATGCGTGAGAGTGGAGTATAGTGGGCCTTTGAACATGACTTTGTAGAATCAACAAAGAGCTCTTCGCAGCTGTGTGAATAATCCGTTTGAACAATCTTGAGCACGACTCGCTTGCGGTAGAAGAGAATTAGAATTACTTCTGTTACTTGTGATCCACGTCCTACTTGCAATTCTGTCCAGGTTTCTTTGCGCAAATTTGAACGCGACGTCCTGCCGAGCGTCGCGTCGCTCGTAGCAAACTGCTCGTGATTTGAAAGTTTCAAACGGCTGCTCACAGAATCAGCTGTGCGTTAATCCCTTCAGTGAGTGCGCATTCAGCAAAATCTTTGTCCAAAAACGCGCGGCAAATGGAGCTCGCGAACGTCCAGAGCCTCCGTCCACGAAACTACAATCCAAATCAGACGATCGAAATTGAGAAATTTGCCGAAACGCTTGAAACCTTTGTGAGATCTGCGAGATTCTACAACCTGGACGCTCCAGGGCCTCTGCCTAACAATTTTGACCTGCTTGAGGTGTTCCTGGAGCGCGCTCTTGCGGGTGCACTGAAGCGAGGAGCACGTCTTTCTCTCCAACCCGAGTCTTTCGATCTGAGTCGACTCGGTGCGCTGCACTCAATTAATGTATACACTGAAACGTCAACTCCAAATTACAAGACACCAAACATCACCGTGTGTGGTCTAAAAACACATCGCGTGAGACCTAACAACTTGAAAAGGCCAAACGGCCACGACCGGAGACCCTGTAATGTACCCCAAAAGACACAGAATATTATCAACAATTTATTGTTGTTCTACCTAAAGGTAGAACAACAATGAATTAAAGGTAGAACACCTAAAGGTAGAACACCTATCGTTGCACAATGGACATGTGCGAGTAGATTCTTGCGGAGGTCCACAGTGCCTCGAAAGATGGAAATAATTGAGGCAGTAGGGGCATCTAATAATCGCAGAGTCCGCCATTGGACGAGTAGTGACCGGATGGAGACACCAGGAGCAGAAGTTTCTGAATAAGCAGTTGAAGACGATCTAAATAACATGGAAAGGCTAATAAATAGTCAAACCAACCGGTCGCTTACGACAGATAGCGTAAAGCGAACAGCGTAAAATGTGTGGATAAATATCAGCATTAGGGCCAGTAGTTTGAGGCCAATAGTCCATTCGGACTAACACTTGTTCCCAGGGCTCATCTACAACAATCAAATAGAGACCTAAACGTCGATAAATACCTCGATCATCAGGTTCCTCAGCAACGGGTTCCTCAGCGCGCTCCTCAGGTTCAGCAACGGGTTGATCAGTAGACTCCTCAGATTCTCCAACAGGAGCCGTAGCTTTGGCCCCACTAATCTAAACGACAAAATTTGGAATTACGACACTTGACACGACAACACAAGCGAACAACCGCAACAAAAATGATCTATCAACATGTGAGGTCGCAAGACGCAAAGAGGCACTCCCAGATGATCACCCATAATTAGCGAGCGGGCGGACAACCTGTTCTACATCGCTCGAGACATAATCGACGACAACATCACCCTACCATTCCGACCAAAAACTGAAAAACGAGGAAAACGAGGAAAGTCTGAGAGCTAACGCTGGTGTGTGTGTGTAACATCAACAATTTATTCAAATTTCCTCCTTACTCGCGTAATTTCCCCCTTACCAATAAAGAGACGCTTCTCCTTTTCTAAGTCTTAGCATAAGCTTAAGGGCTGGTTTGGCAGCCTTTATGTGTTACAAACAAAAGCCTATTTGACCGATTTGGTGCCTGTTCCAAGTTCACTTGGCTTTGTGTCCGGGGCGAGCTCCAAATTTGGCGCTAAGCGCAATGAAAACTCAAGAAGGTTGTTAGAGCATTCTAGCACAAGGAAAACAACAAAAAACGGTCTAAACCGGGCGTTTCAGCGTCTTTTCAATCATCGTCGGTCAAGCTGCGTCAAACAAATCAGTTTTTTTAAAGTTGCCAACAGCAATCTCGTGGCTTTTGGCCAACAAGCTTGCCGCTCAAAGCTCGGCTCAATTCGCGGCCAATCGAGATGCTTATCCGGTGAGTGCGCGGTTTTCTGGTCCCAAAACGCGGCGGTTTTTGGTCGCGAACTGCGCGACTCTGCCACAAAGTCGAAAATCCAATTATCTCGTCGTTTGATTGTTAGCGATAGTGATTGTTTCATCATCAAGCCGCTCGCCTCGCTCCCGCGGGCAAAATTCCAATATTCTCCCGCCTCCGCCTCCGTTTGCCAGCCCGGCAACTCTGCCGACGCCCCCAGCGCACTCCTCTCGCCCCGAGTTCAAACCAGTTTTCCGCATTTTTCCTTTCGTTTCTGTTTCCATCGCTCATGGGCGGTTGCGCGCAAGGTCAGAGGGAGTCAGTCGTTGGGTTGTTTGGGTGTTGTTTGCAGACTGATTCTAAGGTCTAATATTGAGGTTTACGGCTTTGTTGACGTTCTTCTGAGCACATGTTGTTGTGTAACGTTTTGCGCTGTGAAATGTGAGTCATAGGGCGAGGAGGAGTGGCGGTCGTTGATCGCGGTTATCGAAATTGATGAATTAAGTTGTTTGCGATTTGTTGCCTGTCAGCGGCTAGAGGTTTAGAGGTCCGTTTTTCGTGGATTGTCATTCATAAGAAGAAGATCGTCCTCGATTGGATCAAACAACATTCTGTAGTTTGACTATTAGGCATTTTTGCGAGCCACGGACCGTTTTTTTCTTTGTTTGACCGGATTTGATTCGACGCACTCCGCACCGGACTCGCAAACTATTCTTGTTTTGCAAACGAAACCGCTGCAGATCTGCACATCCTCAAGCGCACTACTCTAACCAACAGTCGCTTTTGATGTTTTTTGGCTGCTATTGCAGGAATTTGCATAAATCAGTGTGAAAAGATAGAATGAAGCCTTGCGAACATCTTTGGAAAGAACAGATTTCGCGAAAATTAGCCCTAGATTGCGTGTCGCAAACAATTGCGAGTGAATAAATTACCAACGGAGGATGTCGAGAAAGTGAAGCCTCATCCGTTGGTGATTTATTTGGAACTGACAAGATGGTCGCGTTGGTCGGCGCCTTTACGGCATTAGGGCGGGAATTTTTGAAATTTTATGTGTTTCGAGTGACGGAGACATGACGCGAGAGACAGATGAGTCACTCTCGATTGTTTGCGACGTTGTATGCGTAACCGAGATAGATCGTAACATGTCATGTCCCGTTGAAAACGGAGGGCGCTGTCTGCATTCGGTGTTCGATCGTGCGAACTTTACCGATAAACGTTAGATTTTTGCATTACTGACTTTGTCTCTGGGTTAGAACGCCTCAGTAGCAGTTGAAGGGCACTTTCAATGGCGAGAATTTCAGCCTTGATTTCCTTGATCACGTTTGCTACTTGCTCTCAGATCTCTTTGCTTAACGTCTTCAGATGCTCTGAAACATGAGCAATCGAGGAAAACTGCGCATTTCTTTCTGCTTTGCCCCTTTTTTCGGTGTCCCGAAGCGGAACTTCCCTTATGATGAATAATAGCATCTCAAATTTTGGTTGTAAACAGCCAGCGGAGAATGCGCATTCCTCGAGTTCCCCACCCAGCGTAACAGGTTCTAATCCACAGGTAAACGTGAAAATTGTGATAATGACATCTGACAACTCTCCCGTCGACCTTGGCGCGACCGCTGATTGATTAGGTATTAACAGCGGTGTCGTACAATCTGATCCTGCATTTGACGTCTCGTACAGTCATATCGCCGTGACCATTGGTCTTATCGAGTTTCATCCTCTGTTTGGCTTTTAAAAGCGTCTTTTCAGATTCGCGAAAAATGGTCTTCGAGGGGAACTACCGTATGGTAGTGTTGGTCCTCTCGACCGCGTGTCTATCGATGATGCTAGCGAATATCGTCACCCTGAATTTCACGATCCTCTGCATGACGGAGGAGAAATTCCACTGGGAGAATTTTACCATCGATTTGGGACTCGGTAAGGCTTGAGACGATGCGTGGGCGAGCAGATAAACCCCAAAAACCGCGAAATTACGATAATTTTATCCATTCTCGACCCAAATAGTCACAATTCTGTGTTTCCATGGCCATTCGAAGTCGCGAGGGACGCTCATGCAATTGTAATCATGCGAATTGGCCGGAAATAGCCAAAGAATGCAGCTAGGGTCGCCAACTCTTGTTTAGTGATGACCACTTGCAATCGCAATCACATCGTGTCGAGACCTTTCAGTGTTTTGTGATTTAATGCGCGTGTTCTCGGCCCTCAAATAGGTCTAAAATTGCCAATTTTATGACCAAATGGCGAAAATTCCGTCAATTTTTCAGCATTTTAAACTGTTCTTAGACGATGGAACCCGGAAAAAATACCCAAAGTTGCCATTATTTTGCCAAAATTCGTCATTTTGATCTGCAGATCCCTGATTTTCTTGTTTTCTGAGCAGATTGAACTCAAATCGGCGCATTTCGAGGTAATCGGAAGTCAGGGAAGCCCACAGAATGCAGCAGAACAGATCTAAATTTATTGAATTTGCCTCAATTTCTCTCTTTAGACGTGTTCGACGACGTGAAATTTGAGTTTCCGGACGAACTCCCCTCACTTCCCGACGCTCCCACCACGAAAAAACCCTCTCGACTCCCGGATCTCCCCTTCGAGCTCCCCGGCATCGACATTGACTTCCCGTCGTTCGGTTTCAACTGGAAAACCTTTGATCTCGCAAAGCACAATCCCGAGCTCTTCGGCAAGATCCTGAAGAAGGTGGTCGTGGAGGTGGGCGAGCGGACGGCGGTGCACGTGGGCGAGAAGCTCGATCCGCGGAATATCGACTTTGAGAAGCTGCGCAACGGCTTCAATCTGACCGATTTCAACCTCGCGACCCTGAACAACCTAAAATCCTACATACTGGAGCGCGTCCGCACCACGATTGACTTTGTGGACGTCGAGGGGCGGAACGCGAGCACCTGGCGCAACGTGCGCCTCGAGGACATTGAACTACGCGATATTACGTGGAAGGGAGTGATCCACGGACGTGTGAAGATCGTCGACCAGGCCGCCGATCACTACTACACCTCGACGGAGCGCGCGATCCTCTTTGCCGCGATCGCAGTCGGCGCGCTCTTCGCTATTTTCCCCTTCAGCAGCTGCGTTCATCGTCTCGGGACCCGGAAATCGTTTGCAATCGTCATGATCGTCTCCGGCGTGGCCACTGCGCTCTGTCCAGTCGCCGCCGCGATCGGATTCGTTCCGTTCGCCGTCGTGCGAGCGCTGCAGGGCGTCGGATTCGCCGCCTGCATGCCGGTGGTCGGCAGCGTTACGACGGCGTGGGCTGCGCTGACCGAAAACGGCCTGTTCAGCCGAGCGTTGACGAGTTTTATTCAGGTGAGTGAAGTTTCCCGAGCGAATGGTCCCAGCACGATTGAGTTTCGCCGCAGAATAGGCCGATTTCGACCATTTTTTTGCCGCTTTTTCTGAGCTCAAATGCTAGTAACCCTCTGGAGCATAGTAAACGTTAAAAACAGCGAAAGAACGGACGAAATCGGCCATTTCTGTGCGGATTTACGCATAGTCGATTAATCGCTGCGGGACCATTCGCGCGCGAATCCAAGATTGAACGTTCAGCTGGGACCGGTCATTGCGTTCCCTCTCTCCGGAATCCTCTGCGTGTCCGCCGGCTGGGAATCCGTTTTCTACGTCCACGCCGCTCTCACTGCCATCCTCACCGTACTCTGGTTTATGCTCTACCGGTAGGCTACCGTAATCCCCTCGCAAACTCCATTTTCTCATTCAGCGACTCGCCCAACGAATCCAAACGCGTTACCGTAGCCGAAGGACGCCACATTCAACAAGGAAAGGTCATCGACGGCCGCGCGCGCCACAGCAAACATCGGGTAGGATTACTGTAGCGGTTAGCAATCAAATTCTGACTTGCAGGTTCCTCTGAAGGCGATCTACTCGTCGATCAGCGTGTGGGCCGTTTGGATCGCCGCCGTTGGCAACATGTACGCGATCGAGATGGTGATCATCTTCGCGCCGACCTACATCTGCCTCGTTCTCGGTTACCCGATGGTCGCGGTCGGATTCGCGGCCGCACTACCCACGCTCCTGCAGTTCTTCGTCAAAATGGGCGCCGGAGTCGCGAGCGACCGAATCACCGCGTTCACGGAGACCAAGAAGGTGCGACTCTTCAATGCGCTCGCCTTCGTCGGCATGGCGACCTTCCTGGTGCTTCTGGCCGTTATTCCCGCCTCGCTTCCCATCCTCTCGCTCTGCGCGCTCATCGCATGCGCTGCCGCGCTCGGCTTCAACACCGGCGGCTTCTTCAAGAGCGCCACGCTGGTCGGCGGACACTACAGCCAGATCGTCAACGCCCATATCCAGGTAAGCGCTCAGATGAAGGAGAATTCGCCGTTTCATGCCGACTTTCAGTTCATCATGTGCCTCGCCATGCTCACCGTTCCCTTCATCGTCTACGGTCTCACATCGAACAACGCGCACGACGAGTGGGCGATCGTTTTCCTCCTCCACGCCGCGCTCCTCTTCCTCACCAACGCGTTCTTCTTCTTCTGCGGCGAAGGCGTCGCGGCGCCCTTCGCACGGACTCCCGAAGGTTCGTCGAGTGCTCTCCGCGAGGGAGAACTCCTCAAACCGTTGAACAAAGGTTCCTCGGCGTAGGGGACACATTGTGGTTGTATCAACTCGCATTTACGATTCGATATGAAGATGTATCAGTAATAAATTGATGATTCGAGGCTGAAAAGGTAGGATTGCAACACGCAGCTGATGTGTGGTGTTTCAGAAATCAAGGAAAATCTGCAAATTAACAAAGTTTGACGCATGGCATATTCCGAACAAAATTCTGTTGTGCAATAAATGGAGCTACCTCAAAGCTTATGGAATTAACGGACACCAACGAAAGAATTAATGATAACAACACTACAACAAAAATCACAACTCATTGGAGTTCGTCTAGAGCTGCTCCACTGCCTGCTCGCTGGTCACCCTCATCTGCTTCATGAGCGGCGAGCTCATTGCCGACCGACGCTTCCTTGTTCCGACTTTGGTTGGCGCAAGCTCTCCGGCCTTAACGATTTCGGTCTCATCCTCTTCGGCTTCAGCCACAGTTTGATCGGTGGTTTCGGCAAGCGATTTCTCCACGGCTTCAGCAGCTTCGGCTAGGGCTCTCTTTTCGGCTTCAGCCACCTTGATGTACGCTGCCGCTTCCGATTCGATAAACATTTCGTAGTCAAATTCGTCTAACCATCGCTCTTCTTCGTCATCTTCAGCGGATTCGATCAACGCATTCAGTTCGGCCTCGACAAATGATGTCTCCACAGCTTGAGCAGCTTCGGCTAAGGCTTTCTTTTCGGCTTCAACGAATTTGATGTACGCTTCCGCTTCTGCTTCGGTGAACAGTTCGTAATCTAATTCGTTCATCAATAACTCTGTTTCATAATCTTCAACGGCGTCCAATAACGCTTTCTCTTCTGCTTCAGCGGCTAAGGCTTTCTTTTTGGCTTTAGCAGCTTCATATAACGCTTTCTTTACGGCTTTCGCGATCTCGAATTCAGGAATGATCTTGCTTATGATCTGAAATCGAGATTAGAAGAAGACTGGTTAAAAAGTAACGACAAAATTCCATCAACAAACTCATCCGCAAACAAAACTTGGTGTACAAAACTAACCGTTGCTAACGACGAGATTCTTTCATCCAACGACGTAACCTTGGCGGTGGCTTCCAGCAACTGCTTGCTCACATCATAAAGCTCCTTTTTCATAATTTCCAATTCCTCCTCGGCACGCTTCTTGCCTTCAATTCGACCATCCTCTTTCAGCTGCAAATGATCTTGACGAGCATCAGAATCCGCTTGTGACTGTTTGAACAGTGTGCACTCCTTAACCGGCAGCATCTTGATTTAAAAAAGGAACAGAGAAGCCTGGAAATATCGGAACATGAAAGAAACGAAATAAGACGTGAATAAATTCGAAAATATATACATATGATATATCGAATGGGTGGCTCCGATTTGCATAAAATCGCTTATTTCGAATTATAACCACACGAAGAATAGCAAGAAAAAACGCGTATCACGCCAGGAGTCACGCCAAACGCGCCGAGAGCGTCAATATGTGCTAATATCTCGCGCTAAAATCTGAAGGGGACAGTCCGCGATGTTCCCATGATTTGTCATTTGATGGGGCGGAAGACGCTATCGAATCAGCGCGCACAGGCAGGCACAACACAATCTCTCAAAAATACGCGACGAGCGACGAACATATGAGCGCAGTGACCGGTGACGCACCAGCCCGCGTTCGCCGATCGCCGTTGAATGCCATAAAGGAGCGCCGCAACCAGCTTCGCCACTAGGCGCGCCGCAAGCAGCTCCGCCACCACCGGGGAGCGCCGCCACAAACTCTCACCACGACAGCAGCGACAGCCACTGCAACCGCCACCGCTTGTCCTTCTTCGCCACTGCCACCACCCACGCGTCCAAAAACCGTCTGACAGTCAACAGCTCCCGCATCCTGGCAATATGTCTACCGTTCAGCATGTCACCACGTCTTGGCTGTTTGCGACAGGTTTCGCTAGACGAATTCGCCGCCGCAGCGATGGCAGCGTTGTTCTCGCATATTTCATGAAGTCGCCACTCGCGTCTTAAGTTCAAATACAGGATGAGGAAGATTTTACGTATGCCACCAGCCACATTTTCTGAGCCATAAGCGGATTACGACAGAAATTATCGGACGCAACAACAACACTCAACGCAGAGCTCGGACGAGCCGAGTCATCAGCCTGCAAGCTCGCACCATTTTTAATAAAATCGGTCAATCCCGAATTACTGTTTCTAAAGCATTACGTGATGTGGGAATCGTCTGCTGGAGGAATCCGCCGCCATCCACAGCCTCCCAGGATAACAATTTAATGACAACTTTTCAAAGTAACAACAACAACAAACATCACATAAAGTCTTTGAGCATCGACTTGTTGTACGTCTTTCCACCACCCTTTGACTTCTTTTTCGACTTCTTGGAAGCTAAATTAATCAAAATGAGAATTGATTCGATAATATTGACAGCTTACAATCCTCCGCACTTCGAGATTCGGGTTCCTTCACTTCCCGGGGTTTAGGCTCGGGTTTCTCTGGAGATTTTGCAACTTGTGGGGGTTCAACGGTCATCTAAAATTTGCTGTTTCGATATCGCAATCGCACTAGATGTAATCTTACCGTTTCTTCTTCGGCAATGTTCAACATGTCGCCTATTTCCCCGTGACGTTCGGCCAAAGCGCGCAATTCCTTCTTCAGCTCAAAAATGTCTTCGATGGTGACCGGACTAGATGAGTTCTCCGCTTTCACAAGAAATTCAATCTCCTGTTCATAAGCTTGAAGACTTTGCCGAAGCTCAGCGACCTTCTTATAGCAGCCCCCGACCGCCAACTCCTGCTCAGCCATCTTGAGCGTGTGCTTCAAGTAGTCCGCGTAGACGTCATTCCGAATGGACATGGAATTGTTGCGCAGAAAAGTCGAAAACTGGGCCGACATCTTCTTGATCAGCTCCTCGTCGTCTTTCAACTGCTCCAACTGAACTTCGTAGCTTCTGATCACCTCAGCGATGCTCAAATGTTGGTTATCCTTGGTCGCGAGCATCTTCTGGAGTTCTCTGTTCACCGCTTTTTCTTCGACGATTTCTTGAAGATGCTTGATGTGTTGATGGGATTCCCAGTTGCAGCCGCACTCGATGCACTTGTCACGACTTCCACATTCGAACGCACGACATCCCAGCATAGCGGTATCGGGATACTTTCCGGGCGTGACTGATGTCAAGTAGCAAGGATCATGACAAACCTGCTTATAGAGCACATTGAACCGCCCAGACTTTCCATCTCCGATCGGAACCTTTTGGATACACCTTTCAGAAGCGCAAACGGTCCTCGGATTATCCAGTGGCGTTGTTTTGATAGTGTACACCTTCATGTAAAGATGCTCTTGGAGGGACTTGGTTTGATAACGCGAACACCTCAGCTGCTCGATTTGATCCTCCAGAGAGCTCTTGTTCATACGAATCTTCTTGCTCGCTGCCGCGGAAATCGGCACCATATTCAGAATCAAACGACGGGTCTCCGTCAGCGCTTTCATCGCCGTCGTATCGTGCGGAGGCAGTTTTCGCACGTATTCGAACAGTTTCACAGTGCTTTCTCTCGAAACGTTGAAACTTCTGTCGTACTCCTTCCGCTGATGATCGAGATTGATGCCGTTCTCCTTGAGCCACAGATACTTGAAGGGTTCGTTGTCAAAATAGAACATATTCTGGTTTTCGTCCAGCGCAATCTCCACGTCTTGTTGTCTCTTCAGGTTCTTCAAGTAATCGCGAAGGATCGGAAGCGTGTCGCCGCCTTTGTAGAACGTCGATCGCGCCTTCGTAAAGCAGAACACAATGTTCCTCGCAGCGTCCTTGTGAAGATTCGAAAGGAGCTCGTAGATGCAGTAGCGCATGGCTACAGTAATCCTTGAACCGTTCGGCGGAATGAGGATGCAGAAAGCGTTGATCTCCTCATGACGATTGATCTCTTCCAATATGTAGTCAAAATTCTTGCGATCTTGCTCGACTCCTCGAGAGTCACCGATGCCAGGAACGTCGATGATACGGAAGAGCTGCTCGTTTTCCGTGAATTCGTAAACCGTCGGGCGCTGTGTAGCCGATTCTCCGTCGAGTTGAATGTTCTCGTTTGCGGTCTGCTCGCCGATGAGAATCTTCTTCCCGTCGTAAAGGAACCGCGCGGGAATCAAATACTTTGGCCTGCTGGACTCCGCTTCGGAAAGGCTACTGTAGGCTATGTAGTTTACCATTCCGTTGATGAGAGTCGACTTGCCAACGCCAGTTTCGCCAAGGAGAACCATGGTGATCGCTTTCGGAGTATCACTGGCGGTGATCTTCGAGGGAAGAGCCATATCTTGCAGGATGGTTGGAAGTGCGCGAGGCTTCTCCTCTTCAGCATTAAGCGTCTTCAAGATCTTCTCAAATTCTTCGCTACTGAATGGAATCACAACTTCTTCAGGTTGAACATGACTTGGTTGAGGGATGATGCGGCATGAGATCTCTTCATGTTTCTTACTAGGAGCATGTTCTTCCCGCGACAGACGTCTTCCAGAGACGGTTTCCATGTACTTCTTCGCGCGGAGGTTTACTCTAACGAGATATTCGAAATCTAGCTTGTCGTTTCCAAGATAACTAATTTTGAAATAAGCCGTGACACTGGGATACTACAAAAACTGATAATTAAATCAAAATTAATAGCAATGAAAGTCAAACCTTCACGAGGTCACTACTATAAATGGAGAAATAAACGCGATAAGTCGCCCCTTCTTCAACAACTCCATTAAGGTCAACCTCGTCGTAGTGGTTCTCGCCCATGTCCTTTAGGATCCAAACAAACGCGTACTTGGAATAATGTGTAAAAATCTTCCACTTCTTATTCAGAGCACTTATAAGAATTTTGAAACTAGGACCGTCGCTGCGTGTTATTGGCTTCGATTCGTAGCGCAAATACTTTCCGTTATTGAAGATCTGCACATGGATCTCCCGCTGCAAAGTCTTGAATAAGACAGCTAACAGTCTCTTTTAACAATTACCTTTGCGGGAAGAGCTGCCTGATCTTCTTTTTTCGAGAACTGTTCACATTTTTCACTGACGCGATCGTTAATCATCTTGAGCCTCTCATCAGCAGAGCCTTTCTTGATCACTTCAAATTCGTGCTTCTTGTTTTCATGTCCACCATAGGATATCTTGAAAATGGCCGAAACACCGTCCTGCACAATGATTGCAATCAAACGTTAGTAACTACAAGCAGATACTCACCTCGATCCCGTGCTGCGATTGAGCGAAGTAAACGTGATAGGTCACCCCATCTTCAACCACTCCGTTAAGATCAACCTCGAGCTTTCGTTCGCTACCGACCTTGAAGATGCAAGCGTATATGATCTGACGATACGAAGCAGATTCCGCAAAAACATTATGATGAGCATCAATTTGTTCAACGAGGTGTTGGAAAGTGGATGGAGTGCTCGGGTCGAACTTCACAGCTTGCTCCACCACAACCCTCTGGTCCTTGTAAACTTTCAGAAATATGTGCGACTAAAAAGCAAAAGATGCCTTGTGGTTGAGAAAGCAGATGAATACCTCTGCAGGAGCAACACTCTCCACTTTTGAAATCTCTTCACGTTTGAGCTTAGCAGGATCCTCATCAGCTCCTCTAATTCTATCCAAGCTGGTGTCCGCAGCCTTCTTCTTTGCCGACTCTCTTTGGACAAGTTTAAAATCGAGCTTCTTGTTTCCAGGACCGCCACATTTTATTTTCAAATAAGACGAAACATCGTCCTAAGAATACTGATGAATATCAGATAATATTGATTAATACACAAACCTTGATCACATACTCAGTAGAAACAAAACGAACGTGGTAATTCATCCCCTCTTCAACCACACCGTTCAAGTCAACCTCGATGTACACGTTCTCGTCAGTAACTTTCAAGATCCAAGCATACGCATGAATAACAGAACGACTGTCCTTCACAACCAAATCATGTTTTTCATCGAGATAAGAAATGACCTTATGGAAACTTTGAGGGACGTTTTGCTCAAACGAGAAGATGTCTTCAGCTACAGCCCTACCGTACATGAAAACTCGCAAAAAGACGCAAGACTAAACACAAATATGACGTGTCCGTGGATGAATAGTTGAGTTACCATGACGGGAGCAACTTCTTTTGGAATCTCTTCATGTTGGCACTTGGAAAGATCCTCATGTCGCTTGTTGCTTTGCTTTTGGACTCGAACCAATTCGAGCTCTCCATCTACTTCCTCGCAATTACTCAGTACGAAATAAGCCTTGAGGTCGCACTAAAAGGAAACCGTGTTTCAAAACAGCAAGCAATAACAAACCATGATCATAGAATTGAATTCGACAAAATGAAGCTGATAAGCTGCACCTCCCTCAAGCTTATCATCCAAATCAACCTCAACGTAGTTGTTTTGGCCCTCGTTCTTCATGATCCAACCGAACATCTCACGAGGATTCAGGCGCGTTCCCGTCACAACATTGTATTGAGCACCGATGTGCTTGATGAGCTCTGTGATTGACTGCTGAACGCCCGGCTTGAGTGGCACATCCTTCTCGACCATAAAATTGTTGTCTTTGAAGATCTGCAGATGGATTTCAGGCTAAATTGTTTGAAGATTTAATTATTTGAATGATAAAAGTCAACATACCACGACGGGGACGTCCTCCATCTCCATTGGTTCATGCTTCACAGTCATCAGTACAGCGTTTGAATGCTGAAATCTCCTAGGTTTGACAATAATCGTTCATCGTTTCAATTTATACCTTCTTTTTATGGCTGTACCAAAGCTCGAATTTGTCTTTGTGTCGCACAACTCTGATTCCACACATTGCACGGTGAAAATCGTAATATTTGCGCTGTGCTTGATCGTAGGGCTTAATGTAGCCATAGATATCACCACTGCGCGTTGGATGAATCTTGGAGAACTTTTCACAGTTGGATTTCAAAACTTCCAAAAGGTTCGGCGGATCGTTCGCACTGTAAGTCACCGATTCCGATAGAAATTCGCCATTGGGCAGGGGAATTCGAATGTAGTAGACAAGCATCTGCAAACAAATGATCAGCTGAATTCATTCACCAATTGGTCTAACCTCGGGAGATTGCTGGACAGCCGGAGCGTCGCCGTTCTTCCAGCCAGAACCGTGAGGCATCACTGCGACTAAAACAAACTAATTCTAAGAAACATAAGCACGCACATAACATGAGCAGATATCAGAAGCCGTCAAGTAACAGCCCACATCAATGCAAATGATCAAAACAAAGCATTTAATAAAATGACAAACTTGAAATAAAAAAGAAAGCGGAGAATTAACAAACAATTTGCGTCTTTCTCCTCTTTCCCTGCACTTTCTTCTCCTCCGTGGCCTTCTCTTCTTGGCCCTTTCCGGTAGCCCAACTAAAGCCACCTTTGATCATCTTGACGACGGAACTAATGAGTTCGCTCGATTTGAACAAGTGAACTTCGTCTTCTCTTACATAGTTCTTCTGCGAATGGTCAGCGGCGTTTAAGAAGCTTGTGAACTGAGGACCTAACTCGTCCATCTCCTTCAGCTCTTCCTTCATCACCTCGATGCTCGTGATCGTGATGTCTTCGAGACCGTTGGTGATGTGGTGATTGATGATCGCCACTTCTTCCTTGTACTCGGCGAGGTACGTTTCTAGCTGATCAACCTTCTCACTGCCTTCACCACTGACAGCGACTTCGTTCTTCGCCAGCTTGATGGACTGCTCCAAGTACTCTCCATAGGCATCGTTTATCACGGCGATCGCGTTCTTGTTGAGGAATGCAACAAACTTTGCGCAGATATTCCTGATCCTCTTTTCCTTGAGAATCAACTCGTCGATGCGCGTCTCCAATCCTCGGATGACGTCCGAAACGTGCACTTCATCTATGTTCTTACCAGCGAGCACCTTTTCGACTTCCTTGTTGGGCACCTCGATAGTTTCTAGCTTCTGTTTGTAGCGAATAAGGGTATGAGTGTCCCAGGAACAGCGACATATACGACACATTCCGTGACGCATCGCAGAGCACTGCTGGAGGCCAGGATTCGGGTACTTTCCTAGTTCGACGTTCGGCCGGGTGCAGCGATCGTGGCAAACGGTTCGGTAGAACACTTGAGACTCAGAAGTTCCAGGAATGGCAAGCGTATCAATGCATCTGGCACTGGCACAGACGGTTTGTGGATAGCCAATAGGCACGTTAATTAGAGTCGTCTGCTTGATTGTCAGCTGCTCCTTCAGGCTGACTGATTGCTTTTTCATTTCCTGCAGCTCGACCTTTTTGGTTTCGATGATGCGCTTGTTTGTTTGAATGTTTTTCGTGATTTCAGCTGAAATAGGTGTCAACTGGAGGATAATTCTCTTCGCTTCATTCAAGGAAAGCATGTCACGAGTCTTTAAAATTCAATAATTAACTTTGAAAAATCAACGGTTATTACCATATGAGGTTGGAGCGAAGCTACGTAGTCCAAAACTCTGTAAGAGTTCTTCGCAGAAATGACCCAGCTTTTGACGAAATCTTGCTTGTCGGCCCAAAGGTCAATGCCGTTTCGCAAGGCACAAAGAAACTTGAACGATTCGTTGTCAAAGTAGTACATTGTGTTCTCGTTCAAACTGATTTCAATGTTTCGCTTTTCCCGAAAACTCTTCACATAGCTCTCAAGGATTTCCTGGGTGTTTCCGGCCTGAACTACGAGATTAGTGAATGTAAAAAAGCAGTATTCAACAGGCCTACCTTGTAAAAGTTGACGCGAGCCTTTGTGAAGCAGAAAACGAGATTCTTTGCTGCGTCCTGATGGAGATAAGTAAGAAGCTCGTTAATACAGTACTTCATCGCGACGGTGAGTCTGGGAGAATCAGCGGGAATGAGAATGCATACGGCATGAATTCGATCGTAGTTGTACAACTCTTGAAGAATCATCTCAAAGTTCTTGCGGTCTTGATCGACACCACGAGAGTCTCCAACACCGGGAACGTCGATGAAACGGTAGAACTATGTAAAATGTAGATATATTTAGAACTGAACGAACCTCCGCCCACCTTTCCATTACGCATGAACGTGTATGACTTCGGACGTTGCGTAGCAGACGCTCCACTCGCCTGATTCTCGTTCTGCGTTTGCTCTCCGACAAAAATCTTCCTGAGCTTCTTGTCGTTGTCTTCAAGAAGAAAATGCGTTGGAATGGGAATTTCCAAGGTGCCTCTTTCCACCGCTTCATCGAGGCTTGAGTGCAAAATGTAGTTAAACATGGCGTCAATCCAGGTGGACTTTCCGGCTCCAGTTTCTCCCATCAGGACAATGTTGATCTCCTCGCATTTCTCGATGCTCCTGTAGACGTTCGGAGAGAGGGCGATGAGAGACGTTCCATGATCTTTGCTTCCACACTTGAACATGGCATCGGAGGTCAGATGAGCTCCGCAGTTGCAGTGGAGATGGTCCGCAAAAGCGTAGAAAACAAGCTGACCACAGTCAGAACAAGTCCACTGCCTCTTCAAACTCGTGCACTTCTGGGGACAAACGACTTCCAGGAGAACCTTCATCTTCGGCTCATCAATCTGTGGATCAACAACTCCATCAAACATCACCACGTTGATTTCAGGTTCTTTCTCTTCATCCGATGAATCGCCTTCGATTTCCTCGTCGGACACAACTTCCTAACATCTAATATGCGATCAAAATCACGAGTTTTGCCACAAACCTGTGCGGTGCCATCTAAAGGAACGCTAAACTTGGGTAGCTCGTCCAGCGAAAAGTCCTTTGCATCGTAGAAAACAACTCGGTACTTTCCGTTGTCCTCTAATGAAGTCTCCTCATAGTCCGAGAGGACTTTAACAAAGTCATCAAAACCGGCCGCTTTGATAGTAACGCTCGCATAACACTTCTTCTTTCCCCATTGAGTATCGTTGTAGAAAACTTCCTTAACGGACGATATGAGCTTCGTGGGAGAGTCCGCTTCGAAGGAGACCGTCTTGGCTAATTTTGGTGCCTCGGTACTAGCGTTCTTGTAGTAGGCTTCAATCAATGCCTTACGTGACTGAATATCGATAAGTTTAGTAATTTTTAAACCTAGAAATTACCGTTGAAACGGCTTCAACAGATGGTGGTGTAGGCACAACTCCGACTTCCTTGGGAATGACGATGCTGAATTGTTTCTGAAACAAAGAGGAAAGCACTGATTTGTCAATTGAACATTAAATTACCTTATGTTCAACTATACATGCGTTCACGAATTCAATAAAGTACGATACCTTGTCAGCGACGTTGACTTTCGCGTAGTCTTCAGTTACATTCAAATTACGACGGAAGCCCTCATTGTAGCGCGAAGCGGTGACGATGAACTGCATTGTGGGTTGCATCGACTGGACATGCGTCGCATAGGTGTCGACAATCATTTTCAAGAGACTCAACGGCTTCTTGTCAACGTTGAGAACGATTTGAAAATCGCGAGATGATTCCAGATTAGTCTTGACGACACCATCAACAAGAACTTTGGTTTTTTCCGATTCCTAAAAGCACCAATTACAATTGAATGCATTTCTGCACACTACTACATCAGGACTTGAGTTGGCAAGGCTTTGGCCATCCGACTCCTTTTTAAGAAGAATAGCGCGCTTGGGCATCCGTTTCTTGGATTTCTTCGTAAGTGAAGAAACTTTCCAGAACTGAATTCTGAACTTGTCGCCATCGTTCACTTTGATCTTGTCGTAGATGGTTGACACGTTGACGAATCGGCCTTTCTCAAATTTTCCAACGACAACTTTGCAGTCGTCTTTACACCAAGTGGTGTCCTTGTAGAAAATGACCTTAGCATAGCCCATGAGAGGCTTCAGCTCGGAGGCGTCCACAGCGATAGCCTTCTCGTATGAATCACTTTCTTCCGCTCCATCTTTGAAGACAGCTTCAATTAGCGCGTTCCCAGTCTAAAAACGGAATTAACTTCATCATCTCAGCTGCGCTCTCTACCTGCTTGCTCTTTTCCTCGATATCCGTCTTCATGGATTCTTTTTGATCCTGCAGTGAAGCGGGAGAAAGTTCCAGAAAGAACTTGCCCAGAAACTTCTGTGAAACGGTCGCCGCATCGTAGAAAACAAGTTTGTATTTCGCTTCGTCTTCGCACAGAGTTGTTTCGTATTTGGACAGAACGCTCTCGAATTCTTCGGAATTATGCGACTTCTTCTCCGCAATAGCGATGCACTTGATCTCGTTCCATGCGGCTTCGTTGTAGAAGATTTCCTCAATCAGCGTCGAGAGTGGCTTCGGACGATCTTTGTCGAATTTAACGGATTTTCTCAGTTTCGGCGACACATCGGAGCCGTTTTTCAACGACGCTTCGATGTATACTTGAGCGAGAGACTGAAATTGAAACAAATGAGCAATTAAATTCGGAGATTGCATGCTCACCGAGTCCACACAGTTTTGATAAGGGAGAGATTGATCTCCAGCACCGCCTGGCATTGTTAGTTTCTGAAATCAGCGACGAATAACGAGAGGATTTATGAATTCGCAATTAATAGCGAACCAGAACAAATAAAGCAAAAAACAAATTGATAACAAAACAAACAAACAAAAAACTATTCAATTCAATCGCGAAAGAAGGGTGCTACGCAGCCTACGCAGGATGTAATCGTTGAATCGCCACGGGAACCACGAATCCAAATCGTTCAATGCAGGCTGTGCGATTCGCGCCAGGAATCGGATCAATCCCAGATTCGATGAGATGCCATTGAAAGCACAAAATTCAGACGATTCGGAACAGGAGACACTCTCACTGTCCAGTTTCGTACGATGAGGTGAAAATTAGAAAAAAACCAATGCTCATGACCCCAGGTTGCTTTTGAGCTGCATATAAGCAATTCATCTCGCCGATGCGCAAACGGACTGCACACGAGTTTCGGAAACCGCAATTCTATTTGAATTGCCGCAGGCGTCTTCAATTAATCACATTGTTGTGTTTCTAACTGGAGCCGTTCCACTACCTGATGATCTAGGAGCTTCGGGTAATTTTCTTTTCTGCAATAGCTTCCGCATACGTTTTTTATAGGAAATATGAGCAAGTTTAACAGTTCTAAACAATGACTAATATGACTCATTTAAATGTTAAACCCTTTATTCATTAAAAATTTACACGAAATTATACATAGGTCGATCATAGTTGAATAAGAGGTTCATCGTCGGCGGGTGGAACTGACTCAGACTGAGCCATCGCATTCATTGGAGCGATGGAGTCAACTGAGTTCCTCATTACAGGCTGCATGCTATAAGATGTCTGTGGCTGCGACATCGACATCACCTGAGGCTGCGACATCGACATCACCTGTGGCTGCGACATCGGCATCACCTGTGGCTGCGACATCGGCATCACCTGTGGCTGCGCCATCGGCATCGTCTGTGGCTGCGCCATCGGCATTGTCTGTGGCTGCAACATCTGGTAAATCTGTGACTGGTCAATCTGCTGCATTGGGCGAATCTGCTGTTGCATGTGCTGTTCCCCCACTCCTTCTTGGAACTTCTTGTAGGTGACATGACGTTGATAGATCAACATTTCCTGTAACGTAAAGACCATAATCACTAATCATAATAGTACTTTTCAAACCTGCTTCTTGTATCGCATTTTTTCAACCATTTCCTGCATTTGACGCTGACGAGCTTGCTGCGCGGCAAGCTCCAGCTCACGTTTCTGCTGCCGATGGTCCTCACGAAGAGCCTCAACGGCGGAACGAGCTTCAGAAATATGCGCAATACGATCTTGAAGTCCTTCATAAAATTCGCGCTTGTCGTCGAGATGATTCGTTCGGCGCATGACTTCTTGCATGACGTCCGCAAGCTGTACAAATAGTTGTTGGACTCCGTTATCATTGACGATTGAGCGTCCTCTGTTGAGGTTGCTTCGGATACGATTCTCCAAATTATTGGCTTGTTCTTCCAACTTTGCACAAAATTTGGCTGTCTCTTCCACGTCATCATCTTGTTCAACCGACTGGCTGAGAGTGGTAGTAGAGCCAGCGTCTTCCTCCCAGGATTTTTGTTTCACGACAGGTACTGGAGTTGGTCTTGTGCTTGCACTGCCGGAAAAGGACAGTTCGCTCGGTGGTGGGGCGCTCGCCTTTAGATCAACATCTTTCTGAAGTTTACCATTCGTTGACATTCTCAAAAACAACACTAACGTTATCCAATTCGCTGCGACGCTGACTCCAATAGTCCTTATCAAGATACCGTGCTAGTTCGGAATCGACAACATTTTCTTCCGAAACTGACTTAATTGGGGTCCCTAAAACAAAACCCTTAAATCTCAGCTAGCAAATGTTTCCTTACGTCCACATTCGAACTTATTGATTGGTGGAACTCCATGCCCATTCAGTGTACCACAGTAAGAGTAAGCACTGTCGAGATAAATCGAGCTTTCATCGATGCCACTGTTGCCGTTGTAGATACTCAAAAGCTCGCGTTGTTTTTGTATCTCGTCATTCTGCTGCTCAGCTTCACGCCTGCTCAGTTCAATAGCCAGAGCAAGTTGCTCTTTCTCCTTTTCTTCCAACTTACGCAAATGCTCCGCATCTTTGTCATCCTTAGAATTACCTGTCTGATAATAAAACACATTGTGAGTAGTCACAACAGCGAAGCATACCTCTTTTAAGTCAATTCCAGAGTCAGTTTTCTTTTCTACAGTTACAGGAGACAATCGCTTACTGTAGCAAGTGTCGCAAACTCGCACCATTTTCTCAATACCAAAGCCTGGCAAGTTCATCTGCTTGTTGCTACAGCGATCGCAAAAGACTTGTCCACAAGCACGGCAATGGTGCTTTCGAGTTAACAGTCCAAACTGAACGCGACATCGGAAGCAAACCTTGCCATCTGCCCAGTCAGGAGCACTCTCGGATGCGAACATTGCATCTGCCTCACTCATCAGTGGAAATTCCATGCCGCTCAGTTTCATGAGATTATGTGTGTCGACAACAATTTTGTACTCATTACGAGACTTGAACGCCGAAGACCAGCACTGGATCAATTCCAGGACCTTATCGCGGACCTGAAATAAAAATTTGTTTTGCCAAAAGGAGAGCATTAAGTCGACCAACCGTCTGCGATGACCCATCAAGAGCTAGGTTTCTCATATCTTCCATGAACGACTTCGTTGCTATTTCTTTGTGAAATGGTGCACCGCAGTTCTTAACGCAGGCCTCCAAGGTAAGCATGGCATGGTGGGCGGTGTGCGGGTTTTCCGAATGCATGCGCTTCTGGATCGCTGCTAGGGCCAGTTTTGGACTACATATGACAAACATATTATTATCCTGAAGCATGAAACTTACGGAACCTCGCCGCAGCGAATGTTTCCGACGCAGCTTAAAATGCTGTCCCAGTTTGGCTCAATTAGAGTGCTGTCAGTGGCCAGGTCTGCAAAATAGGGTGTTGGAAAATACAATTGGAATTAATGAACATACCGAGTTTCTTTTCAAAGTGTTTCGCCATTATTTTGGAATTCACTGAAATTCGTAATATATATTATATGCTTGCGCTTTTGAACACGAACACGAGCGAACATAATTCTGCATAATTCAGTTTACCCGAAACAAATATGAGAATGCAATACGAAGAATGCTTCGGACAGCAGAAAATTAAAAGAGAACCAGTGACAATCAGCATGGGACAGCGCGATGCAAGTGACCGACCAAAACATCGTTTGTTATCACTGCGCGTCCGTCTCGTCAGTCGCGTGCACCATCAGAGAACGATGATGATGACGATTCGCTTTGCACATACGATAAGCCCAGCTGTCTCAATTTTCCACCCAAGACGAGAATGGAGTCAGGGTTTGCGCTTTAGAAACCTCGATTTGCGTAAATACGAGACACGTGAAATAACGACAAAGGTGAAAAACGACTCAACGGCACACCGACTTTATGCGTGTATATCATGCGTACAAACACAAGCACTCGGAGCGTAGAAAGTCATCAGCAACATGTCGTTATGTGAAAAAAAGCGCCATGGCCTAATACGGCACAGCGTTGCAAAGCATTGGAGTCACACGAGTGGTGAGATTATAACACTTGAGGAAGAGAGAATTTGAACTGACCGACCGATTCAGTGGAGGTCATCTCGGATGAATGAGGCGTTTTACGCTCGCCGGAAACCGCGTGACCAGCATGATCATCAGCTTTCTGCCGTCCTGCGGCTGGTGAAACTTTGAAGAAGCTCAAAATGAGAGAAAAAAACAATGCTCATGACCCCAGGGCATTGCTTTTAAGCTGCATATAAGCACTTCACTTCGTCGATGGGTCAAAACTGCTCCAGTAGCTCTCAAGCAACCAACAAACACCATGCAACGCAACTCAAACTCCGCGATGATCGACGATGACATTATCTTCATCAAGGAGCAGCGCGCTGTATCGTCGTCATCACTGACCGACGATGACGTCGCTGTTCATCAAGGAACAGCGCGCGGCCCCCGATACCAGATGCACCCTGAAGCGTCGAGTTCTCTCCGCAGCAACAACCGCTGTGGAGGACGCCGGCGCCTGGAAGCGGATTGCCACTCGGCCGATGGCGCTTCGAATGAAGAATCAAAGCGCCAAGACGCACTTTGACTTCTCCGCCGTCGTCGCGGATCTCACATTGGCGAAGAAGCACCTGAAGTGCGCTTCTCTAGCCGCACTCCGGGAATTCGAGGCTGCCAACCCTCGTTTCCAGAAGAAGACAACCCGCTACTGGCAGAAGCACTGCGAGAAGCGCAACATCGTCGCATCAAATGGCGAAAACTGGCGCGCAGCCTACGCCAGAGCCGAAAAGGCGGAAGAAGAGCGCATGCAGGCGTTCGCCGCTCGAATCGCCTCGAAGATGCAGCAGAGCGCGAAGAACGTCCGCAAAGTGGAGCTGATCGACGCTCTTCCAACCAAGAAGCGCAGATCCTCCGCTCCTTGGTCTGCGAGATTCGCCAAGAAGCAGCAGCAGGAGACAACGCCGGCTCTCAAGAAGCTGATCAGCAGCAAGAAGAAGGCGACGAATCTCAGTTCACGAGTCATGCGCAAGTATAGGCAAAGTCATTGCGTGGGGTGAGCGGTCCCACATGGAATTTGCTTAATTTGTCAGTCCGTCCGTCTGGACAAAAGGCAACACATTTTGCCCGGGTTGCCCGAAGCATGCTTTGTGTGCAAAGAAATAGCCGCTCAACGGTTAAAATCAGCGCCCAATTTGCGTTTCAACCTAAAATCACAGAAATTTCACGAGTTTCGGGAAACCCGAACCCGGATATGCGCAGGAGAATGTGGGCTATCGTTTAAGCCCAAGTTTGCCACGATTCGACCATTCTCCTTGGAGTGGATACGTTTGCGAGCGCGGCACGCGCGCGTGGCACTGGAAAGTCTATTAAATTCGCTGCGCCCGGTCATCTTGCATAAAACCAACTTGCATAAAGACAATCCACGTGATGTGGGAATCGTCTGCTGGAGGATTCCGCCGCCTCCCAGGATAACAATTTAATGACAACTTTTCAAAGTAAAAACAACAACAAACATCACATAAAGTCCTTGAGCATCGACTTGTTGTACGTCTTCGCACCTCCCTTTGACTTCTTTTTCGACTTCTTGGAAGCTAAATTAATCAAAATGAAAATTGATTCGATACTATTGACAGCTTACAATCCTCCGCACTAGATTCGGGTTTCTTCGCTTCAATGATCATCTAAAATTTGCTGTTTCGATATCGCAATCGCACTAGATGTAATCTTACCGTTTCTTCTTCGGCAATGTTCAACATGTCGCCTATTTCCCCGTGTCGTTCGGCCAAAGCGCGCAATTCCTTCTTCAGTTCAAAAATGTCTTCGATGGTGACCGGACCAGATGAGTTCTCCGCCTTCAGCAGAAATTCAATCTCCTGTTCATAAGCTTGAAGACTTTGCCGAAGCTCAGCGACCTTCTTATAGCAGCCCCCGACGGCCAACTCCTGCTCAGCCATCTTGAGCGTGTGCTTCAAGTAGTCCGCGTAGACGTCATTCCGAATGGACATGGAATTGTTGCGGAGAAAAGTAGAAAATTTGGCCGACATCTTCTTGATCAGCTCCTCGTCGTCTTTCAACTGCGCCAACTGCACTTCGTAGCTTCTGATCACGTCAGCGATGCTCAAATGTTGGTTATCCTTGGCCGCGAGCATCTTCTGGAGTTCTCTGTTCACCGCTTTTTCTTCGACGATTTCTTGGAGATGCTTGATGTGGAGATGGAATTCCCAGTTGCAGCCGCACTCGATGCACTTGTCACGACTTCCACATTCGAACGCACCACATCCCAGCATAGCGGTATCGGGATACTTTCCGGGAGTGACTGCTGTCAAGAAGCAAGGATCATGACAAATCTGCTTATAGAGCACATTGAACCGCCCTGACTTTCCATCTCCGATCGGAACCTTTTCGACGCACCTTTCAGAAGCGCAAACGGTCCTCGGTTTCTCCAGTGGCGTTGTTTCGATAGCGTACACCTTCATGTAAAGATGCTCTTGGAGGGACCTGGTTTGATAACGCGAACACCTCAGCTGCTCGATTTGATCCTCCAGAGAGCTCTTGTTCATACGAATCTTCTTGCTCGCCGCCGCGGAAATCGGCACCATATTCAGAATCAAACGACGGGTCTCCGTCAACACATCATCTTCAGGTTGAACATGACTTGGTTGAGGGATGTTTCGGCATGAGATCTCTTTATATTTCTTACTAGGAACATGTTCTTCCAGCGACACACGCCTTCCAGAGACGGCTTCCGCGTACCTCTTCGCGCGGAGGTTCGCTCTAACGAGATATTCGAAATCGAGTTTTTCGTTTACAAGATAACTAATTTTGAAATAAGCCGTGACACTGAGATCCTACAAAAACTAATAAATTAAATCAAAATTAATATCAGTGAATGTCAAACCTTCACGAGGTCAGTAATAAAAGTGGAGAAATGAACTTGATAAGTCGCCCCTTCTTCAGCAACTCCATTAAGGTCAACCTCTTCGTACTGGTTCTCGCCCATGTCCTTTAGGATCCAAACAAGCGCGTACCTCCCATAAAGCGTAAAAATCTTCCACTTCCTATTCAGAACACTTATAAGAATTTTGAAACTAAGGCAGTCGCTGGGTGTTATTGACATAGATCCGTAGCGCGAATACTTCCCGTTACTGAAGAGCTGCACGTGGATCTCACACTGCAAACTCTTGAATAAGGCAGCTAACTGGGTCTACAATTACCTTTGCAGGAAGAGCTGCTGGGTCTTCTTTTTTCGAGAACTGTTCACACCTTTCACTGACGCGATCGTTAATCATCATAAGCCTCTCAAAAGCAGAGCCTCTCTTGATCACTTCAAATTCGTGCTTCTTGTTTTCATGTCCACCATAGGATATCTTGAAAATGGCCGAAACACCGTCCTACACAATGATTACGATCAAACGTTAAGGTCTACAAGCACATACTCACCTCGATCCCGTGTTGCGATTGAACGAAGTAAACATGATAGATTACCCCATCTTCAACTACTCCGTTAAGATCAACCTCGAGCTTTCGTTCGCTGCCGACTTTGAAGATGCAAGCGTATATGATCTGACGATACAAAGCAGATTCCGCAAAAACATTATGATGTGCATCAATTTGTTCAACGATGTGTTGGAAAGTGGGTGGAGTGTTCGGGTCGAACGGTACAGCTTGCTCCACCACAACCCTCTGGTCCTTGTAAACTCTCAGAAATATGCAAGACTAAAAAGCGAAAGATGACTTGTGATTGAGAAAGCAGCTGAATACCTCTGCAGGAACAACACTCTCTACTTTTGAACTCTCTTCGCGTTTGAGCTCAGGATCCTCATCAGCTCCTCTAATTCTATCCAAGATGGTGTCCGTAGCCTTCTTCTTTGCCGACTCTCGTTGGATAAGTTCAAATTCGAGCTTCTTGTTTCCTGGTGCGCTACATTTTATTTTCAAATAAGCCGAAACATCGTCCTACAAGAATTTGATGAATTTCGTAGAATATTGATGAATACAAACCTCAATCAAAAACTGGGTAAAAACAAAACGAACGTGGTAATTCATCCCCTCTTCAACCACTCCGTTCAGGTCAACCTCGGTGTACTCGTTCTCTCCAGCAACTTTCAAGATCCAAGCAAACGTATGAATAACAAAACGGCCGTCCTTCACAACCAAATTATGTTTTTCATCGAGATAAGAAATGACCTTATGGAACGTTTGAGGGACGTTTTGCTCGAACGAGAAGATGTCTTCAGCTACAGCCCCACTATACCTAAAAACTCGCAAATAGACGCAAGACTAAACATTTGATTTGACGTGTACGTGGATGAACAGTTGAGTTACCTTGACGGGAGAAACTTCTTTTGGAATTCCTTCGTGCTGGCATTTAGGATTCTCTGCCCGCGTATCACAGAAAACATCCTGATATTGGCACTTTTGCCCATGGCTGTGCTTTTCAACACGAACCAATTGAAGCTCTCCATGGTCAGAATTACTCAGTATGAAATATGCCTTAAGGTCTTCCTAAATGCAGAACGTGTTTTCATAGAATAAAGCCCACACAAACCTTGATCATATAATCGAATTCGACAAAATGAAGCTGATAGGCTGCACCTCCCTCAAACTTATCATCCACATCAACCTCAACGTAGTTGTTTTGGCCCTCGTTCTTCATGATCCAACCGAACATCTCACGAGGACGACGAGATCCCGTCACAACATTGCAGTGAGCCCCGATGTGCTTAATGAGCTCTGTGATAGACTGCTGAACGCCCGGCTTAAGTGGCACATCGTTCTCGACCATAAAATTGTTGTCTTCGAAGATCTGCAGATGGAATTCTTGCTGAAATGTTTGATGATTGAATCATTTGAATGATAAAAGCCACCATACCACGACGGGGGCGGGATCTTGTTCATCCTTCATAGGCAACAGTACAGCATTTGGGTGCTGAAATCTCCAAGGTTTGAAAATCATCGTTAAACGGCAAATACCTGTTTTAGAAGGCTGTACCAAAGCTCTATTTTGTCGTTGGGTCTCACAGGTGTGCGAGGATAAAATGTAGGTTCAAGGTCGACGCATTCGTCCCATTGCTGATCGGAAAACTTAATGTAGCCATAGATATGACCAGTAGGAGTTGGGTGAATCTTGGAGAACTTTTCACAGTTGGATTCCAAAACTTCCAAAAGGTTCGGCGGTTTCTTCGCACTGCAAGTCACCGATTCCGACAGAAATTCGCCATTGGGCAAGAGAATTCGAATGTAGTAGGTAAACATCTGCAAACAAATGATCAGCTGAATTCATTCCCCAAATTTCCGAACCTCGGGTGTGTGTTCGGGAGACAGAGCGTCGCCATTCTTCCCGCCAGAACCGTGAGGCATTACTGCAAATAAAACCATATCTAAAATAAAACTCAATTCTTGATACGATATGCGATCAAACGTAAACGAGGAAAGCAGAAAGCAAATCGAACTATAGATAAAGACGTTGTCTTTATCAAGGAGCAGCGCGCGATCCCCGATACCAGATGCACCCTGCTGCGTCGAGTTCTCTCCGCAGCAGCCGCTGTCCAAGACACCGGTGCCTGGAAGCGAATTGCCACTCGGCCGATGGTGGCAATTGGAATGAAGAATCAAAGCGCCAAGACGCACTTTGACTTCTCCGCCGTCGTCGCGGATCTCACATTGGCGAAGAAGCACCTGAAGTGCGCTTCTCTAGCCGCACTCCGGGAATTCGAGGCTGCCAACCCTCGTTTCCAGAAGAAGACAACCCGCTACTGGCAGAAGCACTGCGAGAAGCGCAACATCGTCGCATCAAATGGCGAAAACTGGCGCGCAGCCTACGCCAGAGCCGAAAAGGCGGAAGAAGAGCGCATGCAGGCGTTCGCCGCTCGAATCGCCTCGAAGATGCAGCAGAGCGCGAAGAACGTCCGCAAAGTGGAGCTGATCGACGCTCTTCCAACCAAGAAGCGCAGATCCTCCGCTCCTTGGTCTGCGAAATTCGCCAAGAAGCAGCAACAGGAGACAACTCCGGCTCTCAAGAAGCTGATCGGCAGCAAGAAGAAGGCGCAGAATCTCAGTTCACGAGTCATGCGCAAATAAACAAAAATGAATAAAAAAATTATTAAAATTTTAATCATTGATCGCCTTCATTCGACAGGAATTTTGATTTTCCATGCCGGAGCGCAAAACGATCGTCTTTTCGTTAATTTCTCACTCTCACTCAAGCGTCGTTTTCTTCTTCCCCTGTTTGTTGCGTCCGGCATCCGGAAATCACGATTCGTCTTCATTGCGGTCTGGGTGATGCGGTTTGGCCGCCTGCAGCTTGACGAGACTCGCAGTCCGGGCGAAATATCTAACGTTCGGTATACGCGCGCTTTCGTTGCGCTGGACGGGATTGCTTCAATTGCTTCAATTATTTGACACGGATGACCACAAAAAACTGTTTCGCGAGCGGATTGCGATGGAATTAGCGGACGGCGCACTCACTTTGCGGCTATTTCGAGAATTCAAAGCTCAAATAGCGTTTTGAACTTTGAATTTCGCCCTAAAAAGGCAAACAGGAGGGCGACTTTTCGATCTCCGCGTGGATTGGTCCGCAGATTGGCGCCAACTGGGCCAGTTTCCACCGGCTGTTTGCCCGGCGCGTTGACAGAGCGCGCGCATTGCGCTGTCGCACGCGATGCCGGAAATCAATGTGTTTCAGATCACCGGAGTGATCGGTAAACAGGAGCGAACGCGTCAGCCGGGCATCCCGGGTGAATGAAGGCGAATTCTGCGCAAATAAGCGATTCATCTGAAGATCACACAAGCAAAGAGCAAACGAAACGATTGTTTTGAAAATAAAAGTGATAATTTCGTGTGTTGTGCACTCGTAAAACACTCGCAAGCTCATTCACTGAGCAAACAAACAATTTGCAGGAAGAACAAACAAAACACAAAATTCATTTCGATATTTTCAAATCGCGATTTCTGTTTTCGAATTTGTCACCTGCGAGTTCCGGGATAACCAGATTGAGCGGCGCATGTTTTTGTCGCCTGACTCGTGAACTCTTGTTTACACAACCTTGGTGATCTGTTTGCGCCTTGCACAAGCACAAAACTGGCTCTGTTTAGTTCAATTTATTTGATATTAACCCGTTAGAATACTCTTCAAAATGTACAAAAATGAACAAAATTACAGCTCGATCAGTTCGGCTTCTCGAGCGAAATCGAATGCGAAATGATCGTTTTTTGATGATCGTGTGGGGCCGGCGTTGAAGCGGCCGTGTGATCATGGCCATGCTCCTCATGCCCGTGGCTCTTCTGGCGACTGTGGTGATGATGGTGATGATGAGGCTCGGAGAAGCAATGCTTGAAACACTCGGCGAGGCACGCGGAACTGTGGAATCGATAGAAAACGATCAGAGGGCCGATCGCGTAGGCCAAGTAGGTGTAGGACTGCGCTTTGTTCGGATCCGCGTAGCCAAAGACCGACTTCATTCCCTCAAAGGTGTGGAAGAAGAAGAGGGAGACGTTTGCCATGAGGAGGAAGGTGACGATCTGCTTCCCTGGCTTCTTGATGAGCACTTCGGGTGCGTGCGAGCGCAATCTGCAAGTTGTGAGCGTGAGAGGCTGCTTATAGAAGAGAAAACTGACCTGCCAGCCATTAGAATGAAGACAGTCTGGATTGTGACCTGTAGGATCCTCAGAATGTAGACGAAAATCAAATACGTGTCCATTTTGCGCACTTCATGTCTCGACGAGATCCACAAAACGAGTCCGCACGAGCTGAAGATCAACTCGCCGATCAAGCCAATGATCAGCAGGATCTCATCGAGAAACTCCGAATTTGACGATCCGTGATTGGTGTACTGTAGATTGCGCATACGGTAGAGACCGAAAAAGGTCGCGACGAGGAGCAACGCGAAGAGCGAAAGGTCGGCCCAGCCGAACACAAGCAGCGCACCGCGTGAATCGCGCAGCTGCGTAAAGACGCTGTAGATGCCGATGGCGACGAACGCGCCGATGAGGAAGAGGATTCCGGCAAAGATTCCGGCGCTCGACGCGCTGCAGTCGATGCGCACTTTGTTCTTCCGCTTAACGCGCTCGTGCCGGCGGCGTTCGTTGTGATCGATCGTCTTCCAGATGACGAACATGATCGCGCCGCCAATGACCGAATATTCGACCAAACAGGTGACGAAGAAGGTCGCCAGATCTCCAAAGTAGTCGAACGCGTTCAGCTTGCCCGGCAGGAACGTATCCGCGTATTTTACGGTCGTAGTAGTTGGAGGCGAGCTTGTGGTCTAGAATTGCTCGATATTCCAGCTCTACCGTATCCTACAGTAATACCACAATCTGCTCCACGACGTCACGGGCGAGCTGAACGACGTAGTCGGTGTCGGCGCCGGATTTTGACGATTTCGCCACTTGTTTTGCTAGTACGAAGCGGAACCACGTCCACACGTTGACCTGAAAGTGTGATTTGCTGAAAAAATGAACACCGAAAACAGGTACTAACCGCCACCAGATGCATCGTTCCCAGTTTTGCGAGATTCTTCGAGCCAACAATGACAATCTAAAGCCGGTTTGAGAAGATTTAGATTCATTCGGTTGCTTACCTTCGAGTTACAGAAGATGAAATGCATCTGAATGAACGTGAACGTGCCTGCCATGGCCATGTTGGCGACTTGATAGCCGTGGCATTGATAGGAAGAGACGCACATGAAGATTTCCAACCCATAGAATGCAATTCCGATCGAGCCGAAGACTGAAAAACATCAAATAACGCTTGCTCATTCTCTAATAGGACACTCACAGAGCGTTCCCAGCCTCAAATACAGCGATCCGGCGCCCTCGCCCGTGTGACTCGTCTTGCGAATCTTCCACTTTGAGTAGCTGCTGATCCACTGCTTCTTGAACGCAAATTTCACAAGATAATTGAACCAGCCAGGATGGAGCATCAGAAAGTAGCAGTAGATGAAGAAGAGGATCGAAGCGCCGTACATGAAGATGTAGAAGAGCTGAAACGAAGAGCGTAGAGCTCGAAACAGAGAGCCGCGCGCTTACCGTCTCCGCAAACCACTCGTTGATCGTAAACTTTTGCGAAACTTCCAAAATTATCGAAAATACGATGAGAATCAGCGCGTAGAGGCAGGTCAGAACGGAGACAAAGTGATCGCTGAACGCATCCACACATGTGATATCGAAGCCACAACGACGCGACCTACCGCGCTTCCCTGTTGTCGATCCAGCGGCCGTCGTACACCAACTCCTCGGTCATCAGCGTGTCGGCGTAGGTTGTGCCGCTCTTCGCAAACGACACAACACTCTCCTTGTCCAACTCCATCGAATCCTCCGAATCCATCGAATGACCCATCTCTGCAGAGCGGAAATCCGCGTTAAGTAAGCCTGCTTGTTTATTCAGGCTCATTTACTCACCTCGAAGCGTTCCGCGTCCCGACTCCGCGTCGTCATCAATGTCCAACTTTCGTCGGCTCTGTTTCTCGTCGTCCGCTGTCATCGCCACCGCCGCTATCGCTGAAAAGTTGGCATTTGCACTTGAGATCGCGCCTTCCGAACAACCAACAACTCGGCAAACAATCCATTTGAGACTTTCAACGCGACAGTTTCAAAGATCAAAGATAATAGACCGAAATGTGCGCATAACAAGCGCGCTGGCGCAACCCAGAAACGTCTGTTCCGGCAGCCAATTGGTCCATTTCGTTCACATTTAACGGCAATAAACAGAGCAAAGCGAGTAAGGAGCAGCGCAAATGAAGTTCGCAGCAGAGTAAACTCGGCAGCGAAATGCGGAAAATCGGAGTCTTTTAAGTAAACTCGCGAGCGGAGACTTAGACGCCTGCGGGCGATCGAAAAATCAACTTATCGCGCGAGTGACGCGACGCTACCGCCACACCGAGCACTACCTACTACCGGTATGTTCACCTCCTCGTTCACACACACACACACACTCACACACTGGGGACCAGTTCCGCGCCGCCTCACCCGACCGCCGCGGGCGGCGGCCCCATTGACCGAGCTTGACAGAGGCGTAACCGGATCACCAGGCTGACTCGATCGGTTCGGAAGTTGTGCAAACAGGAGTTCATGAGTCAAGCGGCACAAAAAGCGCTCGAGGTTGAAGCTTCAACGATCAAGCGGAGAGCAGAAATCGCGATTTGAAAATATCGAAATGAAATTTGTGTTTTGTTTGTTCTTCCTGCAAATTGTTTGTTTGCGCAGTGACTGCGCTGCCTCCTGAACGCGTCTTGCACAAGTGTTTTACGAGTGCACAACACACGAAATTATCGCTTTTATTTTCAAAACATCGTTTCGTTTGCTCTTCGCCTGTGTGATCTTCAGATCTGCAGATGAATCGATTATTTGCGCAGAATTCGCCTCGATTCACCGGGGATTCCCGAATGACGCGTTCGCTCCTGTTTACCGATCACTCCGGTGATCTGAAACACTTTGATTTCCGGCATCGCGTGCGACAGCGCAATGCGCGCGCTCTGTCAACGCGCCGGGCAAACAGCCGGTGGAAACTGGCCCAGTTGGCGCCAATCTGCTGATCAATCCACGCGGAGATCGAAAAGTCGCGCCTCCTGTTTGCCTTTTTAGGGCGAAATTCAAAGTTCAAAACGCTATTTGCGCGTTGAATTCTCGAAATAGCCGCAAAAGTAAGTGCGTCGTCCGCTAATTCCATCTCAATCCGCTTGCGAAACAGTTTTTGTGGTCATCCGTGTCAAATAGGCGACTCGGCGGAACAAATCGATTTGCGACTTTTGAAGCAATCCCGTCCAACGCAGCAAACGCGCGCGGATACCGAACGTTAGATATATATTTCGCCCAGACTGCGAGTCTCGTCAAGCTGCAGACTGCCGCCCAGACGCCCAGACTGCAGGCGGCCACACCGCATCACCCGACGGCATTGAAAACGAATCGTGATTTACGATGAACACAGATTCGGGCAACACAGATTCGGGCACGATTCGGGCACAGATTCGGGCAGCGCGCAGCAGAATTTCGAGGGAGAAATTAACGAAAAGACGAACAGGCGCTCCGGTCTGCAAAAAGCCAACGACGCTTGTGCACTCCTGTCGAATGAAGGCGCGATCGTGAAGGCAAGATCAAAGATTGAATTTCATGTTTTTAATTCATTTAAAAAATAAAACAGCGCAAATCGTGCGCTCGGTAATCTCGCTGGGAAATCAGCCGGTGGAAATTAGGCCAGTTGGATCCAATTTTTAATTAAATGTAGTCGTTATGTTAATGCATCTTTATTGACTCGGCTTCTCAAATTAGCGTTTGTTTCTTGAAAAGCGAGTTCATATAATTAGTGGAGGGAGGTGGACGAGACGAGCCAAATGATATTTGGTCCACATCCCGACGCGATTCGCTCCGAAATTACCTCCTGCACCCAAAGATTTGCATTCGCGGTCAGCGATTTATAGTTTGATTTGCTTTCTGCTTTGTGTCCTCGTTCGCGTTTGATCGTATATCGTATCAAGAATTAAGTTTTCGTCGAGGAGTTCGATAATTTTATTGTTTTGTTTTACATATGGTTTTATTTGCAGTAATGCCTCACGGTTCTGGCTGCCGAACCCACACCTGAGGTTCGGAAATTTGGGGAATGAATTCAGCTGATCATTTGTTTGCAGATGCTTGTCTACTACATTCGAATTCCCCTGCCCAATGGCGACTTTCTATCGGAATCGGTGACTTGCATTGCGAACAATCCGCCGAACCTTTTGGAAGTTTTGAAATTCAACTGTGAAAAGTTCTCCAAGATTCATCCAACTCGTACTGGTGATATCTATGGCCGCATTAAGCTTTACGATCAGCAACGGGACAAATATGTCGATTTCCACCGTCTAATGTGTGGAATGAGGGTTGTGCGACACAAAGACAAATTCGAGCTTTGGTACAGCCATGAAAAGAAGGTATAAATTGAAACGATGAACGATTATTTTCAAACCTAGGAGATTTCAGCATTCAAACGCTGTACTGATGACTGTGAAGCATGAACCAAAGATGGAGGACGTCCCCGTCGTGGTATGTTGACTTTCAAATTATTCAATCATTAAAAAATAGCCTGAAATCCATCTGCAGATCAAAGATAACAATGTTATGGTCGAGAAGGATGTGCCACTGAACCCGGGCGTTCAGCAGCCTAAGAACGGCGACACTTTGGCTGCCAAGCACACACCCGAGGTTAGACCAATTGGTGAATGAATTCAGCTCATCTTTTGTTTCTAGATGTTTGTCTACTACGTTCGAATTCCCCTGCTCAATGGCGAATTTCTATCGGAATCGTTGACTTGCATTGCGAGGACACCGCCGAACCTTTTGGAAGTTTTGAAATGCTACTGTGAAAAGTTCTCCAAGATTCATCCAAATCCTGCTGGTGATATATATGGCTACATTAAGCGCTACGATCAGCACTGGGGCGAATTCGTCGACCTTGAACCTACATTTTATCCTTGCACACCTGTGAGACCCAACGACAAAATAGAGCTTTGGTACAGCCTTTTAAAACAGGTATTTGACGTTTAACGATGATTTTCAAATCTTTGGAGATTTCAGCACCCAAATGCTGTACTGTTGAAGCCTATGAGGGAAGAACCAGATACCCCGTCGTAGAAGAACCCCGTCGTGGTATTTTGTCTTTTATCATTCAAATGATTCAATCATCAAACATTTTAGCCAGAATTCCATCTGCAGATCTTCAAAGACAACAATTTTATGGTCGAGCAAGGATGTGCCACTCAAGCCGGGCGTTCAGCAGTCAATCACAGAGCTCATCAAGCACACCGGTGCTCAATACAATGTTGTGACGGGAACGTGCCTGAGTCCTCGAGAGATGTTCGGTTGGATCATGAAGAACGAGGGCCAAAACAACTACGTTGAGGTTGATTTGGATGATAAGCTTGAAGGAGGTGCAGCCTATCAGCTTCATTTTGTCGAATTCGATTCTATGATCAAGGTTTGTGATTGCTTGCTATGTTGAGCACAGTTCTGATTTTAGGGTGACCTCAGGCTTATTTCGTACTGAGTAATTGCGAGGATGTAGATGGAGAGCTCAAATTGGTTCGCGTTCCAAAGGCAAAAGAAACAAGCGACAAGATAATCTTTCCAAGTGCAAACATGAAGAGATTCCAAAAGAAGTTACTCCCGTCAAGGTAACTCAACTATTCATCCACGTACACGTCAAATTTGTGTTTAGTCTTGCGTCTTTTTGCGAGTTTTCATGTACGATGGGGTAGCTGAAGACATCTTCTCGTTCGAGCGGAACGTCCCTCAAAGTTTCCATAAGGTCATTTCTTATCTCGATGAAAAACATAATTTGGTTGTGAAGGACGACCGTTTTGTTATTTTTGCTTGGATCTTGAAAGTTACTGACGAGAACGTGTACACCGAGGTTGACATGAACGGAGTGGTTGAAGAGGGGATGAAATACCACGTTCGTTTTGTTTCTAACCAGTATGTGATCAAGGTTTGTGTATTCATTAATATTCTACGAAATTCATCAAATTCTTTTAGGACGATGTTTCGGCTTATTTGAAAATAAAATGTAGCGCACCAGGAAACAAGAAGCTCGATTTTCAACTTATCCAACGAGAGTCGGCAAAGAAGAAAGCTACGGCCACCAGCTTGGATAGAATTAGAGGAGCTGATGAGGATCCTGCTAAGCTCAAACGTGAAGAGATTTCAAAAGTGGAGAGTGTTGCTCCTGCAGAGGTATTCAGCTGCTTTCTCAATCACAAGTCATCTTTCGCTTTTTAGTCTTGCATATTTCTGAGAGTTTACAAGGACCAGAGGGTTGTGGTGGACTCAACTGTCACGTTCGACCCGAGCACTCCACCCACTTTCCAATACCTCGTTGAACAAATTGATGCCCATTATAATGTTTTTGCAGAATCTGATTTGTATCGTCAGATCATATACGCTTGCATCTTCAAAGTCGGCAGCGAACGAAAGCTCGAGGTTGATCTTAGCGGAGTGATCGAAGGTGCGGTGACCTATCACGTTTACTTCGCTCAATTGATGCACGAGATTGAGGTGATTATCTGCTTGTAGTTACTAACGTTTCAATTTAATAATTGTGCAGGACGGCGTTTCGGCCATTTTCAAGATATCCTATGGTGGACATGAAAACAAGAAGCACGAATTTGAAGTGATCAAGAGAGGCTCTGCCTGTGACAAGAAGTTGATTAACGATTGCGTCAGTGAAAAATGTGAACAGTTCTCGAAAAAAAGAAGATCAGGCAGCTCTTCCTGCAAAGGTAATTGTAGAAAGCCAGTTAGCTGCCTTATTCAAGAGTTTGCAGTGTGAGATCCACGTGCAGCTCTTTCAGTAACGGGAAGTATTCGCGCTACGGATCTATGTCAATAACACCAGCGCAGCGACTGCCTTAGTTTCAAAATTCTTATAAGTGTTGCTGAATAGGAAGTGGAAGATTTTTACGCTTTATGGGAGGTACGCGCTTGTTTGGATCCTAAAGGACATGGGC